>CM022775.1:15669659-15994659 GCA_012411365.1 Ameiurus melas
ACTGACACCAGCACTGTCAGTAGGGGCGTGTTCAGAGCCACGGGTTGCACATCGCTTTCCGATCCCACTTTGAGCGCGTGTCTGCTGACAGGGACCGATCTAGACTTGTTTTCGGATACCTCTAGAACATGGCGGCGGCGTTTCAACCCCCAGCTCATTATCAACCTGGAAAAAGCTTTCCATGGACAGCATGGGAAGAGCGCTCACAGAGCTATAAGGAGGGCTCTGGAGGACTGACGCGAGCTTCCGAGCTGCGCGCGCTCGGTTCCAAATCGACATTTTTCAGCCGAGCTTCCACAAAGATGAATTATTCGGTACATTTAATGCACTGATTTATTTATTTGTCATCATTAACGATATGGCCTTAAAAAAAAAAAAACATTTAACTGCGCTAAAAAATAACTGCATGCCCTGAATGAAAAAGGCGACTAGAGAAAATGAATCCCAGGAACATACCTGAACTTGAAGTCTGTGGACAAAGCTGTACGAAAGGCCTAAACAGAAAAACACATTAGATAACACTATACTATATTAATTCACTACATAGTCGCAACATACAGTACAGTACATACTCGGATAAGACGCTCTATACGTACTGAAGAGGTGTTTTGATATTGATAGTTATGTCATCTCGAGCCTGAAGGATCTTCTCCAAGCGAATGATGTCGTACGTGTTAGGGTTTCTGAAAGGAACGTCTTCTGGGAGTCCGCACACCTCCAGAGAGTCGGGACTGGCTCGGATCAGCTTGTACGGGACGACGACGGGTCGATCCAGACCTAGAGCTTCTCCTAAACATACAAACGTCCGAGTTATGAGCTCGTTTGTATCGTAAGCGTAAACGATATAACATTATCTTTATACTGACCGTATTTCTTATTGAACAGCTCTTTGACTTGTTCCCTCAATATGACTTTTTCACCCATGCGATTGATGTCTTCCTCTTCTGCTGTATAATAACGAAGACATTTTTTTTCCCCGTGGGGGACAAACTTGCGATTGCTTATATAACGTGCGTTTTTTTATTTATGGCGTCACGAAATGAAAATGTAGCTAACAAGGAACCACGTTCATTACATCGTTCTTACCGCTTATCGACGAGTACGCTTTCTTCAGTAAAGTGATTCTCCTCGGTGCTGGTAAAGAGAAGAGAAGAAAAATCTCTTTAGCGTAAGCGAGTGCAAGCTGGGTTGTTTGGGGGGTTTTCAGCAGGGATTAAAAATGCGACACATTCTTAAGCGAGTCGATTAAGTAAAACGCTTCGAGAATACGTACCTGGTTTGGGGATAAGTCCTTGGAAAGGCCTGTAAAGACAAAACAAAAGGTTTGCTTTTGGAATGAAATTTGAGATATCGAGTATGATAAGTATCTATCCTTCTGTTCTTTGAAAAGTTTCGGGAAAGTCCGTATAAGTTCACAGTAAAGAATATTTTTATTTAGCCAATTTATTAAAAGCTTGGCATTTATTACTAAGGATCTAATGATGCATATTTTTTTGGAAGGAGTCTCCAGTGTCAGCGCTTTGTAGCAGTCAAAGGAAAAGATAGAAAGTCGTGGACTAGACGCTAACTCTTGTGCTTTTGGGAGGGGGGCGTCAGATAGGGGTCAGTTGGGGTGGAGGGTCAGATAGGAAGTCATGGAATAGATGCTAACCCTTGTGCTGAAGGGAAGGGGGGACAGATAGTAGTCTGTTGTTAGGGGGGTCAGACAGGAAGTCATGGAAAAGATGCTAACTCTTGTCCTGTTGGGAGGGGGCGTCAGATAGGGGTCAGTTGGGGTGAGGTGGGGGGTTGGGGTTGGGGGGTCAGATAGGAAGCCATGGACTAGACGCTAACTCTTGTGCTGTTGGGAGGGGGTCAGATAGGGGTCAGTTGGGGTGGGGGGTCAGATAGGAAGCCATAGAATCGATGCCAACTCTTTTGCTGTTGGGAACGGTGGACAGATAGTGGTCTATTGGGGTGGTCTGTTGTTAGGGGGGTCAGATAGGAAGCCATGGACTAGATGCTAACTCTTGTGCTGTTGGGAGGGGGGGACAGATAAGGGTCTGTTGGGGTGAGGGGGTTTGGGGGGGTCAGATAGGAAGCCATGGACCAAATGTACAGTTTTTTTCCCCTACTCTCCACTGTAGCTTGCCCATCATCATATTCAAAACAATAATAATTCTCTCACCTCATAATGGTAAAGGAGATCTTATCAGCCACAGCCAGGATCCTCTCGAGGTTCTGCGAGCCGAACGTGCAGGGTTTCCTGAACGGGATTCCCGGAGGCAAGCCTTCGATGATCACCGAGCCGGGGTTGCTCTTGATCCTCTTGTAAGGCACTTGCACGGGATACTTGATGCCCAGTGCCTCGCCGTACTTCCTGTTGAACAGATCCTGGACCTGCTCCCTCAGCGTGTTGGCCAAGTCGATGCGAGACAGTTTGGCTTCTAAGCTATCTGTGAATCGAGACAACGAGACAGCGGTTAGTCCTCGTCTTTTCAAACGTGAACCGTGTGTAGTCTGGTCACGTGATTACCTAAGAATCCAGGTCTCTTGGAGGCAGGTCCGGGGTCTTCCGCCGGGTTGTCATTAGGATCGCACTCTGCCGTAATGACAAAAAACATCTCAGTTACGTGTTTTTTTTTTGTGTGTCTAAATAAAGGGTAACTGTAATTCTGAAAAGATTTACCTGGATCACAAACTGGCTGAGAGGACAGCTCATGTTTCAGTTGAGTTTCTGTTAGCAAATCTGGCCTGGAATTGAGACCGAAATAATTTCATTAATCTGACGTTATTCTTTGCCGGTTCCATATTTAGACCACTGTACGTAAACGCCCTGAATTTTTACTCGGATACATAAATGTGCTATACTGTCTGTTTTCTTTTTTTTTTTTGGACCCACCTTTTGATAACAAACTGGATCTGGTTACTGACACTGAGAATCTTACGAAGTTTGGCTGCTCCGAAGCAATTTGGTCTCCGGAATGTGATCCCTTCTGGCAGTCCTGTGACGTACAGGTCCTCGGGATACATCTGGAACTTCGAGTAGGGCACCTTTACTGGCTCAGGCAGGCCCAGAACCTCCGCTAGAGAAGAATTTTTAAATGAGAAGTAAGTCTTCTACAAAATATACCACTGACCACATAGCTCGGAGTGCTGTTATAGGAAAACAATCAACAATCGGGAGGTGAGACCGATTAATTTATTCACCAACAGCACTGGAGACTCCTTTCATAAATGTGAAATAAATCACCCCATCGATATTTGTTAAGTGCCGCCATTTTAATTCCGTTACAGACCCACGTAACGCCGCACGCAGCTCCCTCACCGTATTTCGTGCTGAAGAGGCTCTCCACTTGCTTTCGCAGCTGAAGAATCATCTCGCCGATGTCTTCTAGAAGAACGGGCAGACAATCAACCAAACGGACTTGCGTTTGCGTAAACGCGCTGGAGCGATTGATCAAATGCGGCTTACCTTCGACGACTCTCTTGAGCCCTTGCGGTGCGGACTTCTGCGCCAATTCTCCGACTAAACAGCAAAGATTGTTCACGTTACACAACAATGCGAAGCCACGGCTTTCGGTATGTGGGTGGGTAGAACTAGCTATTCTTGATACTCCCAGATGTTACTTTTAATGTTCCACTCACCTGTCGTTTACTCCAATGACCATTTGTGTAAAGCAGACTTTAAAATAACATATTAAATGAAATTAATCGAATGAAATAAAAAAAAAATAATAATAATAATAATAATAAAATAATAATAATAATAATAGTAATAACTGCGGGTTAATAGGAACAATTCAACTCCAGATGTGCAGCCACGGGTTATATTCCGAATTTCTTTCATATCGGTTTTGACCCTTATGACTCGTGGCTACCTCGGGATTGAGCTGAACAGTGATATTAACTCGCTGTATTGGAGTCCAGGATTGGGAGACTAAGGGAAAGCGCTACAGTTATCTAGGTTTGACAGAAACAACATACAGGGAGGAAGAAAAGGTATATAAGGGGTTCTTTCTCAGAGCTGGGATTATTGTTTAGCTGATACCTGGTATAGTTGACGCCAGAAAGTGTCCTCTACGGACTAATTTCGGAGAGTGTCAAATTTGCAAAGGTAAAAAATGTAATGATTTCTTATTCCGAGACAAACCATGGGAGGAATTTTCTCCAACGCCAACGCAGATTCTCAGCAAACAACAAAAACTAAACAAAAAGCAGATTCAACAGCGACTGAGGCAAACTTAACGTGTTTTTTTTTTCAGGATCCACTTCTTTCAAAGGCGATCACTTTGAGTGAAAATCTCCCACTCAAGCGCCGTTGCGTCATAAACGATAACAGCCAATCAGGTTCCAATATGCAAATGAAGGTCATCCAATACTGGATTACTAACAGGAGGAAGCTGGATTTCAAGACAAATTGAAGCTGACCGTGTAATATCGGACAAAAAATGATTTATTTCTTCGACACAAGCACAAGGGGACGTGGACTAGGGAGCAGAAAAGGAAGCTAGGTTAGCGACAGGGAAAAGACGGGGTGATTATATCTAGAAAGGTCCGTCACCAGTTCCCTACTTTTGTTCACTGATATCTACCACCGTGTCCGAAGGAGAGATTTCCAAAGCCAAAAGGGGGCGGCGTCCCAGCTCCTGATGGGAGAAAAGACAAGGATGCAGTTACCTGCTAGAGGCTCCAGTGGGCGCCGGAGATCAGGGGTCACAAGTTCAACCGGAGGCTCACTTGGCTCCTCCGACGCTGCAGTGTTCTCTATAGGAGAGAAATCGGTTTTGAGTCGTTGTGTGTTCTCCTGCTCGGTACCCTCCTCCACGTCCGATTATGCGTCAAATGACATTTTATCTAAATAGTATTAAGCGAGATGAAACGATCCAAACAAACGCAGGGAGACGAGACGCCGCAGTCTATGCGAAACAGGGTGATGGGTCTGAATCGTTAATGAGCTTTATTCCCCTAAGGGAACAGCGACGTATAGCAAATAACAGAATTATACAGCTATCCTGCTGGCTTTACAAACAGAGCCATCTAACTAGCTTACAGATTCAAACTGTGTGAACGATCAATTTTAACACAAATAATTTTATGCAAAAAAAAACCCCAAAAAAACCACCTTACTCAATGACTTATGTAAAAGACCAGATATATTTACACGCAGCCGAGATTTAGGATATAAAGTGCCTTTTAGGAATTGTTTGAATTTGGACATGAACACAACTGAACACAAAAAATAATGCCATGTCACATGACCAGGAAGTACTGTTGCACATTTTTCTGCAATCACATGACATGGTGAAGGTAAAAAAAAAAAATTAATAAAAAAAGAAAGAAACACTATCTGAGATAAGTTAACATTTTTTTTTGTCATTTCAATAATTTATATATTTTAAGTATGTCGTTGAGTGGTCGAATGTAATTTCTGCCATACGGCAACAATATGCGATAATGGAACTGTGAAATCATGAATTGAAACAGGACTACATAGCCAAAAAAAAAAAAAGACACCGGGCTTCTCCAATAGTATATTTACATTTCTTTCACATTCAAAATAAGAAAAACGGTTGCAATTTCAGACATTTTACACCTTGTTTTCTAAATGCCATATTTCAAGAGAACGGGTTAAGAAATTAAGAAAAAGAACGAAAAAGATACTGCACCCAAAACATGTCTGGGTGTGATTTTCCGTATGTATTCGAGTCAGTAAATCCATCCGGATACTTTTTACTTTTGTAATTCCTTTCTAGAAGATATTTTAGACTTTTACACGTCCACAAGTGGCCAAAAAAACTAAACTTTGCAGTTTATAGTTGGGAAAATGCAATAATTGTGCTATTTGTGACTATATGATGCTTTCCACCATTGCACATAACAACCAAAAAAAAATTCAAAAAAGTTTTATTACTTGAACTAATTAAAGTAAGAAAAAAAAAATGATGTAAATGTAATCATTCATGCAGTAGAGGATTATGGGTTGAGTGGAAATTCATGTCTATCACGTGCAGCAGGGGGAAAGGAAGCTCCTACCTGGGACAGTGACCTGAATAATTTCTCCATCTGGTGGCTCAGTTTTGACCTTTTTTAAAGCTACGCAGTCTCCCGAAGGCCCTAAAGAAAACACATTTCTTTGTCCATAACTTCAAAAAAACAAACAAACAAACAAAAAAAACACGAACGTTCAAAGAAAACAACTTTGAAGCCATTACTGCCATTAAGCTGAGTGTAGAGTGATGGAGGCTCACCTGCTTCACAGTCTGCTAAGGGACTGACACAGGAGCTGGTGGATCTGAAAGACAAAGACTTTTAAAGCAACAAAGCAAGAGGACAAGCAAGAGCAATTTAGCGAGTAAACATAGCTAACCCTGACTGGCAGGGAATAATTTAAAAGTGTCGCTGAAGGGCTTTACACTGGTCTGCTTAAAGAGCATAGTGCTCTGCTGAAGTTCAACAACAATTAGCACCGTTTGCTTTGGCTGAGCACGCACGCTCGGGCGTTTAAAACTAATTAGCCGAGCTGCCAGTCGCGACGCCAACGTCAGGTACCTGCTGCTGTGGGTGTTGCTGACCAGCTCGAGGGCGGAGCTTGGCACCCTAAGCCCTTCCGGGAAACCGTCTTCGGGGGAGGAGCCGTCCTGCTTGCCTTCCTCTTTAGCTACTTTCCCTGCAGCTGATTAAAAAAAAGAAAGAAAGAAAGAAAGAAATAGAAAGCTAAGCAACGGCACAGCACAGAATGCTCAAATGTAATTTTAGCTGCACATCAAAACCCTGTCACGGCAAACACAAACCCTGCTGTGAGATGCGATTCAGTAAATCCGTCACTCACCAGTGAAGATCCGCTCATCAAACATCCTGAAAAGGAATAAACAAGTACGTAAACAAACAACAGCCTAGAAGCGGGCATGCGCCCCAGCATACTGAACTGCTTTATATGGATGCGCAAGGCTGCCGACTCAGCAGGAGATTTCCTCAATAAGCCAAATCGGCGGGCGCACGCTGGCACGTGGATGGCAGTGGTTACTACACCCAGCGAGCGGCGTGGCGCTTTGGACGGCAAACGCCAATGTGCCAGATGGCACCAGGAGGCTGGAAGCTTTATTCACGAGATAAACGAGAATAACAAACAAACAAACAAACAAACAAACAAAAACAACAACAGCGACACTCCTGTTCATGCCGTCGCTGTTGAGCTGAAATGAAAGCGTAAACGAACTGAATCTCTGAACTTGTGCGTCTCCGTCACAGCTGTTTCAGGGATCTAGTTAGTTACAAACGTTAAACAGTGGCATCCGAGTCATTTCTTTTGAAAAGTTAAGACCCCCTAGATAATCCCAACTCTAAATGCTTAACACTTAAGCACACCTGATGTCATTTATTTCGTCATGTTCCACATACTGAGATTACACTGAGATTCATACTATTGGTTAATGCAAATTAATGTAGGGGAAATGTTGTTGTTGTATTTTTTGTATCTTGCTGCCGATACTTTGAAGAAAGTATGTCATGATCCATGTGGCTGGGATGTGCTCAGTCAATAATACTCAGTGTCTAACGTGGTCCTGTCTCCGTTTACACTTTTATCTGAGGACAACTAAAAACGAGTCAGTTTTAAAGACGAACCAAATGACCGAGAGGACTCACCGTCTCACGACGAAGCGGACGCCGTGTCTCTCCTCCAAGATCCGTTTGAGTTTGGGCACCCCGTAGGTGCACGGCCTCTTAAATGGGATCTTGTCCGGGATTCCGATGATCTCGACCGCTTCCGGATCGCAGGCGATCTTTCGGTACGGCACGGGGACCATGTGATCCAAGCCCAACGCTTCAGCTGGTGTTTCAATACGTACAATTAGTCACGGTTACGTATAAGTACCGGCAATAGGCCATTTTGCTTGCAATCTGAAAAAGCTAAATATTATGATACATATTGTAGTATCACGATATTATATTTTGCCCTGTACCAAAGCTCTATTGAATTCTTGATTCTGATTGGTCAAAGGCCTGCCAGGAGGAAAATCTCACATAGAGTATATGAATGTGGTTTTTAAAACAATATTTTTTAAATACATTTTTGTGTCTATAGTAACAACGCATGCAGAAACTGATGATGAAGGTTCCGCGAAAAAAAAAAAAAAAAAAAGGCTATAATTACGTTTTCCAACATGGGAAAGTCTGCAGGATGGAGTACATTGGAAGGATTGAAGGAGGAGACATTAAAGGTTAAACATTACAACACACTGTTCTTTAATAAATAAATAGATATTAGTGGCAAATAGCTGCGGTATAAGAGGAATAAATCGTTATCGTCATACCATCCATTTGTTATTTTCCATTAATAAAACGCCCACCTTGTGTTTTATTCCTTCATTCTGTATTACCGTAAAACCACTATGCAACTCTAAGGACAGGGTCCTGTGTGTGTGTGTGTGTGTGTGCGCGAAAGTAGGTAATGGCAGACGGCTCACCGTAGCGGCTATTAAATAGGATCTGTACGCATTCCCGCAGTGTGTTGATGTCCTCCGTCTCTCTGATGAACGCGTCCCATTTTTCTGCGCGAGACAAGAAGATACCGTTAAGACCGTGTGGTCTTCTGCGGAGATGTAAAGAGCCGAATCGACGCACTGGACGTTAATATTTTCGAACACAAAAGCGGTGCGTTTCAGACAATAGCTTGGAAGGCGACCAAGACTGAATCAATACCCTAGTGTCTCTTTTTCAGTTATAATTATACTGTTGTTTCATTTCGCGCCACAGTGAAGCATAACCTTTACCATCAGAGCAGCTCTAAATCACGTTTGTCTGAAAATACTTGCTGCTTTAAAAGTGTCTTTCCTACAGCGTGCTGTCGAGTTCTTTGTTTTGTCTATTGGGTTTGTTTGTATTAGTCAGTGGAGACAATTAACGCGGGTCCTGACTCTTGGCAGTGTCTGAGGGCTTCCTGTTGCTCGTTCGGAAGGAACAGAAGTTGAAGTTGAAGGCCGCGGTGTCCTGGCCGAGCTCCTTTATTTTTAAGTCATCCACCATTGGTCATTTCTTTAGGGGCTCAATGGTATTTAAGTGTTTACATTTAAAGTCCTGATTTTAAAGGCGGTGGGGCACAGTCGCTTAGCGATTAGCATGTTTGCCTCGCACCTGTAGGGTTGGTGGTTCGAATACCACCTCCGCCCTGTGTGTGCGGAGTTTAAGTGTTCTTCCCCGTGCTTCGGGGATTTCCTCCCGGTACTCCGGTTTCCTCCCCCAGTCCAAAGACATCCGTTGTAGGCTGATTGGCATGTCCAAATTGTCTGTAGGGTGTGCGATTGTGCTCTACGATGGGTTGACGCCCTTTCTAGGGTGTCCACACGCTTGTGCCCTGAGTTCCCCGGGATAGGCTCCAGGCTCCCCCATGAATCTGTGTAGGGTAACCGGTATGGAAAATGCATGGATGGATGGATGATCCTGATTTCAGTGGTTGTTCAGGATTCCGCTTAAAGGAAAATTGCAGGGAAAACACCACCCTGAACGACCCTGAATGTGTTTAGCAATTCCGGTACTAATTTGTTGGCTGGTGGTTAAGGCTCTGGGTTATTGTTTGAAGGTCAGGGGTTCAAGTCCCAGCACTGCCAAGCTGGACCCCTGAGCAAGGCCCTTAACCCTCTCTACTCCAGGGGCACTGTATCATGGCTGACCCCAACGGAAAGAATTTCACTGTGCTTTAATGTATATTTGACCGATAAAGACTCGTTATCATTACACTGTGTATACGATTTTGGGTCTGCTGCACACCTGATTTCTCATGTACTATGGAGAAGAGTAGGCGTTTGGAGATGTGGATGCTGGGAGGGCTCTGAGCGACGTCTCCTGCAAGTGGTATCCGCTCACCTAGAAAACACCCGGGTAATCCATCAATCAAAAAAACAAACCCATAGGAAAACACAAACAAAATTGCCGAACACAGTCTGCCAAAACCGAAATGCGATATACTACCTAAAGTGGATTAATGTAACATGCTTTATGTTGAACGTGGGAAACCGCTCACCGTTGTCAGTGACCTCTTTGGGCGCAGCCGCCTTCTCGTCGCTCGGTGCCCACGTTGATAGCCGTTCCTTGACCAGGCCGTGCAGCACCGAGGGCTTCGGATCGCCCTTAGCGTCCGGGTGCGTCTGGGAAGGCACAGGCATTCCATACAGGAAGCTGGAGAGCATGGAGCTGCAAGCAGGCACTTCCTGTGCTGGGGTTTTAACAGGCGTGTGGTTGCTGGCACTCTTAACAGCAGGGGAGGGGTGGTGATTGGTTTCCGGACAGGATTTACCATCGCGTGCGCCTTCGTCTGGCACTCTGAATTCAGAAAATAATTTCATCTCAGTTCCAGCTACGCTGCCAGAGCTAATACTAATACTACGCTAACTGGAGCTTGTTAGCTGTCATTCTGTGTTAGTCATGCTAGCGTTTCATATTTGCTTCATCGATAAAAAGGGCTCTGGAGGTGAATTAACACCTTCAACTGACTGAGCAACCAAATCTATATGGATCCCTATAATCATTAAATTAGATTTTATATCAACATTTTACCTACAACACGTTAGGAAATACGTAATCTTCTAACGTTGCTAGCTATAATAAGCACACAAAGCTTCACGATCGCACAAACTAGCATCCTCGGGCCTTTAATAATTATTAACTCCACTAGCCCTTTGAACATCCACAGTCAAAACTTCTTTATCATCAGTACTGTATATTAATTCTGCATCGACATTTTACCTCAGGCCTTAACAGATGTACTTAAGTGAAAACTATTCACATTGCTAAAAAAGAGAGAGAGAGAAGTAGCAGTTAAGCGCACAGAACCATGCTAACTAGTTGTTCTTAGACTTCATTCCCTGTTAGTCATGCTAGCGTTTCTGAGTTGAATTAGCTTTTTATATTAATATACACCTTTCTATCATTTCTGCATATGAATTCTTTAGTTTAAAATGAAAATAGTAAGAAAGTAACACTTCAAAACAAAGTTGCTAATATTACTACTAGCCATTAATGGTATGAAGATAGTTTCTAGCGTTTCTGAAGCTAGCGTTTCCGAGGTGAATCAGCCCTTAACATTAACCTATACAATCAACATTAGAATCTGTGTTTAGCAGGAGAGATGTTCTATTGTTCAGAACTGTGGGTGGACGTTGTAAAAAAAAAAAAATCTCCATGTTGGTAGCTAGCTAACCGCCACCCACTTATGTAAGCCTGCATGCAACGCGAAGAACGGAGCAAAAACACCCTGAACGAACGAATCAGACTCGAGCGCTTGTAATTATACAACGACAGAAAGCACAAACCAAACCACGTGTATATTTTCTACGTGTCAAGGATCGTTATTATGCAGGGTTTCTCGTCTCTGACCGTTTGACGATGAAGCGAATGCGGTTGCTCTGCTCCAGGATCTTCATTAAGGTCTTGGTGTCGTAATCAGCAGGTCTCCTCAGGGTCACGCCATCAGGGAGGCCATGAATAAGCACAGCACCAGGCTCCTTCTGAATCCACTCATAAGGCACGGGGACCAGGCTGCTCTTCCCTACAGCCTCACCTGAAACACATCACACTCTGTGGTCCATCAGGTTTTCAGCGACCCAGGTCGCTGCAAATGTCAAAAGACGGCTGCTCTGGTGGCACAACCTTGTCGTCACTTCGTGATTTGAATTCTCAAGCAAAAAAAAAATCGGAAACATCTACAGCAGTATACGTGATACGCGATGCATCTAAATATCCAGCAAGAGTGAGCAAGTAAAAAAAAGGGGGATTAGTCAGGGAAATAAACCGAGAGGTCAGGGACACCTCATGCTACCACCACCATGCTTCACAGCCAGGGTGGTGCTGAAAACACCGGTAGAAAGCTTTCAGACTTGGGCGCTGAAATAAAGGAGCACTCGGTATTACAGGGTTGAAGTTCTTACTATAAAGCACGCTGAAGACTTCTTCCACCATCTTCCTCAGGACAAAGATATTGGAGTGAGCGTCCGTTAAGGCTCGCTGCTGTTTCGCTGGCGGTAAAGCGTCTTTACCAGTATGGCTGCTTTCTGGGTCTGGAGCTTTGGCGTGGGAGCTGATTGAATTTAATGCTTGGAGACAGGACACCCCTGTGGAATCAAAAAGATTATATATATATATATATATATATCCAAATAAACATACAGTGAAAACAACTAGAAAACAGTGCCAAATACTATTTTAATGTCATGCTCTGCAGGGCCCTTCCCTGGCTAAAGGAATAACACCTTCAAGAAATTCATAATTCAGAGATGTTGCCGTTTTTTGGTCTAACGTACACGTTCTTGTACACGTGGAGAAAAAAAAAAAACTCACTGCAGAATTTATGAAAGTCTGTCTGTATTTCCTTCCTGGAGTTGAGGAAAATTCTCCCCTTTTCAGTTCCTACGGCGATCACACTGTCCTCGTGCACGGTGACGCAAGCAACCTCGGCATTCAGCTTAGACATAGCGGTGCACTGCAGGAATGACAGAAAGTCAGCATTCAGAACGCCTATAATGCAGCGTATTCAAGCTGATTCCAGTACAAAAAACGTTGCTGGACCCAATAATAATAATAATAATAATAATAAATGGTTATTACGAATTATTTTTAAATCATTTTTCCAATGGGAAAAAGAGAGGACGGTGCGCTTTGGAGTCGGGTTCCTCTAAAAAATGCTCACTGAAGCAGAGAGCGTGTCGTACCACAGAGTCCAGCGCCGACACCAAGCTGGTGAGGATTTCGTGTCTGGCAGAGGTATGTGGCCCGCGGAGCTCGGCACGAGAGTTCAGCCTCATCCCGTCGCAGCCCAGCTTCCGCAGCTGCGCCATGTCTCTGAAGGGTCAAACGTCGCGGTTAGAAATCACATGCGAGATCACATCACGGAGCAGAAATACAACTTCGAGATCGTTCAGAGAAACGATACAGCGCTGAGAATCGGCGATATAGGAGAGACGGTATGGACTGGATGAGAACAGCACCGCAGTCTTTGCTCTTTAAACTGCACTGTTTTTACTCGGTGCTCTTCTCCGAAAGCTGCTTTCGTGCCTGAGAAACGCAGTCGAGGATATAAAAACCTTTAAGAAGCTTTAAAAAGTGATAGTAATACCCTCATCTGCGCTAATGCACCGAAATCCGTTACACATGCGAAAGTTGCTAATTACGATAAGCCTTTGTCAACCAATTAAAACGGGCTCAGATTATTGCCTTAATGCCCTTTGCTGCTAATTCGCTCTCGGAAACCGCGCGCCACCTGGCGAGAGAGATAATCTGTAACTGAAATGCGGCTCCGTGGTGCTCCTTTACATTCCTGGCTTCCAAATCGGGAACGTTACACCTAAGCGGTTAGCGGTAAACAAACGTGGTCATTTTTGTTACGATTCAAATTGTTAGTGGTACGTTTTATTCTTAGATGTATTTGAACTTACCGTTGTTTAATGAAAGACACTATATGTAATATGTCCACCCATCCGTCCATCCATCTAACCCAGGGAACTCGGGACACAAGGCGAGGGGAAACGCCGTGGACGGGGTGCCAACGCAGCGCAGGGCACAATCACACACACATTCACACACTACGGACAATTCGGAAATGCCAATCGGCCTACAACGTATGTCTTTGGACTGGGCGGAAGAAACCGGAGTGCCTGGAGGAATCCCCCGAAGCACGGGGAGAGCATGTGCCAAGGCAAACGTGCTAACCACTAAGCCACCATTTCTTAAAAACAGAAAAGCAACATATCTTCCACATACCTAATTGTATTGTAACAATTATAATAAAAGTATCCATGTAATAAACAGGTAAGTAATATAAAATAGTCATATTTTGGGTAAAGCCGGGAACTGTAGCTCAAAAGAATTCATTGAAAAAATAAACAAATAATGATTTGCTTGAATAAAAGACCCTTGCTGTAAATGACCACCAGAATCTCATTTATGATTCCAGACGATTTTTAAATACAGAAACTGACGATGCCACCGCGGGTCAAGCTACCAGTGTAGCTTATCAGTGTAATCAAAACCTAAAGACACTTCCAAAAAATACAAAAAAAACGTCCGATCTTTAAAAAGAAACAGGGTGGATTGTCCAGGGACGAAAACAAGATCACAATCCTAATTCCTGGCCCTGCATTCTCATGGCAACAGCAATCCGTCTCCTTGGAAACTAATCTCGAGGCATGCGAACAATGCGGCCCGGGCCTTTTAATCTCTGCAGACACTGGGAGCCATTATCCTGGCCTCGGGGCGAAGCCAAAAACCGCACACGCAAACCCAGTGAAGAGAGCCAGCGAAGCCCAGGCACGGCTACTCGTCTGAAGCCGAGCGAGGCCTCTCCGAAAGCCATTACGGCTGACGGCCGGACGGCCGCGATCCTGCTTAGCGTGCAATTGCGAAAGCGGGACGATGGCATCGCTTTACAGTTGTGATTTTGTCATGTTGGTTCATGCGCGTGCATATTCCTGAGGTCACTATGCAGCCAGTGTGCGGACTCGAGGTGTTAAATCGCAAACGATCGTAGATGCATTTAGGCTGCGTGTTTCTAAATCCACATTTAGCGCTGCCAAGTCCCTTTACGGGGTTGCTTTACACAGAAACAACCATTTTGGCACTTTTTGAAGATAAAAAAAAGAGCCTGTGGTGGGTAAAAGTGTCTCTTTCAGCGTTTTCAGTCCACCAGATGAGACCACAAAGGCAAAGAAAAAGGGCATCAGCTTTTTAGGAACATTCCCAAACGTAGAGAGAGCAAGCCAGACTGACATGCTTAAGCGGTCAGATTAATGACTTCTGTTTCGCTCGGAGTCTCTCTGCCCGGCTACGGCTCTTTATTTATTTATTTATTTATTCCGGCTATTCGAGCCCTGGAAGAAACGTTCTGGAAATCTGAGTTGTTGAACAAACGGCCCGTGCGGTGTTTTAGAGAGCTTTTCTTCCGTTTCGTGGATCCCACAGCAGGTTTTTTCGTAAGAGGCGTGCAGCTCCCGCTGCTAGTGAAACCCAAAGTGGTGGAAAAGACGATCCGATCCGATGACATTTCCACCTGGACGCGTCTGATGAGCATGCTCAGTCTTTTTAAGACTTTTTCCTCACCTCCACCATCCAGTCATTGGTTGGTCAGTAATCAAATTCATGTGATGAAGTGCTAAAGAGACAAATGTCATTGAAATGTGATGGGAAAGGCTAATAACTGTGTGATGGCTGCAATCAATCTCTTCCTGACTATAAAGCTTACCATCCATCCATCTTACTCCTTTTCAGGGTCACGGGGAACCTGGAGCCTATCCCAGGGAGCATCGGGCACAAGGCGGGGTACACCCTGGACAGGGTGCCAGTCCATCGCAGGGCACAATCACATACACACACACACCCATTCATACACTACGGACACTTTAGACACACAAATCAGTCTACCATGCATGTCTTTGGACTGGGGGAGGAAACTGGAGTTACAAAGCTTATACTGCCAGCGAAATCATCAGCTTGGATAATCACTTTCAATGACGCTCAGTACAATAACATCTGTATTTTTTGAACATCTGTACATTATGAACATCAAAGTTAACAAACGTCCTCATTCAGAAATAGAAAAATGCACAGTGTTGGAGATGCCAACTGTGATAAATTGTTAGATGCCGCCCACTCGTAGGATGTGTGTGGATATTAATGTCCACATATACATATATATATATATATATCCATCCATCCATCTTCAACCGCTTATTCCTGCTTCAGGGTAGCGGGGAACCTGGAGCCTATCCCAGGAAGCATCGGGCACAATGGCGGGGTACACCCTGGACAGGGTGCCAGTCCATCGCAGGGCACAATCACAAACACACTCACATTCATACACTACAGACAATTTACCAAGCTGCCAATCAACCTACCATGCATGTCTTTGGACTGGGGGAGGAAACCGGAGTACCCGGAGGAAACCCCCGCAACACGGGGAGAACATGCAAACTCCGCACACACATGGCCCCGGCGGGAATCGAACCCCGGACCCTGGAGGTGTGAGGCGAACGTGCTAACCACTAAGCTTTTTTTTTAAAAAAAAATTGCTAATAATGTCAGCGTTCGTTTCGCTTTGCTAAGCAGCAAACTTACATTTTTATTTGATTTGTCTTTGGTATATAAGAAGCATTTATAAGTGTGAAGTTGTTCAATAAACATGGGTCTATAGTAATGTTTCAACCCAAGAACAGTCACACCACCAGCGCGATAGGACTGTACCGGGACTATCAGATAAATAGCGAGCCTTGGCCTACTTCGGTTTGCCATGGCGTAACCTTGATCTGGGGTAACACGAAATCCAAGACACAGTCAAGAAGCGAGGGTTTCATAAAAGAGTTCATATTCGAATTGATCCTAACTAGCACATTTAAAGCAAGTCCAGGAACACGTAGAGTATAACAGCTCTTGATTGAATGTTGTAACTTTATGAAAACGGTCATCTTTGGACAGCTTGAATCACATTTTCCCCGTTCACCACAAGACGACAAGGTACACCCTCAGCACCATACTAACAACCCGACTACTTGGTAGATTGCACTAGTAGTGTTTTAGCTACGTGCCAAAAAAAATCAATCGCATCACGATACCGGAAAAGGCTGAATTTCATCAATACATACAGCCCCCTCCGTAACTATTGGAACGGCAGGTCAAATCAATTTGCTGTTGCCGTAGACTGACGACATTCGGGATTGAGCTCAAAAGATGAACACGGGACGAGAGTTCAGAATTTCAGCTTTCATTTCCTCGTATTTACATGTAGATGTGTTCAAAGACATAGGACATGGCACAATGTGCATCAGACCCAGGTGTGTCCTGTTAGATTGGCTGTTTAAACAGTAAACAGCTCTGAACATCTACTCTTGGTTTGAGCCTTCGGTTTCACCTGTGAAGACTACGTTTGTTGTTTAAAACGATAGGCAACATGAAGATCAGAGAGCTGTCTGTGGGAGAAAAGTAAGCCGTTTTGAAGCTGAGAAAAGAGGGGGGGGGAAATCAATCAGAGGCATTACACAAACATTGCGCATGGTCAGAAAAGGAGACTGAAAGGAGAACTGTGCGCTAAAAAATAATGGTTTGTTTTTAATCATTGGCGTTAGATTATGTGGAGCATCTGCCATACAAGTCCTTATGAAGGAGTCGTGACTATAGAAACGATAACGTACTAGGACAAGCGCGTTAATTACAGACGACTTCTCTGAGTTGCTTCCTGGAGTGTCTGGGATGTTTTTGCACCGAAGAAAAAGTGCGAAACCTTTTCATTCGGATGCGATCGTGTCTATCCGGACGGGACGTCAGTCCAAACTAGGGCTAGGTAAAAAATATAGATTTTCAGAATTTAATCGATTTTCAATTTAACGAAACGATACAGGGACTGGCACCCTGTCCAGGGTGTACCCCAACTTGTGCCCGATGCTCCCTGGGATAGGCTCGAGGTTCCCCGTGACCCTGAAGAAGGAATAAGCGATTGAAGATTGATGGATGGATGGATGTTTCAAGTTGTTTTTCACTGTTGCACGTTTACAACGTTTTAATTTTTTTTACATTAAGGTGCAGAGTGCAGATTGCGCTTACCTTGTGTGTATCGTACACACATATTTATATGATTTCTTATTACAATGTCTGTTACTCAAAGTAAAAGTAAAAAGCAATTCAAGATAATTGCGTGGGCCCTATTGTTAAAGTCAATGTGCATTTCAGTGATATAGCTAAGTAAGAGGGTTTCCGTTACCAGCATTTATATTAAAACGTAGATTCTATGTCTGTAAAACTAGCATTTTTAAAGGAAGCAATACAGGATTGAATCGAAATCTAAATCGAATCGTAAAATCGGTCGCAATACCCAACCCGGTACTGATCCGGATTCCGCAGAATTTTCCCACGATTGTCGCGACCAAAAATGCTCGATTTTACTGCGGCTTTTTCCATCAAAAATTCCTGATGCAACTTACGGCTTTCTCCTGGTGCGTATACAAGTGGAAAACCACTCGGACTTGTGCAACCGTGCGACATCGCTTCGCGCCACCATTCGCATCGAGGTCTGTCGACGAACGAGACCTTCACGGACCTGCGGAAAACCTGCGGCGATTTACAAAAATCGCAAGCTCCTCCGAAATACCGCGGATTGCTCGATTTTTTCCTGCGGAATCCTGGAACGACGGATATATCACATGCATCACATTCAGAAGGAACTAAAAACCAAGACGGACTCCGGTTATAATCGCATTCCGTCGCCATACAGGTCTAAAACCAATCCCATCCAAACAGGGTCTGCGAGAAAGACATTAGAAGGAACGTTGAATGATACATATGCATATTATTTTTATTTTAAACCCTATAAAGTTGACCTTAAACAAGCCAAACATACACCTAAGTTGACGTCCACGATGTCGAGTTTGTACCGTCTCATCCGGCTTGGTGTCATTTACACCAAATTCGCCTACTAACCCGGTTATAAGCATGCCGTAATCATGTGCATTTGACATTGCAAACGTGACCTTCTCGGTTCAGGGAACATTTTTGAATATCTTTTGCACTCTAAGCAGAACTCTAAACAAAACAAAACAAAACAACACCACAATATTTCCTTGAATGGTTTCTCTCTGTCTTTTATTCTTTTTTTTTATATATTATTGTTATATATATACACACACACACACACACACACACACACACACATCTCCAAACACACCTCTTCAAGCCAGTAACAATGGAAAGTGTTCAGTTTTCCAGCAAGTTGCTGACGGTGAACAGAACGACCAGAGGGAACACTCGGTACCGAACAGCACCGGAAACGGAAATATGTTTCCTTTCACACCTCGGGGTTCAGAGAAATCGCTTTAAAAACACTCTCCAGACGCGGGTTTTGTTTGGTTTTTGTTTGTTTCTTCCTCCCCCCTGGTTAGCAAGGCTCGTTTTTTTTGCTAACAGTTGAAACACTGGCTAAACTAGCCGTCCTCCTCCCCCTGGAGAATTCTAATCTGTAATTTCAGCCATTAAAAAAAAAAAAAAAAGTCACGTGTTCGGGAAAGGTTTTGTTATTACCTGGTTACACGTTGAGATGGTAGAAATAAAAACTGAATGCTTGCTTAGCTCTGGTGGTTTGTATTTACCTTGTCAATCCCAGACTGGGTTGTTGTTGTTGTTGTTGTTGGGGGGTTTTTATTCTCCGTGTTTAATCCAATAGTGCAAGGGCGGAATTCCGGTCTGAAACAACGCCACACTGACTTCACAAAACCCGCATAATCTGGAGCGTGTTCGTCTTCCTTTCCGGGTGAGATTACAGCGAGATTTGCTGCGGGGTTTTTTCTTTTTTTTCTTCTTCTTCTTTTTCTTTTTTTCTTTCCCCCACCGTCCCTTTTTCCTGTCTTTAACGCAGGGACAGTGTCCCCTTTCCCCTTTTCTTTGTTCTGTAATCCAGTAAAATTGAAACTCATTCGCCTTCGCTAATCCCAGCCCAGCTCAACACCCGCATCCATTGGCTGTGATTTACATACAGGATTAAAGAGCCATCTGTGTGTGTGTGTGTGTGTGTGTGTGTGTGTGTGTGTGTGTGTGGGTGGGTGTGTGTGTTGGGGTAAGGGTTGAATAAAAAGATTTTTCTTTTTTTCAAAACAACAGCAACAATTAATTAATAATAATAATAATAATAATTTAAATTTTTTTAAATGAAAAAAAAAAAACTTTTTCTCCCCTCCTAAGTATGCACTTGTATGTACACTTGACCGTTTCTAAGAAAGAAAGATCGACAATCGTCTGCGATTCAAGTCGATTTGAGATTAAATTAAATACAGCGCTCATAGACTCAAACTGGTTTTATTTATTCTGGGGCTTTTTTTTTTTTTTTTTTAATATCCTGGTGAGGGTGGATCCAGAAGTCTGGCCCGGGAACACCGGGCGAGACGATTTCACCCCGGAGCGTAGGCCGGTTCAGCGCTTTGTACGTGTACGTTCACGCCTGGATGCGTTGTCTGGTTAATCCGCCTATAACACGCATGCTCTTTTCGTTAGGAGACCGGAGAACCCGGATGAAACCCGGGCAGACCGTTTGAAACTTAAATCCGAGCTCGGGATCGTCGAACCGGAGACGGTGGAGCTCTGAATAGTGTCACCTGCTTCTCTCAACAATTAGATGGCCAACATGGCACTATACATATATATATACACACACCGATCAGCCTTTACGTTAAAACCACTGACAGGTGAGGTGATTAACATTGATTATCTTGTTACAGTGGTGCCTGTCGAGGTGTGGGATATAATAGGCAACAAGTGAACAGTCAGTTCTCAAAGTTGATGTGTTGGAAGCAGGAAAAATGGGCAAGCGTAAAGATCTGAGTGACTTTGGACGAGGGCCAAACTGTGATGTCTGGACGATTGGCTCAGAGTATCTCCAAAACGGAAAGTCTTGTCAGGGGTTCCTGGTATCCCAAAAATGGTCCAAGGAAGGACAAGCGGTGATCCGTTGACATGGGCGCCCAAGGCTCAGAGATGCACGTGGGGAGCGAAGGCTAGCCCATCTGATCCGATCCCAAAGAAGAGCTACAGTAGCACAAATTGCTGATTAATTTAACGCTGGAGATGATAGAAAGGTGTCAGAACACACGGTAGATAGCAGCTTGGTGCGTACGGGGCTGCGTAGCTGCAGACCAGCCAGAGTCCATTCTGACCCATGTCCACTGCCGAAAACACCTACAATGCGCACGTGAGCATCAGAACTGGACCATGGAGCGATGGTCTGATGAATCATCTGGTGGATGGTCGGGTGTGGCCATGTTGACATAGTTATTTAATTTGTTAGTTAATTTGTACATCATATAGATTTGTCGATTGCCAACAAGATCGTATATCAATAACAATTTCGGATATATATAGCAGGGGTGTCAACCACAGGCTTCCACACCAATTCGAATGATACAATATATGATACAATATGATTCAATTTAGTAGAAATATATGCCCAAGTTCGTTCAGAATCTAATCTAATTTGCAAATAATAATAATTTTAAAAAATTATGTTACAGAAATTTCATCTCTCTAGCCAACTAAATTATTTACACATCAGTTTAAAAAAATAAAAAATTATTATTATTTCCACACACACACACACACACACACACACACTGTCCGACACAGAATGATGTACAAATTCTACATCCATGTACACGTATAAGATTGGCAACGTTCTGCGGTATACGACGAATACACCACTTACAGGAAAATAATCAGCTCCACATCAGGCTGCATCGATTATTTTCCTATAACAGCATGCCCCATCGTGTTTTATTCAGAGATCCAATATTACTCAATATATCGGCGTATCGCTAATATTAAATATTATGGAAGATTTATACCTGTAAAAACCCAAATGAACCATCACCAGAGTGAACAATAGTCCAGCCAACCCAACATACCCCTGTTACATACTGTGCATTTTCCAGAACGGGAGTTAGGCCAATCAAAACCAAACATTTCTCGACTATTTCTCTATTCATATCTGAAGTATGAGTTTAAATGATTTATAACCATTAGGTTGAAGTAGAAAGTATAAAGATGCTGCCTCCTGCTGGCTCCTGTGGGACTCATCACTGGCAGATGTGCTGTAAATTAGAACAAAGGTTATGTCCAAAAAAAAAAAAACCCTCAAAGGTAATAAGAACCTCAAGTGTAATAAGAAACCTTGTTTTTTTTTTTTTTAGAAATGTTATTATTCAGCTATTACAGTACCTGGGTTCTAGTTTCCCTCTTGTGAAAGCAGAAATACTGTAACCACTCCGAAGATGATCATTTTCCAGCAACTTGTCAACGATTATAATCTTTTATTAAGTACCGAAAAAACCCAACATTCTTTTTACAATCGACATCCGTCAAACAAGTTATATTTTTCTTTGTTAAGGAAGAAAATACTCACATTTTTATCCATTCATAGTTACGATTCTTGTTGTGGAACAACACGCCATGGCAACTTCGTTCCTGTTATCAATAATTCTCAACAATTGTTCCGTTGTGAGCCTTCTCTTTCTTGAAGTTAATACAACAACAACAACAACAAAGCGCAAGGGTTACCTCTGACTCTTGCAAAGCGCTGACACTGGAGACTCCTTACATACGAATGCTAAATAAACCCTTTTTTCTTTGTTCCGGATCACACGGAGCAGGAAATAACAGCTCATTCGAGTGCGTTAATATGAACCTGTGATTTGCCATACAGCCGGAACAGCTTCCGACCAATCGGATGTGAGAATCTGATAATGATTAATCGTATACATAGTAAGTGGTGATCAATGCGTGTGTTTTGCCGAAATAAAAATCTCACGTGACGGTCGCATGAAGGTCATTCAGGTTACATGAACACGAACCACTTACCGTCTTGTCAAAGTCAACGTCACGTTAGATAACGTGTCGTTATTGATATTATCATCATAAAAAAAATAAATAAATAAACAAACACACACACAGACACACGATGCACGAGTTCTGTTTTATTTCTGTTTAATGATTGAATCTCAGAGACGGTTACAGCTAGAGCCAAGGGAGTAAACTGATTTTGTGACAGCATAAAAGAACATCCGAGTCCAACGGCTTCGTTTCTTTTGTCGTTGTTTTTTTTTTTTTGTTGCAAAACTCGGGGGCCAGCCCTATCGTTTCATCCGTTCTTGCCGATATGAAATCCCTTAGTCGTAACCCTGTAATATTCACACCGATAGAAAGTTTGAAACCGTCGTCGAGCTAATCGTCGTAACAGGGTGGATATCATTTCTCAAATTGTAGCAGGTGCTAGCCTTCAAACGTGCTCGCTTGTAGAAAATCGGATTAGTATTGTCGTTCGATTAGGTGGCGTACGTTCGAAGCCTGAATTCACTTCGACCTAGCTGGCTTACAGCGAAAACTGTAAACTGTATCTTGACACATAAATATACAGCATAAACACAGTACTAGGCTGAATAATAAGTCAGAGCGTTTGATTTCTCGAGGTGTTTTTTTTTTTTTTTTTTTACAGTGGCGAAGTCCCGTTCGTTTGAAACGCTGGCATCCCTAGAATGGTGCACTATTCACTGGAGTATAGGAGGACGGATACTGGTAGGTGGCTGAACACTGTGGCGTTCGTACAGTACACGTAAGGAAAAAGAAAACAAGAACAAGCCCGAGTGGAATCATCCCGTCTCCTTGACTCAGACATTCACTACAGAGGGAGAGTAGCAAGTCTTTCAAGGCAAAAAAAAAAAAAAAAAAAAAAAAAACCACAGGACTGCTCTGTCTAACTCCGACAGAGTAAAAGGCGAATAAATTAACGTATGAATCGAGGCCAAAAGGTTTCCTAAACTGCGTCCTGGCCAATCGGACTATAGCACTTCACTTCTCGAGGTCTCGAGCATTAAGACCGCTGCTTTTTCTCTGGAGGTAGTGTACAAGGTGGATCGGTAGTCCGAGTCTAAAACCGTAACCGTAACGTACCGCTTCAAAGATAATGCTTTGTTTGTTTGTTTTTTGTTTTTTTTTAAATAGCATCTCACACTGTTTTACATACACATTTGCTAAGTGGTTGCAGTGGTTGTTCGTCGGCTTGGCGCTAACTGTGAAAAGAATGCGAAGCTGTCCGATGAGGCGTTAGTCTGAGGTCTAAGCGTCAGACGTCTCGGGGGGGGTGTTTTTTTTTCTTTCTTTCTTTTTTGCGGCGTACCTCCGTGATTCCCCCCACCCCTAAAAGGTTGAGCGGTGTTTCAACGACCCCCATCATCAGTGCTTTCCCTAAACAGATACACAAATATAAATTATACACGAGTACATAACAAGGCATCAATTAGAATGAGAAAAAATGAAATCGTGTATGAAATAGAGTTTGATTTGAACCTCTTCCACGAAGGTAGCGTCTTGCTGATGGATCCCATTCGCCGAATTTGCGCTGCTGTATGCCTGTTAAAAGATGAACCCCATGAGAACTTTCCCTTTAGGCCACGCCCACTGTGGGTTTCAAACCGAATACAGATACGCATAATTTGAGCACTAAACAAATACCGATAGCGGCATTGCGTTACACCCTTAATATACATCAATGCTCGGTTCTGAAGATGGTTCAACCGTGATGCCGCTTGAACATTCATACTGCAGGTAAGAGCAGATGGAGAAATAGGTTTTGTGGCGTTTGCGCAGCTTTACCTGGCTCTTATCGGGTCGCGTACGCATGGCCTGCACCAGCTGGTCCACTTCCTGGTTGTGCTCCAACGCGTTCCTCAAGGCCTCCTCGGTGCTCAAGAGCCGCTGGCGTAGGCGCGCCACCTCCGCGTCCGTCCCCGACGCCTCCATCATAGAGAAGCGGCGATGCTCAGGCGACGACCTTTCACGCCCCTGAGGTCAGGAGAGGGTACGAGAAACCAAACGTGGAGTAATTATTTCAAATAATACAGACATTTTCAATCTAGACACTATTCATCCAGAAACATAGCAAGTAACCAGAACGACTTTTCACTGATTTGTCAAATTAAGTATTAAGTAAATCAAAATGGCGGACATCGAAGAGGCTCACCAGAAGCAGCAGTTTCTCCCTCAGGGTCTTGATGTCATCCTGCAGCTTCTGTTCCTTCACCTTCCACTCGGACTTGTGCACCTCACGGCTCAGGTCGCGGTCCATGCCGGGCGAGTGGCGCGGCGAGTCGAGCAGCAAGACGCGCAGTTCGTTCAGACTCCTGGCACGGACACGTGAAAATATACGCACGATCACTAATACAACGTAATCAAAATAAGTTCGCTCAGAACAGAAGGTTCTTACGGTTTTTTGGGGGGGTTTTTTCCACCAGAAAACTGACAAGATTTATTTTAAGGATGTGATTATTTCAGTAACTACTGAAATATGACACGTTAAGTAAACATATGATGTACGGTCATATTCGTTCAGTCACGCTGGGAGCTTTTAAGTCCCGAGCGGTCCACCCACAGGAGCCTCAAAATGTTTCATGTCATATTAACAGCGCTGTTATAAACACTTTGCTTAAATATGCCGTTTACTTTATGTATACTTGTTTACATTTTCAGGTTTGGATTTAGGCCCATTAAAAAAAATGACAATCAGTTGTGATTAGATTAGAAATATAAACATTCTGTCAAGCAGCGATATGTGGGGGTCCAAGCACCGCACATATATATAATATCCAAATTAAAAACAAGTCCAATAAAAATATACAGCACATGATACATGAACAGACAAATAGACACCTATCTATTCCACTTTCTCAGAAATGAAGAGATCGCGCAGGTGCTAGGAGGCTTATGTCCGTGCAATATCATGATAAACGGTATAACTGATTATTTACACTTGTATTAGTTTGTAATTATTGATCACGTTCACTTATCACTAAAGATGCACCGATGTATCGGTGAATAATCTGTATCGGCCGATAAAGGGATTTTTTCACGGTATGTGTCATCGGCTGATAGTTTAAAAACATCCGATGATCGGGGGCGATTATATCCTGTCAATCAAAAGGGGGCGGGAAAACACATGGATTTGGTGCTGCGTGTAAAGAAGATGTCTCTCGTGTGGAATGACGACGAAACTGCATTTTGTAATCTCTGTAATCTCTGCACTCATCAAATTTACACCGGACCCTGCAGCAGTGAAGCGGGAGTTTCGGCGTCGAGTCCAAAAATTTTTTTTCCCGGGCTGCTCGAGCTGAATTAAAGGGCCAGTACACCGCTGGAAGATTTAAATGAAGATGAGTTGACAAAAAAGTGTATATTGCACAGAAAAATAGATTTGTAGAGTAGTACATTTCATATCCAGTTAATGTTAATATATAAAAAAGTTGATATTATATATTACCAGTGTGATGTTCAGTGAGTTCATGTGTTAATGTTAATGTGAGTGATGTGTTTTCTGTTTATGACACCAGTTACTGTCAAACAACTTGCTGAAATGGAGAGAATAAAGTTTTTATTTGTATTTCCTTCAGAATTGTGGAATTAAATATTATTCATTTATAAGAAGGTATAAAATGCAGAACTATCGGTATCGGCCGATATCACTCTGAATAATCAGAATCGGAATCGGATGAGAAATTTAGTATCGGTGCATCTCTACTTATCAGGTCTATACATCTTTTTAAGCCTCTGTTTGAATGTAAATAACCACTAAAAGCACAGGTCGCATTCGGAGTCGGGATATGCCATCGATCTGAAAGGCTGGATAACACTCAAGGAGGAGTTTTTAATTAGACGGATTGTCCTTATTAACCCAAACAGTTCTTAAGTGGATTAAATGGTGAAATGAGAACGCTGAATGGGTGTACTCTGGGGTAGGGAGTGACATCTAACAGATTTCAGTGAAGAGGATAGAATAGCTATTTGGGGAGGATATGGATGTGTGTGTGTAGAGCGAGAGAAAGAGAGAGAGACAGAGAGAGAGGACAGCGCTTTGCTCCAAAGTGCACTTCATAAAACAAGACCATAAATAAGCAACTTAAATCAGCCTCCAGATGGCTTGAGAAGTTTATATCATCTGGCTCTAATACCTCTTTTATAAACCTTGCTAACATTCTTTACCTCTCTTTCTTCAGAAGTTCCTGGCTAATGATCACCAGCTGGCCTGATGCATCGTGGGATTTCTTGGTGATGGCTTCCAGCTCCGCCTCCAGACGCGTCTTGTCTCTGAGGAGGCCGTCGGTCTTCCTCTCCCCCACACGGACTTTAGTCTCCAAGGCTACAAGCAAACAATATGCTTGAGTTGTTCAACAGGTGCGCTGGTCAATACTGTTACTTCTCTTACCGTTGCAAATAACGTGGAAATATCACAGAGCCGTAGTTTTAACTCGTTCGAATTCCCCAAACTACTAATCAAAACCACTTCTTCCCAATCATCACACTCCCCATAAATAACCCAGACTTTCAGCAAATCTTTGCCAAGTCCTAGCATTCCACGAAGTAAAGTTAATTAGCGAGCTACCAAATGAGCCAACGGGACACAAGGAGGAAACAAATTCGAATGGCTTTCTGTCTATTTTGAAAGCCCATGAGCAGGGGTGTCCAATCTTATCCGCAAAGGGCCAGTGTGGGTGCACGTTTTCATTCCAACCAATCAGAGGCCATGCCTGATTCCACCTGTTTAATCAGTTGAGCTTAGTTTTCAGTAAACTCAGGTGGGGTTTCTGCTTGGTTGGAATGAAAACCAGCACACACCGGCCCTTTGCGGATAAGCTTGGACACCCCTGCACTAGAGCCTTCTACCCAACGCACTTTTAAGAAGCCCTCCCCCCCACACGCACCCTATTCCCAATAGGGTAATACATCAGAGATTTCCCTGCAGCAAATGAATCTGCATGGAGAATATAGTCATTACCTGTTATCTGTGTTTTGAGGTCATCTACTTGTGTAGTAAGAGTGGAAACTTCTTTTTCCCTTTTTGCCAGTTTCTCCAACGTTTCTGGGAAAACATAAAAGCATAACAGTTGAAACACCCTGAAAATAAATGGCATTCACATTGAGAAAAGACGGTTTTTTAAAGGCAGGAAATAAATAGGGCATTAGTCGTCATCGCTCAACAGGGGGAATGAAAAAAGGATCGTAATTGTTTTTTTTAAGGATTGATTTACAGACCTTCTATATTTTGCTTTAACTTAATCTTCTCTTCAGAGTTGTCGTTATTTTCTATCATCTGTGAAAAAAAAACAAAAAAACATTGCAGACAACATGGAAATGTAGAGAAAAACATCAAAGACAATAAACCATCAATTTAATAGCTCACGTTGACGTCCTGGCTGATGTGATCGGCCTCGACAGCCTGCAGTCGGTTCTCGCTAACCCTCAGCTTCTCTTGCAGGTCTCGGATCTCAGCTCTGCTTTGTGCTTCGGCGTTCTGCAGAGCCTCGTAGTCAGCCATCTTCTTCTCGGCCAACTCTAGCCGTTCCCTCAATCCGGCCACCTTCAGCTCGGCGTCCTGAAGCTTCTCCATGGACTCGCTGAGCTCTGGGTTGCTCCTGGCATTCTCCTCGCTCTCCTCTAGCTTATCTTGTAGTTCTTGGACCTTGGCTCGAAGCTCCTCGCGTTCCTTGGCCAGCACGGCCACTTCGATCTCGTGCTTGGCCTTGAGGTTCTCCACCTCCAGCTGCCGCTCCATCCTCATGCTCTCCACGGTGGCCCTCACTTCAGGTGTGGGACCGTCGCCGTCTACTCCGCCCGTCTCGGACGCTTTGGAATCGTTGATCAGTGAGGATTTGAGCTCCTCCAGAGCACGCTGGTGGTCTCCAACCAGCGCGTCCAGCTTGGCCTTCCAGCTATCCATCATCTCCATGTTCTCACGGGTGGCCTGCTGGAGCCGTTGGCGCAGTTTTGAGATCTCTGAGGTCTGCCGTTCTGTGGTGGCTTTGAGGCGTTCGGTTTCTTGGCGGCTGGCGCTCAGCATGGCCTCGTAGCGTTCACGCAGCTGGCTGCTCTCCTCACGGCGTGCAGATTCGAGGCGTTCTCGGAGAACGAGAGCCTCGGAGCTTGAAATCACATCTCCGCCTTCCACTACGGAGGACGAGGCTCTCTGCAGGCGTGCATGGAGTTCCTCCACCTCGGCTTTGCGCAAGGTTAATTCCTCCTCCAGCTGCATCACCCGGCTCTTCTCTTCAACCGTGGTTTGCTGATGGACAAAGAAGAGGTTTTTTAATACCCCGTTCCTCTCGTGAATGTGGTTAAGCCGTTAGTTCCTGCTTTTCATGGGTTAAATTCAAGAGCAGAACATTTAAATGTTGAGAACGGTCCAAACCCATAGATATTACTGAAACAAAAAATGCTGGTGATGAAGCCAAACCAACAGAATCGTAATTCATCTCAAGATTAAATCGTTTACACTGGCTAGTTTTTGAAAATGTTCTGCCGAGTCACCCGCAAAAACAGAACTTTCGGCGTTCTCTAATCCAGCGTCAGCGTCGATTTGCACGTGCACTCGATCAAACCGCTGACGTTTTTACAGCCAAGTCCGATTTTAAAAAGCATCGCTTCACAAACGCCTTATGTTGAAAAAGCATAGAAAAGGCAACCTACGAGGGGAAAGGACACGAACCCAAGCAAGCCATTCCTTGCACTGTGGTCCTAAAAGCAGCCAAGCATAATGTGAGATGATGCATTCAGGACACGCACACATATACACACACAAATCTACAACAAGCTGTGAAAGAAGAACCAGTTGAAGAATCCCGAGTTTCGAAAGAGGAGACCTAGTGTTAGTGTTGACAAGAGATTTACAGGGATTGTGCCCTTGCATTTCTCAGGAAATCGCTGAAGACATACGCTGCCATCAGACGGCATCGGAAAACGTTCGGAGGAGGCGCGATCCCAAAAGAGAGAAGAGGGGGGAAAAAAGAAAGACAGAGATCACACCACTCTTCTTAGTGTTCGCTGCTGATTTAGGAAGATGTTTAGAAAGTTTAGACTACACACGGGATTAGCGGTTTCATTTCACCTTGATACTCTTACCCAACCTCATGGGTGTTGCCTGATGGCGCCTTCTGCCCTGTTAATAAATAGGAAAGCTTGAATTGGAAATTTGGGTCAGTGCACGTGACACTGCCCCAGCTTTACCATCACAACACGGCACGTTTCGTTAAAATGACGGAAAGTGTGCCATCACATTTCAGCTGAAAGGAACATTTCATTGTGGCAAAAGAAACATTAAATTGGACGTGTGCAATGTGACTCTATATATGATTTTAAACAGACGGGTGACAAATTAATGGGGACGGGGATGGGGAAGGGGGACGACACCATCTTAGTAAGGTGTTTGGCCGACACAAGTCACCAGAACAACTTGGCATTGATTCCACAAGTCTCTGGAGATGGACTGGAGGGATGAACACCTTTCTTCTAAAAGATCTTCACACAGTTGGGGTTTTCATGACGATAGCTGTCTAACACGTCACATCAAAAGTGTTCAACTGGGTTGAGATCTGGTGTTTGTGAAGGCCACTGCAGGGGACGACGTGCGCCAAACCATGCCAGCAAAATAAATAAATGCCCCCATAGCATAACAGCGGCAGCATTTTTTTGGTTTGTTTTTTTAATTTGTCACCCATCTACGTCTATATCGTATAACGGCATGGAATCAGCATTTCAATAAAGTAAATATATTGTGAAAGCACTTTGGTGTAGGAAGTTGGCAGGTCTGAAACAGTCATTTCATTTTGGACACCCAATCACCCCCATTCCCAATACCTCCCAGTTTGAATACTCTGGAGAAACGTTTTCAGGTTCTGTGTAGAACACCACAACAGTTCTCATAACTAAAACCCTTCTAAGGATCCATTAATGACTTGCAAATACATTTCAGTTTTTTAGCTTTGGTGTTCTTCAATACTGACGTCTGATTTATACGACATCTGTCTATATACTAGAGATTCAAGGCTGCTACTTGGAACCCTGTATAATGATATATTGCTTTGCCCCTCTAGGGGAACCCTTAATTGTTCTCTATAGAATCCTACAACACAGTGTTGTTTTTTTTCTTAAAAGAGAAAAGGTTCCAGCGTCTGTAGAAACCCTTTTAGGAACCCCCAAATTCCTAAGACTATTCTTCACCCCAACCGTCAGGTTACTGCCTTAGAGCCCTGCTGGGATGGAAAGGATTAAAATATACAGAGAATAGTAAGGTTCTGAGGACAGAAGGAGGAGTTCTGAAAGACCCTGAATGTGAGTGATGGAACTGCACCGCATGGACGGACAGGGGTCAAAAGGTCGCCAACTTGAATGTCCTTGTTACTATAATGCTATTGGAAAATACAGCAGCAAAATTTTATTAGGTGTAATTTAATAATGCGACTTCGGTTATTACGGTGAGATGAAGTGCGAGCTTTTATTCCAGGAAGGGAACCCAGACAGGCCAGTTAAGCTCCCAGTTTATAAGGTTCAGGTACCATATAGGTCACTTAGCCCATCTGTTGCTATGCAGAATAGCAACCGTCCATTGGTGTAAGGACAGCAACATAACCAGGAATGGACAAATCAATAACCCAGGACAGATTCTTTGTCCGGGCTTTTAGTTTTTAATACGTAGTTGTCATATGTACATATCTACTAAATATATCCAGAACTCCAATAACATCCGACAGAACACCACAGCTTAAAGCTTGCTACATGATCTACAGATATAATCATCTGTATTAATGCACTTAACTAGCTATCGAGGTCGACCGATACTGGATTTTACCAATACCGATACGATAACTAAGTCGGGCGGTACCTGCCGCTAACCGATTAATTAACCGCTTTTTTAAAAAAGTGATACTGAATGAAACCATAACATTCAAAGTAAAACATCGCTGAAATTTATTACAAAATAAACAGCATTGACTGAACTATGAATGTGTATTGTACTTTACTTCTTTTTTTTTACATTAAATAAATACACAAATATTAATATATATTAACTATTAATAAATATTCAAGTAAATAAAAGATATACATCCAATCTGAAGGACAAAGTAGCACTCCAAATAACAAATGAAAATATCCACGATTAATCAAAAAATACTTCAAATAACACGACAAAATTTGTCAGCGATAGTTGTTATTTCGCCTCTAGAGGCCGCTCTCGTACTGTATAACGACAGCGGACCCTTCTCACCCACTCCCACAACGGACGCAACCGTGAACAACCATCAGTGTGGATTCTTGATTTTTGCAGTTAACCGATCCGGCAAAACCGATCAATCGGTCGACCTCTAACTAGTCAGGCTTCCGGTTATGGGACTGGGCAACACATGGGTACTTTCATTTGCCCGGTGGGCGAGCTAATGAATTTATGATTTGTCCACCCCTGAATTAGCAAGGATAGCTGATGAAGCTACCATACAAGCGCATCAGATGGAACATTCTAGCTGCAAGTCAAATGATGGAGATCTTGATGTGCTCAATGTGCAAGGCTGGTGCATCACAGAAAGGAGGAAACCAAAAGAAGAAAAGGAAAGGGGGGTTTGGGGTTAAACGATGGCTACAAGCAGGTGTGACATCTACTCTCACTGCATGTTTACCATCTTTTCCTCTAACTCTTTCTGAAACTTCTCTGCTTTGGACTTTTCCAAACGCAGATTCCGCTCGAGCTGCCGAATACGGGCATGCTCCAGTTTGGTCTGAGTCTACGGAGAGATAAAAAAAATAAAAAAAAAGAACGAGAGAGAGAGAGAGAGAGAGAGAGAGAGAAGAGAAAAAGAAACACAGGACACAAAGTACAAGAAGAGAATTTTAAATTTGTGAAAAGATATCTTAAGGAGAGGAAACTGAGATGAAGGAAAGTGCATAAATATTCACACCCTTGAATTTGGTGTTCTTTGTTGTAACGCTACTAACCATGAAAAATCACTCTAGTCTATAACAATGTAATAATCATTTTACTCATTTTGTCTGTAGATAATTTTTCACTGAGCAAATGCAGCTTTCTGGAAGTGAAGCAATTCTGTGTACGTGTTTTTTTTTCTTTAACTTAATGACAAACATATTATATTAATAGATTTTGTCATTTGCATTAATATAGTGTACTGTTTGTACAGTGAATACCTCACTATGCGTATACTGCATGATTTGGGATTTGTTCCATGGTACTTGTGCAGTGAAATACCTCTAGATCCCCTTTGGTGATGGATTCCTCCTCCACCCTGAACTGAAGGTCCTCCACTTTCCTGTTTTAGCACAGAACAACCACTAGGAGTCAGAAAATCATGTCCTTTGGCGAATAAAGCATTGCACGTGGACCAAATCTGGCGCTTTGGGGTTGTACCTTTTCTCTTCTTCGAGCTGATTGGCCAGTTCCATTTTGTCTCTCTGTGCATTGGCCAATAGGGTGCGCACTTGCTGCAGGTTGCTCTCTGTCTCTGTTGCATACTGCAGAAGGTACAGAAGAGGATAACTGCGGAAAATGCTCGACTGGAAATATAACATTCGAAATATATTGTAATAGAAAAAAAAGTATTTCTAGACCTGTAATAATCATAGAATTTCAAATATACGTAGAAAAACCTGTTACCGCCAAGCAATAAATCTGAATAGCTCTTAATTATTTCTGAGCGGCAAATTAGCTCTTCCCCTTAGACAAAACACAAACGTTTAGCTCTATCAAAAAACAAAGAGGCATCATCTCTGATTTGGTGCAGCTACCTGTAGTGTTTATGGAAGGAGTCTCCAGCGTCAGCACTTTGTAATGTTGTCAATATGTTTTTCCAATATGGCAAAAAAAAAAAAGAAAAATACACTGCTTTTATGAGACTAAAACAAACCTGCAGGTGTTGGGCTTTGAGCGTGTTCAGTTCTTTCTCCACCTCACAGATGTGACTGGTGGCCTTGGCCACTTCGGCTCGCTCCAGGTCGCGCTCAGCCAGGAGCTGTTCGATGTGCTGCTGCTTTTCTTTGAGCGCCTCCTGCAGCGCGGTGGTGCCGGAGATCTTGCGCGCGTAACGGGACGACGTCTCCGTCAGCTGTGTGGGGGTAAAAAGAGACGTATAATGTGTCACATGACCAAAACAGAGACGGGAATCGGGAATGCTTCACAAGTAAAGTCTGTACCTTATTCAAGTACAGTAAGTCTGACCTTCATGTCCGGTTTCTGAACAGATCCTCGTGTCCATACATTACCTCATGTTCACTTCCTGCTTTGCAAATGAATGCTAATATCTGCCATCTCTATAACATTTTCCCCAACAGATTTTACAGCTGAAAATATCACTTCATTTTAACCCTCCTATTATGTTATGGGTCAATTTGACCCATTTCTACATTTGAGGTGTCTGAAATACTGGTTTCTCATTTAGGGTCACGAACTTACATGCAAATATTTCTTGTCTTGGACAAGGTTTACTGTTTTAAGCTGTTCTTTGCTGTTTTGTGTAAGACATTTGGACCCATAACATAATGGATGTAACCCCTCCCAAACATAATAGTAGGGTTAAAGCTCCGACAACAATCCGGCCCCTTCTCTCCCTCACCAGGCCTGTGCGGCTGGGTCTGCCGCCGACGCTGGAGGCTACGGAGCTGACAGAGCTGATGGACGAGCTGCTGGGGCTGTGAGCCAGCGAAGACACTCCCATGGCTACACGCTTGCTCTTCTTGGCCTTGGCCGGACTCGTGGATGGGAAGCCAATGCGGATCACCTTGTGGATGGGGGCAAACAGGCCGAATTTGTGTGGGCACTGGAAGTACCTGAACAAGAAGGTCAAAAGTATTGACATGAGGCACTAAAATACGGAAACTGAACACTGAAACTGCCATATCTGCAGCCCAAATAAAAGATAAGTCTTACTACCACAGCATTGTTGAATTCTCGATTCTGATTGGCCAGGAGGTGTTGATTCGTTTTCTGTACGAGCAAGTCGGACAGTATTTCCGAACGTTAAATATTTTAGCTCTGCTCTGAGAACAAACTGCATGAACTAATTTCTGCTTGAATGTAATGACAAGAAAGCCAGAAGCACACGGGGATGTTATTCAATTAAAAAGGTTTCTTATGTTTTTATTACTGTTTAAATCTATTATTGTTGCACAAACCAAACAAATTCTAGATTGTTCTAATAACATTATGGAGAAAAAAAAATCAACAGATTTGGTAAATGGACTGGCTGGCAGTGTGTGGAATGTAATATAATGCATCTATTTGTTTTTCTGTCTAAGGTTTTGTGTTAGGTTTGGGCGCAGTGTATTATTATGTGGGCAGAGAAGGATTCTTGCACCAGACCTGGTCCCGGCCACGGCTCCGTCGTTCTTCCCAAGAGGCTCGTCCAGCTCCACGCCGCACCACTCGCCCTTGGCAAAGTCTGTCTCTCCTACGTAGCGCACCACGCCAGTCTTCGTTCCACCCACCTGAGCAGAGAATAAAGGAGCGTGGCAGTGTCGGAGATGGCGTGATCTTATGAACATCAACAACAGCAAGAATTTACAGTATCTGCTGTGTAATTATGCATTATTATTCTTGTACTTGGATTAGTGAAGGATGATGTAATGTCAAAATTATATAAGCGCTTCGTAGTGACGTAGCAGCACTTTCAGCCTATTATTACGTATATTAAAGATGATTTTTTTAAATTATGCATGAAAAAAATGACAAAACAAACCCTTTAGAATAAAAAAAAAGGGTAAAACTACTATTAGTAGTGAAGAATGTTATGACCTCACTTGAGAAATATCATTTAGCAAAAAAAAAGTATATTTAAATTAATAATGGTCATTAGTTTTTTATTAAAAACTCCTGGACTACTGTAAATATTTAAAAAACGAATATATGTCAAACAGAGAGAGGACTTAACACAGAGCCTCGTGGCACTTTTTACTGGACGTAACTGATGCTGCTGTAAATATTAGGAACCAAGTCATATATTTTAAATCAGTGCAGGACTTAACGTAGAGCCTTGAGGCACCTTTTTGTTTACTTAATGTGTCACAGATTTTGGACGCCAGTCTGAGTATTAAACAAAGAAAGAAACGAATATGGAACAGGACTTAACATAGAGCCTTGAGGCACTTAAAAAAAATTGTTACTGATCTTAGACTGTACTGTAAATATTAAAGAAATGGGCAAATGAATAAATGTCAAATTGAAACAGGGAGTAATGTAGAACCTTTTGGCACTTTTTTGTAATATATATATATATATATATGTATTTATTTATTTTTTTACATATTTTATCACTGACTTTCGACCCTACTGCAAAGAAAATAGCAAATAATTGTGCCGAATCCGGAGAGGACTTATTATAGAGCCATGTGGCACTTTTACTGTTTTTGGACCTGACTGTAAATATTAAACAAATGAACAAATTAGTATATTTTAAATCAACACAGGATATAACATTGAGCCTTTTTTTTCACCCACTTTGGACCCCGGAGTAAGTATTAAAGAAAGAAACGTTCAAGTATTTCAAATCGAAACAGGACTTAACATAAAGCCTTGTGGCACTTTTAAGTGTAGCTTTTAACCTTTTACCTATTATGGTTATATTTGTCCAACAAGAAAACAGAAAAAAAAGGTTTGGTTCAAAATGAACTGACAGCATTAAGCAGTCTCTAGTGACCCATATATATCACAAAATACTTGGTTTGTAAAAATACATTCCTCGCAAGCACACCGAAAGAAATTCAGATCAGAAATCACTATGGGTAATGATGCGTAGGAAGACTAACATCAGTCCATCCTGAAAGAACTCATGACATGTGTCAAACTCAGGGAAGGAATTCAGGATAGCTTCTGCATGCCTGCAAGTTGGCACGGCCTGCGCTCGCTCCGAGACCTAATTGGGCACGAGTCCGAGCTGCCCTACATGCACCCAGATATCGTGAATGAAAATGGGTCACACGCTAGAAAAGTCCCGCCCGTGTGCTCACACACACACACACACACACACACACACACACACACACACACACACACACACAAAGACAAAGACCACCTAGAAGCACTTTGACAGCAGTTCTGGTTCCATGTAGATCGCATGAATCGCTTCACTGCTAAATTATGCATCACATCAAACCCGGGAATGTGGCATGGAGAAGTGAAAGTCAGGGCGTGCGGAGTAAAGAGGAGCAATCTGAGAGCTGCCATGACCTCTCCGGCTGAAAGCAACTATGTACTTGCAAACTGCTGCGTATCAGCACTGAGCCACTAACTGTGAGGGTACAATCTTCTCCACGTACAATTAATCATGTGATGGTATGCCGTGAGAAATCCTCCTATACTGTATCACCTCATATACACCTTTTGTTCATCCATCCATTTTCTATATGGCTTATCCTACTGGGTCGCAGGGAACCTGGAGCTTATCCCAGGGAGCATTGGGCGCAAGGCAGCGTACACCCTGGACGGGGTGCCAATCCATCGCAGGGCATAATCACATAAACATTCACACACTATGTACACTTTGGACATGTCAATCAGCCTACTATGCAGGTCTTTGGACTGGGAAAACCGGAGTACCCATAGGAAACCCACACAGAACACACATAAAGCCGCAGCAGAAATCGAAACCCCAACCCTGGAGGTGAACATTAAATCCCATAATTGTTGTTTTTTTCTTTGGAACAACTTCTCCATAAAATCTATTACATCCTCAGTATTTATCACACTGTCCTTAAGGAATCTAACAGTCAACCAAAACAGATGAAGTAGATTTTAAAAATGTATCAGTTTGAGTTGTTTGGTTTATTTCTGGTCAGCAATGCTACGTTCTTCTGTGTGTTGTGCATGATAAAGTTACGAACATGCTAGGACTGAAAGCAGAGGTAGCGATGTAACGGTTTTCAGTGCAGTCACATCCCCTTGCCTGGAAAATGAAGATTACTGTAGTATGATCAATGCTGCAATCAATTAGAGGTCGAAAATCATAATTCTGAGCAGGTAAAAAAAAAAAAAAAAAAACCAGAAAACTCCCCCATATCTCGGGACATGGCTGTTCCTTGCTTTAAATGAGTTATACTGTATATACAAGAATTTGCCTAAGATCAATCCACAGCCATATTCGCTTGTTAAATCTTTAATACCGACTGTACAGGTTGCTGTTTTGAGAAGGATCACTCATCACTGTTGCTAACAAAAGACAGACATTTTTTTCCCCCACTCTGCAGCTCGAACATATGGATGTTTAAACTGACGTAATTCCGAGCTCCGGCTCCCCACTTACGAGGCAAGTCTAATGCAGCATTAAGGGAGTAAGGAACCTGTACAATAACAGTAATAGACCAAAATTCAAATGAGATATTTTAATCAATATTTAGAAAACGTTAACATTGAAGTAACTGTCCGATCGTACCTTTGTCTGGCAAGTTCAGACTTTTGGAGTTTTACTCTTGCATATAAACAAAGGAATAGGCAAATATTTCAAATTGACAATGGCCCTGAAATACAGCCCTGTGGCATGTTTTGGATTTAACATTCCAAATGCTACTTGACTGATATTCTTTTAACTATATATATATGTATTTTTTTACTGATTCCTTGGAAGAATGATAAAGTCACCCTTTGGATCATTTCCCACTACTCGTAAACAAACCTCATTCACCCAATAAATTCAAGCATGTCAATAGATAATGTTGCCTCGCGGATCGGTGCCACAGCTTTACCCGGGAAACAAAGGCCACCTTGTCCATTTTGGACCGAGCAAAACACGAGCCAGTGTTGCACAGTGTTCAGGGTCGTATCCCCAGCAAAACCTCAGACAGTGGAGCTTTTGTGTGAATCTCAAAGCTAACCTTCACACTGGATGTGATAAGAGGAGCAGTGTGAGCATGTTTTTCTTGCCTGGCTGGTATTGTTCATTTTGGCACAGATTTTGAAGTTAGCTTTCGTCTTGTCATGAAAGTTTCATTGGTTTTTAGTTATTTTGGCCACATGTTAGTTGGATGATACCACACACTTATCAGGCTGCACACTGTATTTACACTTACAGTATCTCACAAAAATTAGAACACCCCTCACATTTGTGTAAATATTTGATTATAACTTTTCATGTGACATCACTGAAGAAATGACACTTTGCTACAATGTAAAGTAGTGAGTGTACAGCTTGTGTAACAGTGTAAATTTGCTGTCCCCTCAAAATAACTCAACACATAGACATTAATGTCTAAACCACTGGCAACAAAAGTGAGTACACCCCTAAGTAAAAATGTCCAAATTGGGCCCAAAGTGTCAATATTTTGTGTGACCACCATTATTTTCCAGCACTGCCTTAACCGTCTTGGGCATGGAGTTCACCAGAGTCACAGGTTGCCACTGGAGTCCTCTTCCACTCCTCCATGACGACATCACGGAGCTGGTGGATGTTAGAGACCTTACGTTTGAGGATGCCCCACAGATACTCAATAGGGTTTAGGTCTGGAGACATGCTTGGCCAGTCCATCACCTTCACCCTCAGCTTCTTTAGCAAGGAAGTGGTCCTCTTGGAGGTGTGTTTGGGGTCGTTATCATGCTGGAATACTGCATATTGATCATTCTCTGCTTCAGTATGTCACAGTACACGTTGGCATTCATGGAGGAGCACAAGGTCTCTAACATCCACCAACTCCGTGATGTCGTCATGGAGGAGTGGAAGAAGACTCCAGTGGCAACCTGTGAAGATCTGCTGAACTCCATGCCCAAGAAGGTTAAGGCAGTGCTGGAAAATAATTGTGGCCAAACAAAATGTTGACACTTTGGGCCCAATTTGGACATTTTCACTTAGGGGTGTACTCACTTTTGTTGTCAGTGGTTTAGACATTAATCTCTGTGTGTTGAGTTATTTTGAGGGGACAGAAAATTTACACTGTTACACAAGCTGTACACTCACTACTTTACACTGTAGCAAAGTGTCATTTCTTCAGTGTTGTCACATGAAAAGATATAATCAAATATTTACAAAAATGTGAGGGGTGTACTCACTTTTGAGAGATACTGTATATCTTTGTAATTATATTGTTTTCCCACTATCGCACTTACCAGCAGTTAAAATCGACAAATGTGCGAGAACTCTAAAGTACGGTTCTCGAACATTTCATAGCCAGGGGCCTCTTTAACTACCTTTTATCTCACTCATATCTACCCATTGTAAAACCATAGGTATTAACATGGAGTTGGTCCCCATTATGCTGTTATAATGACCTCCACTCTTCTGGGAAGGCTTTCCACAAGATTTTAGAGCGTGGCTGTGGGGCCTGGTGGTTCAGTGGGGTTGAGGTCAGGGCTCTGTGCAGAACACTCGAGTTCTTCCGTACTTGGCAAACCACGTCTTCACGGAGCTTGGCTTTCTACACATTTGTGTGCTTGGCCATATAGTGTCCAATTATTCCTTTTTTAGGCTCATTATTTAAAAGTGTATAATAATGTTCTGATATATAGCTTATTCCTGAACTGTCCACTAACAGAACACATCAGGTGCACATTATTACCAGTTTAGTCCTCTGGATTAAATTACTTCAAGTTACGGTTGAAACAACCTGCTGTGGTTTGATGGTAGTTATGGTACTACTATGTACTATGTTACATTTGTTGTCGACAGTATTAACAACGTTACTTCGTTTGAATCGCAGTGAAAAAGAAGTCAAGCTCTGCAGCTGTGAGTTCGTGTCCTTCCTCGAGACAGGAAGCAGATGAGACAGCCTTATTCTGCATGTGTTGGAAGCAAAGTGGAGTAAAAAGTGTTTTTCCATTATCGTCTAAATCTTTCTGGAAGTGTTGGTAGTGCAGGTGGAGGTGGCTTATTACGTGAACCTTTATCCCTGAAGGACGCCTCTCTGCCTTCCTGCTCTGCTGAGGATGTCACTCTGCCTTCCTGTTCGGCTGAGGACATTTTGCCCCATTTGGGAGTGTATTTTGGGTGCTCCAGGAGAACCGTTCTTGGGGGGGGTTCTGTCATGAAATCAGTAAGGGAACTCTGAACTACACTTCCCAACAGCCACTGCTTCATTGTCACATGACCACCTGCACCTGATTGACGTTCCTGATAATTAGCACTCTTGTGTATATGCACTCTTTGTCTCATGTTATCGTCTCACTATACCTTTGTGTATGCTGCTGTATTTTGTCTCTGCAACAGTGTTTTGGTTCCTGGTTGTAGAGTGTTTCATATGTTTGTTTGTTATTAAATGTTTAAGAATCTGCGCCTGCTTCTGTCTGTACTTTGAATCGTGACAGCTTCTCTCTTTTCTTGGTGCTACCTTTAGTTCTCCTTATACATGCTGGCAAAGCCAAAATAAAGCACAACACTGGTGTCATTCCTGAAACCAGACCCATTGTTACGTTGCATACCACAGCACTTTTGAATTCTCATTTCTAATTGGTCAGAAGGTGTTGATTCATTTTCTATAAGAGCACCTCTATGTTATCATGTAACATTCTTGATATGGTGAGATGAATTCTGTGAGATGTTTCTTTACATTTTTTTATGGGAAGGAGTCTCCAGTATCAGTGCTTTGTTTATAGATTAATCTGCACCGATAACCTGACTGCTGGAACGATTGTTTATCAGCAAAAATCCACAACGACGAGAGTGGCCTCTAGAGGCGAAATAAATACTGACAAATCGCTGACAAATTTTGTTGTGTTATTTGAAGTGTTTTTTGATTCATTGTGGATGTCTCTATTTTTATTTGGAGTGCTAGTTTTTCCTTCAGTTTGGATGTATATATTTTATTTACTTCAATATTTATTAATAGTTTATATATAAATATTTATATATTATTTCATTTTTTAAAAAGTACAGTACATTTTCACATTTCAGTCAACACTGTTTATTTTTGTAATAAAGTTTTCTTATATATACACACTAAATTTACTTTACTATAGTGTACTTTGTGTGTTATGTTTTCATTCAGTATCAATCAAAAATCCATAACGGTTGATTAATCGGTTATCGGCAGGTACCGCCCGACTTATTCTGTAATATCGGTAAAATCCACTATTGGTCAATCTATAATGTAAGAGTTAACAGGAACTAACTTGATTCGAGGAAGGTCCACGACTTTAAATGCAACTATAAACGGACAAAACCGGATGACTTGCTGTTCTTTAATAAGCAAAACATTGTTAGTGTTGGCAAATTTCTGTAGTATAACAGGAATAAAGTGAGATGGTTGAGGGTAACTCCATTTGCCATCTCTGAATAATTTCCTATAATAGCATACCCGGTCCCGTTTTATTCCTTACATATCTACAACCTCGACTCCATGTAATGCACTGAAGTAAATGTCAGGACAGTCGCAGACACAGACGGAGAAACAGCAGTCATTTTAAACACTAGCTTTAATTCTCATCCCGTGCAAGTCTAGGATTCCATCTGGTTCTTCGCTTGTGATGCCAGATTTCACCAGCGCATCAAATTTCACTCCACCGCTGTCTTGGGTAAATGACGTGGCAGCTCAAACACAGATAAGGAGAGGCTCGGTAATAGCTGACTGTGCTTTTGGTCTTCCTACGTCCTCGGTCAGTGTTTACTTTCACAGCGGGTGATTGTCGAGCAGGAAGCGTTTGATCGGATCCAAAATTCAAAGCAAGAATGAGTCGGTGAGAGAGGAAAAACAAATCTGGTCAGGTAGTGTACTAAAATATACACTGGGATACAAAAAACAGGATCTCGCTCTCATCAGCTTCTGGATTCGCCCTCAACACAGTAGCAGTGAGATCAGGCAGAACATCTGCATGGGCCTCGATTTGGCAGTCACGTCATACACCTTCCTGTTCCTCACACAGGCTACCCGAAATGACAAAAACGCCGGCTGGACAACAGCAGCCAACCCTCGGAAACGTTCTTAGCAATTCAGCTGCTCTTAATTAATGAAACAATGAATGAAACCCACCACAAATCTAGCATTCGATCATCTCCAAAACACAAAACCTTTGGTTCCCTAGCTTGAGAGTTTTTGTAAAGAACCACCATAGGGATGTAAACAGCTGCTGATTCATAATCCCCTTTGTCCTTTGTGAACCTGTTTCTATAGGCAGGCATTAAAAGCTCAACATATGTTGTATACTATAAGAACGTTAATATTTAATCTCAATTTAAATTTAACATGGCTGTGTTACACATTACAGGATCGGAATCACTTTTTCCTGGGTGTTGCGCTAGCTGTGTGTAAGAGTAACTGACCATGAGCGTGTGATAGAGACGAAGTGAAGTAATTCATGAATACACGCTATGGATTGTGATGCATCCATGTTTGTTAGCAACAAGCCGGCTAACAGTGATGAGTGATGGATATTTTCCTCCTCAAAACAGTGTAATCAGATTTCACAAGTAAATACGTCCGTATGTTGAACGATCTAACGCAGGGGTGTCCAATCTTATCCGCAAAGGGCCAGTGTGTGGGTGAGGGTTACCGTTCCAATCAAGCAGAAGCAACACCTGGTTCCACCTGTTTATATCAATTGAGCTTGGCTTTTAACAGACTATCAGGTGTGGCTTCTAATTCGTTGGGATCAAAACCAGCACCCACACCTGACTTTTCTGAATAAGACTGAACACATCTGATGTAAAGCAAATAACTGTATCTACACCGCATAACTCCTTTAAAATGACTTTGTTTTACTGTTGATGTTGATGAGAGTGGGCATTTTGATTCATTATCGCTTGCTCCTTTAGCACCGGGCTAAAAACATCGTCCTGAGTTCTCAAGTAGGAATTCCACGTTTTTTTTCCTAGTCAGAGGTTGGAAATGTCACATTACAGTAAGACCTTTTAGTCGAATGCAGGATATGAGTCGAAAGACCTTGCGAGGTAGTGATGACCACACTGCTGAGTAAATGCCAAGCACAGGGAAGCAGTTGTGGCGCAGGCGCTCCACATAAACGGATCGGAAAATGTGCTATCGTTGATATGGTGACGTCTACTATAAGGCGACGTTAGTATTTTATGTAGAAGGAGTCTCCAGTGTCGGCGGTTGTATCAATGAGAGGTAAAGCTGCAGGTAACGTGACAAGCTGAATTTATATGAGTGTAAAATATAAGCGATAGCAGAACCCTTCAGTTGTTTTCGAACTTCCCGTTACCATGACGCAGGGCAGTGGGGGCTTGGCAGTTAAGGCTCTTGGTTACTGATCGGAAGGTCGGGGGTTCAAGCCCCGGCACTGCCAAGCTACCACTGTGGGCCCTTGAGCAAGGCCCTTAACCCTCTCTGCTCCAGGGGCGCTGTATCATGGCTGACCCTGCGCTCTGACCCCAGCTTCCTAACATACTGGGTTATGTGAAGAAAAGAATTTCACTGTGGTGTAATGTATACGTGACTAATAAAGACTCATTATCATGCCGTTGTTGTTTACTTTCTCATAGGACCTAGTGTTTTATTCCTTACATTATAAGGAAATTAAATGATTGATACTAAACATTGATATTATGGAATACAAGAAAAATAAAACAGAATACATTTGTTGATTAACAAAAAAAAAAAATCATAAAAAGGCAATAATAATCACCCCCCCACACACACACACCATTCATGCCTGTGTGAGACTCAGCAGAGGAATACCACGAGCTCTGAGCATATTTACAAAAAAAAAAAAAAAACCCTTGCTTTGCTGAGTTACACGACTTTGAGGAGTCCTTCTGCTATCATGCGGTTATGGTAATACGAGATGCCTCTCGGGGGCAAACGTCAGCAAACGCAAGAGCAAAAGTTTGCACCCCCCGCCCCATGGCTTTTGAACAGAAATAAAAAAAACAGACCTTTATTTTCTAAATAAAAAGAATTCCAAGGAGGCAAAATGTACACCACATTTAGAAAGGTACATACAAATCTGTGAAAAAGATAGCTTTTGGATTTTGAATATTTAATGTCTTGCATTATAAATCAAACGTATTCCTGATTCTGTCCTAAGGGTAGGTAAAGTTTTGCACTTGACTGTAGAAACCCGTACAAAGAAGCTGAAGGAATAGCTCTCCCTGAAATGGTGTCTAATTTCAAACAGCCAGCAGCTACCTGAAGACCGGGTGAAAACAGACTGAAAACTGACGCAATTCAGCTGCAATAGAGACGTCTTAGAAAAAACGCCAATATGTACCCCATTCTCCAAAGTGAATATAAAATCATCCTGAAAAGAAGAACGGTGCATTCTCAGAAATCATTCAAAAGCCCCGTCGCTTCATAAAGCAGACGTAAATAAGCTATGCTGAGTGTATTATCTAATAAAGTTGCTCAAGTTACTATATCTAAATACAGAACAACTGAACAACTGGAAAAAATACAAGTCCGCAAAACAAGTTACTTCCTGTTATCACTTAGGTTATAGCAGATGTCTTCACCCGCCTCTTTTACTAAGCTAATTAAGCAAAAATAAATAAATAAATAAATAAAACAACTCTGTCCCGAAGACGTCAGGAAATGTAAAAGTTTCAGCTTTACTTCTGAGCGTTGATACTGGAGACTCCTTCCAAAAAAGCTAAACAAACGTCTCCTTGCCGTACATTGTTTCTCTCTACATTTATATGGAAGTCTCTGTGTCAGTTGCTACTACAGAAACAACAACGTATTAGAAAGAGCGTAGTTCGTACAAACCTGCGATTTGCCTTGATGCCTGAACTGTTGTCGGAGCTGCTGTTATAGAAGATGATATAGTCGAAACCTTTTGACCAATCAGATTTGGGAATTCAACGTCGTTGTGGTGTAACCACAAGTTCCAACTAGAGGTCGACTGACGGTGATTTTACAGACACCGATAACTATGTCCTGGCAATCAACCGATAGTTTTTAAAATGAAAACATAAAGTAAAATACTGCTCAACTTTATTACAAATATAAACAGCACTGACTGTCCCATGAAAATGTAATTTTTTAATGAAATAAATATCAATATTCATATATAATGATTTTACATATTTATATATATAAAATATTAATACATATAAAAGTAAATAAAAGATAAAAGTAACACTCCAAATATAAAAATAAAAAATAGAGACATCCAAAATGAAAAAAATGAAAAGAAATAAAAAACACTTCAAAAAACACAACAAAATTTGGCAGTGATTTGTATTTCGCCTCTAGAGGTCGCTCTTGTCCTTCTCAGCCGCTCCGGCAGTCGTAATTGGTGCCGATTAATCAGCAAATACGATCAACCAGTCGACCTCTAGTTTGAACCACGGACAACATTGGAAATTGGGATAGTTATCACCGGATGTGCGGTCTTAGTCTTTCCACACAAAGCGAGCTACAAAACTCTTCAAAGCGATCTACACTTCACGCAAAAACTGCTCTCTGATATGCTCCATAGTTCGACACCACCTACAAAGAGTGCAATTGTACTGTGTAATTGTAACCGTCTAAACAGACACTGGACTGGTGCTGAACGGTGTGTAAAGCCTTAACGATGCCTAAACGGAGAAACAAGCTGTTGGACAGTTAGAGCTGCCGATCGATAGCTGATCATTGGTGGGGGCTCCTCGGTGGTAATCCCATTTGATTAACACTATTGACTGGTCAGAAAGCTTTTAGCCAGCGCTGTGCTAAGTGGAAGGCAATCTGACCCGAAGCCAATCAAGAAAAGACAGGACGTGCAGGAAAATTGCTGGGGGTCGGGGAGTGGGGCTGACATGTGGCCTTTCCATCTCTACAGTGATTAAGTGGCTCAATGGAAAGCTCTGGATGAAGTCGACCAGAAGACGGGTAGATGGATAGATAAATAAATCTAAAAGGGTTAGGGCAGGTGTACTTGGGGTATCTCTAATTATATAGTTAGAAAACTCCAACTAAAATGTGTTGCAACTAAAATCAAAACCAAAGCGGACTCACCAGCACGCGGTCTCCCACTCGCAGATCCTTCTCTCCACCTTTCTTCACCGAGCCACTGTCGGACATGTTGGAGCCGGACTCGTTGCCTGTCTTAGTCGCGCTGTTTAGTATTCCCTCTCTCAGGGGCACGACCACACGCTGGGCTCCGGTGCAGTTCGGTCCGGCGTGCGGGTCAGCAGGGTGGGCGTCGCCGCTTTCGGATGCCAGCTGGCGCGTGAGCTTGGAAGGCCGCGTGAAGATACCCTGGAGAGACTGGCATTCGAAGTAGCGCACGCCGCCCACTGAGCCGTCGTTCTTGCCCACGGGTTCATCAAGAACAACACCGGCCCACTGACCCGGGGCGAACTGGGTCTCACCGAGATAAGCCACGCGACCAGGCTTCACGCCGTTCACCCACACACGCTCGCCCAGCGCAAAGTCACTCGGCACCTCGTCACCGACCTCCGAAGCTTTCGAGCTCGACTTGTCAGATGCGCTGCTGCTCGGGGCCGGCAGGGGCTGTTTGTGAGGAACATCTGGAAGGAGATGTTTGATCAATGGATCAGTCAATTAATCAATCAATATACATAGATTGCAAATATTACTTTCCTTATACGCATGAACCAGATGCTAAACTTTCTCAACTCTTCATCCAAGATGTATTTTTGAATACGGCACGCTTTACTAGGTTCACGTATTTCTTGCTAGAACGACGCATCAATCGCACGCTAACTGCAGCTAGCTACCTAGATATCTTTGTTAACTAATATTCCATGCTAGCTTGCAAGATGTGAGTCATTGTACTCACCTCAGTCAATCACAGGGCAATATTTAACATTTACGTTAACATAAGGTTAACATAACAAGGTTAGCTTATTTTTCTTGCTAGCTTGCAAGACATCCTTGGTCTTAAGATATGTAGCTTCAGGAGGGAAAATTTTTTTTTACATCACATTATCTTAAATTAACATTTGGGTAAAATTATTTCGACCAACATTTTCGTATTTTGTCTTAGTCACTTTTCCTAGCTAGCTAGCTAGCGTTGTTAACTGACATACCTTACTAGTACACCTTCATGTTTTTTAGCACAAGCACGGAAGCCACTGCTATTTTTATTTTATTGCTCTCAAGAGCGTTTAATAAAATTCCCCAACTTTTACAAGTTCCACTCTGGCTTCATAAATATGTGAATGCTTTTTACACATCGGAAGCGTGTCGTTACCGTAATTCTTCCTTCGCTACTTATATATTGTACAATAGCGAATAAATTCGGAGGGTTGTTTTCTTTATTAGAGTGCGTAATGCTTTAAAATACAAAACTTTAGGCCAGCATGTAAAACTATCACATCATATTAATAACAAACGCAGCTGATTTCATACAAAAGGTATATACTAATATACGATAATATACGGCTATATTTTGTGACCGTGGCTTATTCAGCCACAAGTTCTTTCCAGTATTTACATCAGACCGGCTGCCAACCACACTCCCCACACACTTCATTCATTGCTATGCATTAGAGCATTGGCTCGTATCTTCTCCTCCAGGTCACGGCAGTCTTCGTGCCACACTCAGTGCTACGCTGCTTTCCCCGAATCAGTGGGATTTTGCCGTAATACACAGATTATCCGCCTCAGCCTTTGACACATGCAGCTGGTTCTTTAGCTTGTGGTCTTGTTGGGGGAAGGGGGTGGTGGTGGTGGCGGGGTAGAATCCATCTTCAACCGCTTACTCCTTTTCAGGGTAGGGGGTAGAATAGCTGCGCCAATTGCTCCCATATGTTCGACTGGCAGACTCAGTCATGCATGGAGTCAAGATATAAGCAAAATTAGTGCCAGCATCTGAGAATGCGTGTTTCGTGTTAAATGACGGGAAACAGTCCTGTGTTCAGCTTTCCTTCCTCGTCAGCTGGCAGACGGGGTCATTTGGGTCATTTCAACCGTGTTCATATTGTCTGAACTTGAGCGTTCGCGTTTCTACCAACCGAACACGACACCATGAAAACAAAACAGCTTATGATTGCTTATTCAGCAAAATGTTACTTAAGCTGCAGGATGAACCAAACACTGACTTGAGACAAATATTACAAAGGAGGACTATAACACCATTAACATGATAGGTTTTTTTCTCTACTGGAAAATATTCAAAGTTAAAAACCAAACAATTGGGGATGAAAAATAAACCTTAGGGTTCTGTTGCTTTTGGATTTTAAAGAGATGCTACACTACGTGCTCGTTTCACGTAAAAGTAAAAAAGCAATATTTTGCTTATATCATAAACAAAATTATTTCAGACTCATTTTTTATTAATTTACCCAGAGTAATGTTCTCCAGTCACTGATATCCAGTCTCAACTGCAAGGTAGCTTCAAATATGGTGTTTTGTAGATGCTAACGTCTATTCAGTCTTGCAAGCCAGAGTGCTAGCATTTGCTATGGAATCTGGCACATTCCACCAGTAAATGTAGCCGAGAACCACCTACTTTAACAGAAAAACGCAATTTGACTGACATGACAGATGACAAAACCACAAACATTCTCCTGTAGTTTCACCTTTATACAAAATTTGAATCACTTTTTAACACAGGATTGTGTGAATTTTTTTCACATTCAGATGTTTGTTTTCCTGATGAAAACTGGTGCACAGAAGTGTAGAGATACTGAGGCTTGAGGCCAGAAAAGTGCTCAAAAAGGATGAGGCTACAATTTGTTTACTGTTTTGCTTAAAAATTTTAACATTTATGTTGAAACCTGTTGAAATTTTGGGTCAAAATTTTATAACTTTAAGTTAGAAATACTGTATGTTGTTAGGGGGCCAAGCACCAAAGGTGCATAGGTACCCTATTGTTATTCTATCTTTTTTTATTATTCTTTTTCTTCCTCTTCTGACTAGGATGTCAATGGCAGCCCATAGAACTGTCTGGTAAAAAGTTGTGAAATTTGGCACACTGACTGGGGAGTGTCTAAGGAACATTCTGACCCAATTTGAGCCAAGTGCTGCCAAAGCTACAGCACCACCATTGAGTCAAATTTGGAAGTACGTTTATGGTCATAACTTTTGAACTGTGTGTCCAAATATTAAAAGCCAGGCATTCCAGGATTCCCTGGGTCGAGACAAGATTGGAAAATCTAATTACGCGGGAATTGATATCATAGGGTGTCTATGATGTCAATTCCGGCGTAATTAGATTTTCCGATTGTATTCAAAAGACAGTAACGGCTTCAAATCCTCTACATAATTAAGTCAAGAAAACAACCCTACAGGTGGATGCGGTTTTGCTTGAGGGTGTATTCAGATCTCGAGGCTCACACGTGACCTGTATCCGTCATTCTATCACTGGACGTGTGGCATTAAAGCTGATCGCTAAGAGCAGAACTCACGCCGGAAGTCATGGGTCGGGTTGGAGAAACTGCTGAAGGCCCACCGCATCGTTTGCCCAAGTGGCTAAGTTGCCAGGGTAACGGGGAATTGGGGAGGACACACAAACACACACACATACACTTGAATGAGCACACATGTTCGAGGAAAAAGGAAGAGAAGAGCACTATTGTGGCCTAGTCAACTCCTCCCTCTTACTGAATCCCACCATTCAGCAGACCGGGCCAGCACAATGACCTCAGCTCAGCCTCTCTCTCTCTCACACACACACACACACACACACACACACACACACACACACACACATACACAGCGTCTCAGAGTAGCCCACCCTCATGGTTGCTTCTCTAAACACATTAGGACTCTCATCCTAATGTTTGTTTAGCAGAACATAATCGGTTTCCTTTCTACATTATGATCTGCTTTATTTACAATGTACCTAACTGGAAGAGTTGAGTCAATGTAACATCTGTAACATCTGCTGGAAAAACCCGACATCTCAGAAATTAGCATGGGATGCTACCTCACACCAAAAGTTGCATGTCTCATGGAACAGCTACACTTCATTTAGGCTATTTTAGTCCACAAACTCTGAAACACAACTCAATCCGTCCAATTCAATTCCTTTGTGCTTTATCTATTTTTTTCCTTTTTTCACTATGAAGCATAAACGTCACGAAGACAACGGAAATATAGACGCAATACCAATATCACCTAAAAAAATACCAACATCTTAGTACAAAAGTGACTCTCCACCACAGTGTTTCTGTATTCTCGTTTCTGATTGGTCGAACATGTTAAAGTTTCTAGAGTAACAACGGAACGGGGACTTGTATGAGGACATTGCAATAAACGTACATCCATCCATCTTCTACCGCTTACTCCTTCTTCAGGGTCGCGGAGGAACCTGGAGCCAATCCCAAGGGGCATCGGGCACAAGGCAGGGTACACCCTGTACAGGGTGCCAGTCCATTGCAGGGCACACTCACACACCTATTCATACACTATGGACAATTTAGACATGCCAATCAGCCTACCATGCATGTGTTTGGACTGGGGGAGGAAACCGGAGTACCCAGAGGAAACCCCCGCAGCACGGGGAGAACATGCAGATTCCTGCACATAAACGTATTTTTGAAAAATGTTTTAAAAGTAGATGTTCATTTAGTATTTTTGGAAGGAATCTCCAGTGCCAGCACTTTATCACAGTTAGAAGTAAAGCTGCTCCTTTAACAACACTGAAACGTCAAAAAAAGAGAAAACAAGCGGCTAGTGAGGGAAATGTCTGTAAATATCTGTTATAACATAAGTACCAACTAGGATACTATCTTGTTTCACAGTTCAGATACCCAAGCTAACGTTTAGGTCATAGTATTACACACTTTTATTTACTGGTTCCACACAACTATATTTAGGTATGACCCATGGTCTCAATCACTAGCGGATAGTTTTACCATGGTTCGTTCAATTCCAACAAGTCAAATTCAAAATAAATCTTAATATCCATTAGCAGTCTCGCCACGCCAACGACGAATTCATTTTATTTCGCGTGTTTGTTTCAGCCAAATCATTTTCTACATGCGGAATCAGCTCCAAGGCTACGTGCTCGGCAAAACCAAAGTGTTTATACTGTAATGATACTCATTACACAGACCTAGAGAACCAAAATAACCACAAATGCACTGCTTGTTCGCTGTCCCATTGTCTAATGTCACGTTTGGTGAATTGGGCTGTAATTACAGCAGGCTCTTTGACAGCTAGCCCTGCCCTCGCTTGCCAATGTTATATTCACATTGTTATATGTACAAGCATTTCTTTTCTTTGTTCCCCCATTTTATTTATTTATTAAAACGTAAACATGCTCCGTTCCAGAAGAGACGTACATGATGTGGATTGGACAGACGGTCACACCTTGAAGTAAAGTCAAGGTACGTAAGTACGTTTCATTTATAGAGGGCCAAATCCAAACCCCAAACACCAAGTAGTCAGACAAGTGCATTTAGAAATATTCCAGCTATTCATGGGATGAATTCAATCTGAATGGAATCTGCATGGGACTTTTGTAGTGCTAATCGAACTTAAACACCTAAAGATGTATCTTCTTAGCGCTGATACATGAGAACAGAGTTCAGCAAGTAGCGGAGATCCTGTTACCACCCCAAAGTTGATTATTTTCCAATAACTGCACGCGCCGAAGTATTTTACTTTGCTTATGCCAATAGCGCAGTGGTACACGTTCCAATAATCAGCATCATCTCCAGCCCTGTGTTTGATTTGGGGGACATCATGAGACCAGATGTCATATTTTGGACAAGCCCTTGGTTCTTGGCGAAGACAAGCCCATAATTCTGTTCGGTGGATGAAATTATGAGGTCTATAAAAATGAGAAAAACGGAGCAAGCTCCTACACCACAGAAATAAAAAATGTCACTGATGATGGATAATTACGTTAAGTTTAGAAACAATGCAAGCTCTTTCTGATAGCTGTGCCTCGTATATAAGACAAATAAAGTTTCCACCATAACATAACTTGATAAACAGCAAACAAGAGATCTCTTTATAAACCATGTGCAGCTAAAGGCTGCTTGCTGTTTACATAGCGAGACTTCACTTCCTGTGTTTCCTCTTTTTCCCGCTCAAAGCATTCCACAGCGGCGCTGAACCATGACGCCCTTCTGTATCACACAATGTACTGTAGACCTCAGCCCTAGAGCTTATTATTCAGTTCATGGTCTGTGTCAGCAATCATGATGCAGGGGGGAAAAAAAGAGCTTGTTCCTGATCTAGATGCTCTGAAATGAAGATATTCCCTGCTGGCTTTTTCTCTGGTGAAAACAGCTGAATCATGGCTAACCGTTGAAGAAAGAATCATGACTTCCTGTGTGTTGGGAACTGGCAGTGAGAGATTAGGGACAAAATGGAGACTTACTGTCTTTCTGAGTTGCAGGGGAGGACGGTGACCCCGTGGTGGTTCGTCCCACCGGGCTGGAGTGCTTCGGACCCCGGCCGGGGATCTTAAGACCGCTTGACTTCAGCATGTTCATGGTGTCCGCTAAAAGGGGGGGAGGGGAGGGGTATTCCACTAGGCACTAGACGTTCAGACCGTGGGTCGCTCTCTCTCCATTTTACCTGTTGGACCGAGAAGACGTGTGATCTGATCAGAAACAGACGTTTGCTCTCCTTTAGTAAACTCCAACGTAAATTATAACCTCATATTAACAACTTCAAAACAATATAAGCCTTCATTTCAACAATCCTTCCAGAACCAGATCCCTAAAAGCTTGAATAATAGTTCAAAAGAGGTAACTTCCTGAGTTAACAAGCAGCACAATTGACCGGTAAGTAGAGACGCCTCTCTGTCCTGATTGGTTGGATGTTGTTGGTCCATATAATTTCCCCCTTTTTTGTTTACAGTTTTAGACCTCGGCAACTAAGATAAAATGACTTATGCGAGATTTATTTACCATGATCTTTCAGTTTCGGTTCTTTGAACGCACCCGAGAAAATTATTTATTATGTCTTTGCCAGACACTCCCAAGGGCAGATGTATCAAAAACCATGATCAGTGAAAGACTGGCTACTGCAAATAGTATGGATGCCTGAAGAGGCTAATAAACGTTTTCCCATTACTAACAAAAAAAATCTATCCAAACTGTATGAAGAAAAAAAAGTTCCTGAGAAAAACAAAAGGAAGAAACCTTGACAAGAATAAACGCAAACTTTTACTGGCCTCTTCACACATCCCTACAGAATAATGAATTCTACTCACTACCAGAATATCTTGAAGGAGAATTTCTGGTCATCAGTCGGTGATCTGAAGTTCAAAAGTGCAACTGAGTTATGCAGTAAGATCACGATCCGAAGTCCACCTCTGAACAGTTTAAAAGAAACAAAATGAAGGTTTTGGATTGGCCTAGTCCAGTGGTTCTCAACCAGGGTGAGAGATTGGAAGAGTGACACGAATAGTTTTCAAGGAAAAAAAAAAAACACAGACAGGGCATCATTTGCATTCATTTGCATAAATGAAAAACCCCGCGTTCCCTGTCCCTCTGTATTTACTTTTTGCTGGGGAGAGGCGGAGCTTAGTCTGCCTATTATCTAGCTGTCAGTGAAGACCAGTGTTGCCAACTTAGCGACTTTTCAGACCCCTTTAGTGGCTTTTTTTTTTTTTAAATCGCCTAGCGACAAATCTAGTGACTTTTTGGACAAACCTTTCCAAATGTCGCCAGTACTGTCCTGCAGACACGAGGTCTCGCTTTCCCGCTGCACTCTCACCTCTCTCTGCGTCTGCTCTGTTCAGTGAGGGGCTGAGAGCTGGAGATTTAACAATGTCCTGGATAACGAGACGCGCCCTTCGTCCAAATTCACATCATTCATATGTGAATGTTTTTAGAACGCAAGATGAATGGAATGCAACATGTAAAATAGTCCACGTTATTACAGCCTAGATCTCTTGATCAAAGGAGTTACAGTGTTCAGAAACATTTTTGATCGTTCATGTTCCATACCTGTCCGTTTTATAGTTTTATAAAAGTTATATTAAAAAAAACAATAAATGTTAAAAGGGGGGGGTGTTAATAGGGGAGGCTTTGGGGGGCCTTAGCTACAAAAGGTTGAGAACCTCTGGCCGAATCAAAGTCCTGACTTGAACCCCATCGAGAGGCTGTGGCGGGACATTAAAAGGGCCAAAAGTCCTTTACAGCGATGTGAAGAACCGATCTCTAGTTATTGAAAGAATTTGGTTGCAGTTGTTGCTGCTAAAAGTGCTACAACCGATAATTAGGCTGTGGGGGGGATTACTTTATCACACAGATAGGTGGTACAGATGTTGCGTAACTTTTTTCCCCTCAATAAATCAAAACATCATTTAAAAACTACTTTGTGTTTCCTCATCTTCTCCATGTCTCATACTTCATTTTGAAACCATATAGTCTGAAAATAATCACGAGGGGGGTAAATACTTTTTCACAGTACCGTAGTAAACCGTTGTGGAAGACTGAGCGATCTATAACGCCACTGTCTGGTGTCACCCAGAAGAGGATCGGTTCCTCTCAAGGTTTCTTCCTCGTGTCGTCTCACTGATTTTTTCTTTTCTTGACACACGCTGCCTCTGGCTCTCTAACTCAACATCTGGATTTCAGTAATGCTGCTAGATCTACTGTTAAAAGCTTTACATAAGTAAAATTGAGTTGAACTGAATGATGGCGAGAATTATCATACGTTAAGACCAAGCCACACCCTGAGTAATGGTTTCTGAAAGTAGTGATGAGTCGGCAGTTTCTGCTCCACGCTAATCACCAGATGGTTATGAGTTCGATTCCCATATCTACCACAGAGCTACTGCAAAGTCTTTCAGCAAGACGCTTACCTGTCAACTCTTCGGCTGGCTTTTCCTTTTTAACAGAAGCATGGGCCAGATAAAAATAAAAATAAACAATTATCGCTTTAGCATGTACCCTGTCCAGGGTGTACACCGCCTTGTGCCCGATGCTCCCTGGGATAGGCTCCAGGTTCCCCGTGACCCTGAAGAAGGAGTAAGCGGTAGAAGATGGATGGATGGATGGCTTTAGCATGTTCCTCGATACCTGTTACCCTGATTTTGGTTACTGAATGAACTATTTCCAAACACTGGAAGAAAAACATCGCAGTTTAGCGAAAACTGCAATGTTATCTAAGTTATACGGTTATTACACTGTTACTCACTAAACAAACCCAGAAACATCAGAATTCTGTCTGTCTTTTAATTAGGCATAAAAAAAATTTTTTCGTAAAAGTATTTTAAGCTAGCTACCCAATAGGATCTGAAGTAATTTAGCTAGTCTTAGTCCGCCGGATTACAATAAATGCAGGTGTGCACTGTACGATTTTCGACTGTCACAGGCAAAATCTCAGCTACGACGACCGAGTGGAGTACGGCATCTTGCGTTAAGGATTGCACGAAACTCACGAGATAGCTACAAACACGGTAGTGACAATTGTGGAACGTTGACGATGTATGCAGGAGAAACAGCTGTAGAATTCATCCCTGATTTTCTTTTATCGTGATATAACGCTTTTTTTTTTTAACGTTAGAAACAGATACACGTGTATTCGAGCTGGGAATTGATGTCGAGTCTCCAGATCGCAGGAACTCGTGAGGCAAGCATGACTGGAAAACCAAACAGAAAAGGGAATTTACAAATAAAACAACAAGGGGGGTAGGGTAAAACAACGACACCAGTGCTGGCTGAAGCAATAGTCTTAAAAGAATAAAAGACGAAATCGCATAGTGTAAAAAAAAAAAAAAATGTGAAGGTGGAAAACGTGTCAAAATCCCTCATCATTTATAACATCCATCCATTTTCCGTACCACTTATTCTACACAGGGACGCGGGGAGCCTGGAGCCTATCCCAGGGAACTAGGGGCACATGACAGGAGACACCCTGGACCACAGGGCACAATCACACACGTATTCCTGCAATACGTACAATTTGGATATACCCATCAGACTACAACGCATGTCTCTGGACCAGGTGAGGAAACCGGAGGACCCAGAGGAAACCCTTAAAGCACAGGGAGAACATGCAAAACTCTGTGCACGCAAGGCAGAGGTAGCATTCGAACCCCCAACCCCAGAGGTGTGCAATTAACATTACCCTTCTTATTTTTACAGGATCTACTTCCCTGTCCTTAAAACAGATTCAACGCGTTTCGGAGCGCATTCGGAATGATGAGAGCGTGGGTTATTTCTCATCCTCAGACCCGACAGATTCTAAGTAAGCTCTACTCGAATTAAGACAGCTGGATTACTCCTGTTTTAATCGTAACCTCATCGTAACCTGTTTTAACCTTAATCACATTGTGAACGTCGTGTGAGCGTTTTCACCGCATTTTGCGACAGGACACGATCACACACGGCAGTTTTACGGCGAACAAGAGAGTTCGGCTGCGTCCCAAACCGCATACTTGCCTACTATGGTCCTGTAGTGGGGAAAAAGACATGTATCTCGTCTACTATACAGTAGGTAAGTATGCGATTTGAGACGCAGCCCACGGCTTCAAGCAGTCGTCTATTAGCACGTACAGCATGACAAACAATGAACTGCACTTAAAACGTTCGTAAAAAAAACAATTCAACAAAAACACCCAAAACTGTATACGGGACCACAACGAAGACGAACTGTATGTCGATACGTGAAATTTTGGAGTGACGTCGGACGGCGTGGCGCGGTGACGTAATGACGCGGGCTCTTAATCTAATTATGATCTATAACGTATGATGTAAAACGGGTACATGACGGGAGTATTCTAAAAGCGACACGTGTAAACACCTTAATCACATTATTACCTTACTTAGATTAAGGTCAATAATTAGATTATTGCTGTCCATGCAAACATAGTCAGTGTCATGTCATTCATTGTCATCTTTCGAACCGTGATATACCGGAAACCGCGATATTAGACCGCAGAGTCGATCATACCGTGGGGGCGGTTTATCATATTGAACCACCCTCATGTTGAGGATTCCCTGAAGGCTCTCGCTTTTTCACATAAAGATGTGGCACACCAGTTTCAAATATGAGACATAGCATATATATATATATATATATATATATATATATATATATATATATATATATATATACAGATATAAATATATGTTTTGTAATATTAACTCGCGATGGACAGACAAGATACGAGACGAGCTCCTTCTCAAAAAAAAAAAAAAATAATAAAAATAAAGAGGACATATTCGGCATCTAACCCGAGGATAGCCCTGGGACTGACTCCTTGGGGACAGTGAGAAAGACAGAAGCACTGAACACGTCTGTTTAAAGTTTATAAACGTGTCCGCGGCGCAGACTAAACTGAGCTCTATTGTTTTGGCGATGCGGCGTGTTTGATCTCGCGGCCCGGTCACGCGCTGCAGCCGTGAAAGCGAGGCATAACACAACGGAACAAAAACGGCGCGTTTACCTCCTAAAGTCCAGCCGTTAGAGAAAAAAAAAATCCTAACCGGAGATCGGCTTCAGCTTCTCCTTTCAGTGGAAATCACTCGCGTGTCTGCCGGCATGCGACTTCTCCGTGGCTGCCACTCCCTACACACACACACACACACACACACACTCTCCCTCTCTCTCTCTCACACACACACACACACTCGGATGCGAAAACATGGATGCTGAGGTGGAGAGGGTGGAGTGTATGGATGCTAACTGCAGGGAGAAAAGGGCTCATTTCTAAGTGTCCCTGGTTCTGATCATCTGGATCATCTTCTGCCCGTGTTTGGAGACAGAAACACCCGGGGAACACGGTTTATTCATGCAGATCAATACAGCACGGTCCCCGCTGGAGCTTCTTCAGTGTTATGGCTGGGATTGTGTGTGTGTGTGTGGGGGGGGTTCTCCATACAGCTTTTCTTTCCGTGGGTCTGGTTTGAATTGAACTTAAACTCGATTGATTTTAGCAAATATGGAGGGTTTTTTATTATTATTATTATTATTGTTATTATTATTTTGTTAGAAACGTGTTCTCGAGCTGCGAATCGCTACCCCCAAAAAAAAAAAAAAAAAGAGTCGATTCTCCGATTCTAGGAATTGGACCTGAAGAGTCGACTCGAAAACTTCGACTCGACAAGCATTTTTTGACTCTTTTACTTTGAATAATGACGAGAATAATGCAAGATCTAGGAACATTGGCTTACATCGATGCTACCTGAAGGAACATAGGGGTTATCTTGTCAAATTATAGCCTGCTGCAAATGTTTCGGCGTGAATGTTCAAACGTCGGCAAATGTGTCCAGGTCCTTGATGTGTATTTCTTAGGTCGCTTTCCGTTTTATAATAACTCGTTTCTTGTCACGTGATTTGGAAATTCGAATGAATGAATGAATGAAAGAATGGAATCCAGACAATGATCGTGAGGAATCGACCCAAACGAATCGGAGTCGATTCCCGGATTTGTGGAATCTGAACAGACTTGCTCTTTATGCACCACAAATGGACCGGGAATCTGCCTCTGGAATTTCTCCACTTCCGGCGAGCCGCTCCGGAGTCGTTCATCACTCAGGCAGGCTAATCGGGAAGAGAAAGCCACTGAATCCTACTGCCAAAACAAAACAAAACAAAAACACAAGTAAATATGTGGAATTCAGGCATGCAGAGTCCTAAAATGACTTCACAGACCTGTTGGTTTAATAAACAGCTAATTTTTCAGTGGTGTGTCCAGGTTTTTAGACTTAGGGTGGCAAAGAGAGACAAGAACACATTAAGGGGTGGCAAAAGGGGGCAAGAACACACTAAGGGGTGGGGAAGAGGGGCAAGACCACACTAAGAGGTGGGGAAAAGGGGAAAGAACACACTAAGGGGTGGCGAAAATGGGCAAGAACACACTAAGGGGTGGCGGAAAGGGGCAAGAACACACTAAGGGGTGGGGAAGAGGGGCAAGAACACACTAAGGGGTGGCGAAAAAGGGCAAGAACACACTAAGGGGTGGGGAAGAAGGGCAAGAACACACTAAGGGGTGGGGAAGAAGGGCAAGAACACACTAAGGGGTGGGGAAGAGGGGCAAGAACACACTAAGGGGTGGCGAAAAGGGGCAAGAACACACTAAGGGGTGGGGAAGAGGGGCAAGAACACACTAAGGGGTGGCGAAAAGGGGCAAGAACACACTAAGGGGTGGCGGAAAGGGGCAAGAACACACTAAGGGGTGGGGAAGAAGGGCAAGAACACACTAAGGGGTGGGGAAGAAGGGCAAGAACACAGTAAGGGGTGGGGAAGAAGGGCAAGAACACACTAAGGGGTGGTGAAAAGGCGCAAGAGCACACTAAGGGGTGGTGAAAAAGGGCAAGAACACACTAAGGACTGGCAAAAAAGGGCAAGAACAAGCTAAAAGGGGGTCGAAGAGGGGCAAAAACACATTAAGGGGTGGTGAAGAAGGGCAAGAACACACCACGGGATGACAAAGAGGGGCAAGAACATGATATAAGGTAGCAAAGAGGGGCAGGAATACACTAAGGGATGGCAAAGAGGGGCAAGAACATACTAAGGGGTAGCCCCACCTAATTATGTATAAAACAAGGTTGCATTTTCAGGATGTCTGATTTGTTCCCTTTTTGCTTGAATGAATGCTCACATCATGCCCTTACAGAAATGGATTTATTTAATAGGAATAACAAGCTATGTAGATGTTATTCATTAAAACTGCATGGGGTAATAGACCTCCGAGAGATGTAATCTGCGGTCACATGACACACCCCTGCTCAGTTTAATCACAGTACCTGACTCCATGTGTTCTTCAAGTCATTTTAGCCTACACATGGAAATGCATGAATTATAGGTCCAACAACAGTGTTAATATAACCTGGCACAAAGGAAGGGCTACAGTTTTTTTTTAATGTAAGCAATGCTCAGGATACAACACTCATAACGGTGTTAGCCTCAAACAGGGGAGCCAGTACAAATTTTTGGCCCCCTCACAGGTTAATGCTCTGGGATGTTCACCTCAGCTAATTTTGGTTCTCGACAACTCTCACGTATGCTAGAATGTCTGCTGCAGTCCCTTTAAATTCATCCCCAACCAGACCCACAGAATGCTCGACCAATCTTCACTCAGCACTGTTGAATGCTTGATTCTGATTGGTCAGAAGGTGATTCATTTTCAGCCACAACAGCTCTGACAGTCAGACCAGCTGCAAGGTGTATATTCATGCACTTGTTTTAATATGTCATATTTCCTATAATAATGGATTTTAATCACTGATATGATTAAAGTTTTCAGTTAGGAGATATTGATTTAGCATTTGTCAAAGGAATCTCCGGTATTTATCCAACATAGGTAAAGCTATAACTTTTTTTTTTTTAATAGTCCAACTTGGATAGCATAGAGGACATTTTCAGAAACGTTTTTTTTATTATTAACTTTAAGAGGGGGGGGGGGAGGCATAAGTATGAATAAGTGTTTTATTCCCTACATGTCGTACCTCTGCCAAATTTCATCCAGTGCTTTCTTCAGATCAATCTGGAAACAAAGAGGCTCACTCAACTTTGACTTATCTTTTTGTTGAAACACCCATATTTCATTTGTAACTTTTTTTCCATTCGTTTTTTTTTTTTTGGAGATACAAGGTACAAACTTCTACACCTTTATTTCTGACAAGGTATGTGCTATATGTAAACCTCTCATTGCCTTGGTAGGCTATAAGACAGAGCCTGAGAGTAGGACTCCATAGAAATGTGCACACTACTGTACTAAACAGTTTGTGAAAATATGCCACCTATGACCACACATACACCTACTAGAGTAGCCCGCGACAGCAGGTTGTGTGCTAGTCTGATTTCTGTGGGCAAGCAGATGAGTGAAACATATGGACTTTCATAGGCGTAAACAGGAAACGCATTCCTCCTCCAGCTTGTAAGACACAGTGATTCACTTAAACCGCTCCTTTTTTATGAAACACAGCACACAAGGCTTATATAGAACAAAGATTTATTAACTGGCCGTCCTACATACGAATACATACCCATGTGGCAGTTTTCATTCTGGTCAATAACTTTCTTATTGGTAGGCAATGCCTATAAGTGTCTAAACTCCATTTATAAGTGACCTCATATATACTTCATGAACCTTTTACAAGCTCCAAAACCAGGCAAAATATAAGAACAAATAAAAATGCTTTCAACGGACTATTAGGCAGTCTCGGGCTCCGTTCCAAACAACATTAGTATGTTGAGATGTTACCTATTTAGTATTTGATTTTGGACAAAATCAGAGTCGGTTCTGTACAAATTAATACTCAGTTTTGTGTTAACAACAAAAAGTCAGGCGATTATTACTATAATCAGAAAAGACTGTTTGATTAAAAATGTGCTTTATAAAGTGATTTACAGTACAAGTGCGCCAAACTGTTTTATTCATCCCACTATTGCCTGCTCTTGTAGAAATTTGGCCAATCCAGCATGTTCCCAGAAGCATTCTTTACCAGCTGCTTGTGCAGTAAGTTTGACAATCCCACCTGTTTACACCGAAAATTAGCCCAATCACGCCTGCTTCTGCAGAAAGTTTGACCAATCCCGCCTGCTTCCGCAGAAAATTAGTCCAATCACACCTGCTTCTGCAGAAAGTTTGACCAATCCCGCCTGCTTCTGCAGAAAGTTTGACCAATCCTACCTGCTTCTGCAGAAAATTAGTCCAATCACACCTGCTTCTGCAGAAAATTAGTCCAATCACACCTGCTTCTGCAGAAAATTAGTCCAATCCCGCCTGCTTCTGCAGAAAGTTTGACCAATCCTACCTGCTTCTGCAGAAAATTAGTCCAATCACACCTGCTTCTGCAGAAAATTAGTCCAATCACACCTGCTTCTGCAGAAAATTAGTCCAATCCCACCTGCTTCCGCAGAAAGTTTGACCAATTCCACCCACTCCCATAGACATTCTTGACACATCTTGCCCACTCCTGCAGAAAGTTTGACCAATCCTCCCTGCTTCCTGACTAATCCCACTAGTTCCTGCAGAACATTTGACCAATCTCGCTTGCCCCGTAGACACTCTTGATCAATCGTGCCTGCTCCCACTAAAAGTTTTACCAATCCTGCCCACTTCCACAGACACCCTTCACCAACGTTGTCCAATCCCAGCCACTCCCACAGAAACTTTGACCATTTCACCAATGCTCTCACAGAAAATGTGACCAATCCCACCACTTCAACAGAAAGTTAGGCCAAAGTGTCCCCCGCCTTGTGCCCCAAGTTCCCTGGGATAGGCTCCAGGCAACCTCGCAACCCTATATATGCTTATACCATATGTTAATGAACATTCTAGCCTCATATCTAACCAGCCACCTACACGACTATTTTTTGGCATCCTACTATCAACACACACACATAATTCATCCTACAGAAATGATCTATTCTGCCATCATTACCCAACACTTTATAATAAGCTTATAAATGAGTACTTCACAAAAGCAGGCTTACTGTAGCAGATGAGTGTTTGTGAGACATCAGTTTAATACTAGTCAGCATTTAAAAATTATGCTACAAGACAAGAACTTCTGCTTGAATGGGCGTCACTTTTCAATTCAATTTAATCGTTTTTTCATGGATCAGTTTGTGTACATTTCTAATCAATGCATCAATCTAAATAGCTGTATTGTTTCACACCTTCTACAGGTTCATAGATTTCTAAGGCCCAGTTTGTGGTATAAATATTTCAATGCTGCAGAGCCATCTAGTGTACAAAACAAGGCTGATCCCTACAAAAAAAAGTCCTCATACAGTGCCCTCCACTAATATTGGCACCCTTGGTAAATATGAGCAAATAAATCTGTGAAAATGGTCTTTATTGTTTAACCTTTTGAGCTTTTGTTTAAAAAAAAAATCACAAAAATACTTGGCACACCTGTGTTTTGTTTGCAATTGTTATAAATTAAGATATTTAATAAAGACCGGCCTTCTTTGCTCATATTTATCAAGGGTGCCAGTACCAGTAAAGGGCACTGTATCTTACATTCATGTCATAACAAAAAACAAAACTATAAAAGACAATCAAAAATACAGGTCTATAATACAAACTAATACAATATACAAAATTGACAAGTGACAAGTTGAAGCATGGCAACAGTAGAAACTCTATATTTTGAGATTTGAATAATTGATTGATTTTATCAATACTGAGCGCAGGTGGAGGATCCCGGGTGTCGCATCACTAGCAATACTGTCAATAAAGCGGAGATAATATGAGCTGTTCATTGGCGGGAGTCCAGAGGGAATGCAAGGGAATGAACAGCGTTCACAAGGATCGGATTTGAGCCGTGAATCCAGCAGAGTTCACTATACATGTGCACGTATTTTATTTTTAAAAATGTCAGGTTAATAGTACGCTTTTTTGTTGAACCAATTGTGTCAATATTTCCCTTCATTAATTAACTTCACGAAATTGTAGTTTCCTTGATTATAATATCGGACATGTATTACAATACCATACTGTATTGTCATTTTTCCCAATTCATCCAGTTGGGTGCAAACGTTTGTACACACTTAGGACAAAAATCAATCATTTTCATTTACTCCACAGTGATATTCAGCATACCGAGTTCCTCAGACGTCTAAACGTACACTTTTTTTTTTACTCTTCCCGCACCCAGAAACCATAGGGGATGCAAACTTTTGCACTGAACTGTACTGATTGCTGATTTTGCTTTAAATCTGGGATTGTCGTGTTTGTTGTAGAACACTTACACACAATACTTACACTTTGTTTGTCTTGTTAGAATTCCTTTTTTTTTTATGTAGATGAAATTGCCTGCCCCTTAGAAACAAACAAACGAGGGGGGGAAACCCCCCAAAACAATGACTCCTTGTGTCTGAGGGTGTGACGTGCTGCTTCCTATAGTTACTCCTTCATGGTGATGCACATCTCCACCACCTTTCCTCCTTCAGGGGTTGAAGTATTGATCAGTCTTGCACCTACACATTTGAATAGAGACCGGAGTGGATCAAGAAACCATCGATAACGTGGCTAATTGGTCAAATTGATGCTGTGGCAGACCTCGGACACAGCATGAATTTCTGGGAGTCAATAAGAGATCGGGACATGAATAAATAGCACAGAATTGCAACACAACATAAAAATGGTAAACAGGAAGTGTAATATTTTAAAACATGAGAGTATACTGTAAATTTGTGGGCTATTTTACAAAGGAAAAAAAAAAAGTCATGCGTGCATGATTATATAACACAATGATAAAATACAAGCGTGATAAAGTGCCTATTAGCAAGAATAATCAGCTAAAACTCACGCCTTCGCACTCATGACCTTATTAAACTAACACTTACACGCTCATGTAAAATACGCACTACATGCTGTTTGACCTACCCTGGACGCACACGAGTTTTCAAAGGGTAGCCCACTAATTATGTAAACTCGTTCACCTCAAACAAGAAGCAAGGCAAGCGAACCTGCTCTCAAACCTTTCCAAAATTTGGACTTCCTGTGCATTTTTCTGTTTAGCAGGTTCACATTGTAAACCCTGTAAATGAAGTCGGTGTGGGACGCAGTATCGGACATCGTTCCGTCTTTCGTTTTCGGGAGCCTCTGGTTAAGTCTGTAACTCGAGGAAAACGTTCTTGTTTTTCAAACGTTCCTCCTCTTCTACTGCCGCGTGAGCGTCGTGCAGATCTTGGAGAATCTTGGAAAGTCTCGTTATGCCGCCCACCTTCTTCGGATCTGGGTTTAATTTGAGAAGCATGAGTCAAATGTAGCGGTAACGTTATCGAAAACTGCTGTGGTATAAATAAGCGGAATAAATCACTTGGGAGGGGTACCGTTGTTGGAAAATAATCAACTTCTGGGCGGTGACAGTAACTATAGTTCATGTCATTGATTATTTGCCCCTCAGTATGCTTTATTCCTTACTTGGTAATGTATTAAAATACTTTTTTTAAGTTCAATTTTAAAATCTCTATCACCCACACGCCTTCTGGCCTTGGAATTGCCAGTAACTTCAATTGGGGGTGGAGCTAATTTAATGTCCTTGTGGTACAACACTTTAATCTTGGTAGTGCACTGTTTCATGTTTTACATATACGAAAATAAAGCATTTTCACGTTACCTTGGTCAGCGTCTGCGTCGTCAGCTTCTTGCTTTATCAGTTCATAATATTTATCCCTGGAAGACATTAGAGAGCATCTCATGTTACATTTAGGCTCGTTATTTATAAAGCATCGTGCCGTAGATACGCAGCACTGCATTTATTGCGTTGTTATTGCTATTGACGGAGAGATAAATCATTAAATATATCGCAGTAAGTTTCTCCCAGAGCAGTTCATCTGGATTAGTGAGCACCTCATGGCGTGTTGGAAGCTGCTCAGGTGGCGGTAAATCAGCTGAGCTTCCAGGTCTGGATCCAGTGGGTCGTACCATTCCTGCAGGGTGACACCATGTCTGGTCTTATCGCAGCCTGGGTCTGAGTTAGGAAGATTTACGAAGAGGGCAATTAGTATAATTATAACTGATCAAAAATATATATTCAGTAATATAAAATGATCAAAAAATTTTAGAGATTAAATTAAGGGTGCTTTGACTCAAGTCAAAGGATTTTAGTGCAATAAAATCAAAAGATGTATTATTTTTTTTCAATTCCAAACTACTGCTCTTGATGCAAATTTTTGCACTTATTTGAAAACATCTGCAGTACCTGTTTTCTCCTTTTGGTGGCAGCAGCTCCATCTGTCAGCTTTGTAGATCCCGGGATGATAACAGCTCATGGTGTTGGTGTTGTGACTGCAGGCTTTCCGTAAAGCCGAGAGCCACTGGTTCAGTTCATTCACACTCTGAAGAGAAAGTCGTGTAAAGAGGAAAACTTTATTCTATTCTTAATAGAAAATATACTCTATCTTTGGTCAGAATACGTTATCATCTCTATAGTAACAACTGAATCGCAGGAACTTGCATGGCTGATGCTGACATAGCCTAAAAACAACAACAAAAACAATAACAACAACAACCAGACCTGTTGCTTGTTAAGAAAAATGTGTAATTGTTGATTTGTGAGCCGTCTGTATGATGGTGTTTATTTAACATTTATGGAAGGAGTCTCCAGTGTCAGAGGAACCGTGAGTCAGTTTTCCATCCAGGTCAGAGAACTTTGCATTGTCCAGTTTCTCATCGTGTAACACGACGAGCTGTCCTTTTTATGCTAGATATCCACATCCAACTCTATTTTATTGCCATCCTATCCATATATTATTTCATGGGCAGCAGGTTAAATTATTCCAAACCATCATGCGAGGTAAAAACATGAGCTACAGTAGGTGCACACAAATATACACCCACATATGAGCCTGTGCTGGTTTAACAGACAAACCAGATGTGGGAGTTTGCTTATATTTTTTTTTTTAACAATTGTTAAAGCATTCTACAGAGATCGTGAGTTCAAATTCCAGACGATGCGACGGAGCTCAAGATCACAAGATTGGCCGTGCTCTCTGGGTGGAATGGTTGAGACACTGTGTCTCCGCTGTCAATCACAGCTACAATAGCCAATCGTGAGTGTCTGTGAGCTCATGTATGAGGAAGAGGGTGGATTGCGGTAACTGGTTTCACGTGTCTCGGAGGAATCACCATTCACCATGCCCGGTTGGTGATAGGGGAGAACTTGCTGGTGGACAGGAATTGGCAAATGACCAAATTGTGGGAGAAAATGGGGGACGATATCATACACAGAACAAAGAAGTCAATTTATTAAGCCCCTCAACTGTTTCTTGTTTTTATTGCGTTCATTTGAAAGCTCTTGTGAAAATGTACCTTGCAGTCCAGGTAGAGTGTCTCCTGCTGCCCGGAGTCGTCACTCGAAATGATCTGCATGACATTGGCACTGCCGAAGCACTTCTCCTCTACCTTCTCCACCGCACGGATCTTGGGCAGGAAGATGGACGAGCTCTTCTGTATCGTAAATAAACCCCAAAAAAACCATAAACGTTCTTGAAGTTCAGAATTCTTGTACTCTGCAGAGGAGAGCGATGGGTGAGAAGGACCGATCCGGAGACATTAGTGCCACTCACCTTGGAGTGCTGAGCCCGTGAGTAAGACAGCATGTCTTTGCTGAGCGTGACGTAATACTTCTTAAAGGGAGAGGTCATGAGAATGCACTTGTCTTTGGTCTTATGCAGGAGGAGGAAGCCTTCTTTTTCCATGGAGCCGCACTGGAGACTCATACGAGATTGCAAACCGAGATCTAGTGGAAAAGCATGAATGACGATATGAATATAATGTAATCTATGTACTGCCATGTGATACGACTACTGTTGATAGATTTTGACAGCAGTCCTGGCCGCAAGGCGTAAATGAATATGCCTAAAAAAAAACATCCATCATATACCGTCATCTATACTGATTATCCTATGCAGGGTTGCGGGGGCACAGGATGCCGGGATCCTGGACAGGATGCCGACCCATTGCAGGGCAAATTTCACACACTACGGACAATTTTAGAAATGCCAATTAGTCTACAACGCATGTCTGTGGACTCGGGGAGGAAACCAGAGTACAAAGAGGAAACCCCCGAGGCACAGGGAGAACATGCAAACCCCCGTGCACACAGGGCGGAGACGAGATTCGAACCCCCAACCCACGTTTGTGGCAAATGTGCTAACCACTACACGAAAAACTTTGATACGGTGGAGCTTTCTGTGAGGAAATGTGTATTTAACGAGTCTCCAGAGCTAAAGAACAGGTTTAGCCACCGGTTGTCCACCACAGGAAAGTCTTTGCATTTTTCCAGCAACGTGACAAGCTGTTTCTTTCTTTTTTTGTCTTATTAACTTCAAGAGAGAGAAAAAAAAAAAAAAAGACAAGCTGTTGAAGCAAAATCGCAGACAAGTCTTGGCAAAGTGCGAGACTTACTCAGGGATTTACATACAGAATACAGAAGCTAAACAAAGTAAATACATTTAAGGAATTTGGCAGATTCCCTTATCCAGAGTGACTATTTTATACAACTGAGCAGCTGAGGGTTAAGGGCCTTGCTCGACGGCCCAGCAGTGGCAGCTTGCCGGTGCAGGGATTTTGACCTAACGACCTTCCAATGGCCTAACCACCGAGCTACCACTTCCCATAAGGATAATAAGCTACAAATGTCAATCTAGCGTCCCACAAATGCCCTATGCTAATTCACACTGCCCGAATGACTAACCAGTCCAAAAATCGCATCAGAAACATGAGCTTCTTTGACAGTGGACACGATTAAATGTGACACGTTGGAACGAGCACACCGCTAACTAGGAATCGACTTTGTACAAAGTAATAATTGATCGAATCCGTTCACCTTCCGAGTCATGGCAGCTGACCAGGTGGGTGATGAAGTCTTTGAGTTGGGCGATGCCTTGCTGGATAGCAGGCTGCAGTGGCACCATCCACGGCTCCTTAGAGCAACACACCAGTGTGTCCAGATTGCCAATGGTCTGAACAGCCTGCAAACAAACATAACATTGGATAAGATTCAAATCAAATAAGTGCACAACCAAGGACTTTGCGATCAGTCGTTTTCATAAACCAGTTAAGTTAAATCGAAAGACAAGAATTCCGACCTGTTTCCCCTGACAAAAGTCACAAATACGTGACAATGTAACGCAAATTCAAAACTACAACATCTACAACGAGGGGTACTGTCTAAGAAAAGATGTTCTTCTGTAATTTTACCCAACGTTTGAGCACTGGAGTAGAACGGTCGTCCTGGTTACTCGTGCTTTTCCCTAACGTTCTCTCAAATTTATGCGTAATCAGGTGGAAACCGAAGCACTTCAGTGTTTACTTAGAGCTGCATCACCGACACCGATAAAGCACAACCACAAAGTCTTCCCTCTGGAAAAGTAATTATACAGATTTAAAGCTTCATTTGCAAATTGCTTTAGTCGAGGAAAGAAAAAACTAAAAATCATAAATGTGCTCTGTTCTGCATTAACGTTCAAGTGAGTTTTGAGTAAACAGATGTTGCAGATTTGTCGAAAAGCCTCTCGGACAGTCTAACAGGTGCAGGCGGGTAAGATTCAAATGATTTCTTTACTCAGTAGCGTAAATCTGTACCCTAATTTTAACGAGGAAACGCGAAGTTTCGATGCAGAAGCTGAAATTACTTTAGCCAGGAGCAGAAGAGTGCGGCTGGTGCGGGCATCGGCGTGTTTCTCCCTCAGGTGGAAGAGCTTAGGCGACATGATCGCAGGAGAAATGAAGCGCAGACACAGGAAGCTGGTCACAGCAATGAACTTGACTTTCTATAAGAGCGAGGGACATGGTTAGGAATCAGCAGTGTTCTTACCAATTCAAGGCATAAGTGACATCATAATGACATAATGAATCACCTTGGGACGTGTTGTTATACATGTAATACCACCTTGGCGTTGATTAATCTCCTTTAATACCAGTAATTCCTTACTTAACACATATTTTCATAAAACAGCCCGTCATTACTGTTTAGATTACAATAAATATTACTCTCTTTTTTCTTTTTTTTGTTCAGGCAGGCTGAAATAATGGCCATCATAAATGATTTCCTCATTCACTAAATATAACCTAGATCACGGAGTGTCAAGTGAGAAGCACTTCTCAGGAAAAGGGCTCATTTACAGGTTTCCCAGAACATTCAGTAATTCAAACCTTCAAACTCAAGTACTTCAAGCACTCCATGCACCTTGTGCAAAACCCTGCGATAAATCACGGACACCTAGACCTGTTTCCTGGTTCTCCGCTGTGGGTGAGCGAAGCGATCGATAAAAATGCCAGAATAGTGAATATGTGAACGCACGTATATATGTACAGCGCGTAGAGTGAATGGATCCCGAATGCCTCTGCTGTCTCATATGTGCACCAAATCTATAGCGAGCCTGGTGTTAGTTTCCTGAGTGGAGCGTTACCCTGTACTCTGGGTCTGGGAAACGAGCTTGGACTCGCTGGTAGAGCTGCTGGAAGGCCTGGCAGAGGAGCAGCGGGCAGTAGGAGGAAGACTGCAGGATGGCAGCCATCAGCTCGGACAGGTAGGACTGGAGCAGGCTGGAGCTCTGCTGGATGACATCGGTTTCCGTCTGCAGACGATGCAGTCCCGTGCAACTGTAAGCACAAATGACCTTTAACGAATAAAAGTTTTGAAACTTTTATTGAACCTTGGGTTATATTCAGAGTTGCTGGCTTAAGTCTAGAAGTATGTCAATATTTACACGGGGAAAGTTACACATATTCAGTGTTGGGTTATATTACTTGAGGGTTAGTTCCGAAGAGTTTGCCTATTTTTTCGTAAGAAGAAGTGTCCGAGACAAGGGTTCTTTTCACTAGCATCTAGACCAGGGGTGTCCAATCTTATCCGGAAAAGGCCGGTGTGGGTGCAGGTTTTCATTCCAACCCATCAGGAGCCACACCTGATTCCACCTGTTTAATCAGTTGATCTTGGCTTTCAATAGATTCAGGTGTGGCTTTTGCTTGGTTGGAATGAAAACCTGCACCCACACCGGCCCTTTCTGGATAAAATTGCCCAACCCCTGATATAGACCTACGGCTTTAAACACAAGAATTTACGTTTAATCCAGAAAAAAAAATTATCAGGGAAAGATGATGCCGACTGAATAGCGGAACAGCATTTTTTTTTCTCCTTTACTCTCATATGTAATGTAAAATAAAAACAAGAAACAATTTATTTACAAAAAAAATATGCCAGAATAAGCCTCTGTTTTAGGTAAACTCCAAACTCTTCCAAAAAACAACAACAAAAAAAAAAAAACAGGTTAAATGAGCCACTACTAATCATCTCACTGTTTTGTATCTGGCTCGTCAGGGGAATTTAACTGGCACTGAAGCTAGTGAGGCAAGTTTTGCACACAGACTTAATGAAACAGATTAGAGAGCCTAATTGTAGTTGCACTCAACCTCAAGTGAGCCCAGGTGTGGTTCTTCACAGGGCATTAGACACACCAGAGAAGGTCAAGAGGAAAGAGCAGTGTTTGCTTCACTTGAGTTGTTCTTTGTGGGGAAAAAAAAAGGGGGGGGGTCGAATAGAAGCACTTTTCATGCTGAGAAAACTTAAAATGTGTTTGTAATAAGTGAGCCATAAGCATTATAGATTAGTGCTCGGTCAGCTTATCCTTCAAACATTCATGAATCGGCTTGTGTATAGGAGAGTGCACTAAAAAACCTTATTAAGGCATTATTTTAATAATTTGACAAATCAAAAATGAAAAGAATGAGTCAAAAACCAACATCCCATGCACACGTATGATTTCATGACCCCGATTCAGTATTTTAAGTAACTGCGAGAATAAAATGCAAAGCAATATTATGTGCTGGTTCAAGTGCTATTTTATAACCCGGCAAAGGCAGGTGCTTAATGCTCTGTATACGTGCAAGTTCCCCAGGGTAAATAGTGGCATAACGATTTGGACCTATGGTTTCTATGGTTCTTCATTGCTAGGTTCAGTTTCTTACCCAGCTTCTTTCAGTTCCACTTTGTTAGGGTCCAGTTCCACGTACTTCTTCTCCTCAAAAATGCGATTGATGATGGGGCCCAGTAGCCTGTGGAGATACTGCATCCCGGCCACCTTCCAGCAAAGAACAACATTGTGGCGTTTATTAAAAACTAACTGCATGTACTGCATTTATTTATTCGCACGCAAAACTGCATATGATGCAGTTACCTTTAGAAAGGACTCCATGGACTTGGAAGCTAAAGAGTTGCTTCTGAATAAGGTGTTGGGTTCGGCTGAGGAACATCAAAAACAGTGGATGGGTTACTAACAAATCTCGTGTTAATGCTGAGTTATGTGTTGCTAAATAAGTTTTCATATTTTATCTATTATATATACTTACTATTCTTTTCCAGCTCCAGTTTGAAAAGCACATCCAGGAACTCCTTGATGAGTCCTTGACCCAGGAAGAGCTTCACCAGGTTAGTGGCTACTTCCTGTCTGTTCTCTGACGTCGTCGTCTCGTCGATTAGCATGATCAGGTCAGGCCAGTTGCCCTATCGTGTACACCATATTCTTATTTTAGAGCTTTCAGTAAGACACTGTAGATGCACTGTTCCATGGCTGCACTGTTCTATGGCTTACAATGGCTTTCATATATATTTCATACTTTTTCCAGGAGACTCAATGCAAAGTCTCTTTTGTCACAGGTGTTCTAAATAATGTCCCATTCACACTGATTCAGACAAGTATGAAAATGAAACTCCCCCTCCCCCGCCCCCGTGAAAGCAAAATAAGCTCTGTGTAACGGTTTCCCATTAAAGTGACCAAATTGGCTACGCCATCCCATTGTAGTCATCAGACAAGCTGAAAGAAGTCATTTTCTAAAATTAACTATTATAGCTACGGTGTCTAAAATTGGATTAAGAGCCTCTCTGTAGCGGGTTGTACATGGTAATGACTCTGACTCACGTTGAGGTGAGTCTCGACGGACCGGCACAGTAATTCGGTGAGAGGCTGGTAATGGCTGGATGGCAGGACTGTCTCATCTCTGAGCCGCAGCTGCAGTCGCAAGGAGCCCAGAGTACCTCTTAGAGAGCCATTGAGAGAGAGAGACAGAGAGGTGTACTGACTCTGCAATCATCACAAAGCTCAAATATACTTAACCTTCAATATTAGCTACATTAAAAGTCAAGAGTTTTGTCACATTCCGAAAAAACCCCCCAACAAAAACACGTTCATACTCTCGTGTAATACCACGATTTGTATTGCTTTTAGCTTACAACGAAGACAGATTATAGAGAAAAAAAACCCAACAAGCTCTGACTCACTCAAACGGTTCCAGGAAATATGGCCAGAAGGACAGACAAACAATCCTAAAGAAAATGACTCTATTACTGTGAATAAAACGGGCCATAAAAGAGACGGCTTTAACAGCGAGTGGGTAGACGGAGGTGTGTAAAGCTGGCGCGAAGAAATCAACTGAAAACGAACGCATAAAAGGAAAAACAATGTCACGGTCTGTAGGCGGCAGCTGCCGAAGGTCAGAGGAGCATCCGATCTGCTGAAGCTTGAGAAAGAATTGAACCTTTTTTTGAAGCCTGGTGCTCTGTTGGGATCTGTTTGAAATGTTTACTGAATTGTAATCAAATAAAATAAAAAAATAATAATTGTAATAATAAAATAAAGCAGTTGATGCAATCTTATGAGCTTCAGTGCACTTCTAAAATGATTTGAAATGATTTGCTTAATTTGCTAACTCTTTACTGCATGGTGTTGCCATATGGCAACAATTCATTTATCTCCATTTTCTCTACTATTATTTTCCTGTTTAACTGGAAAAATGGAGGCTTTAACTTCAACATATTAATAATAATAAAAATAATAATAATAAATCCATGTCATGATTTTCTGCATTCACATGGCATGGTGAAGGTAATCCTCGGAGCGCTCTCAAAATGGGATTCATTTTTCTAGATTTAGGCAAAAGTACTTAAAGGAAAAATTTAAACATTATCTGAGACAAGGTAACATTTAATTTTGGTCATTTAAAAAAGATAATATATATTTGAGTATTCTGTTAAATGGTAAAATGTCATTGTTGCCATATGGCAACAACATGCGATAATGGAACTGTAGTAAGAATGTTGTAATTTCAGACATTTTGCAACCTTATTTTCTGAGCTTTGTGTTTCAAGAGAAAGAATTAAGAATTCAAGAGACATAATTAAAACGATACGTCATTAAATGTATATTTTAAAGATTATTAAAAGATACTACATTACTCGTTAAAATATACTACAAAACATGTTTGGATCAAATTTTTGTATGTATTTTTGAGTCAGTAAATCCCTCCACATACTATGAATATGTAATTCCTTGCTAGAAGATATCACTTTTACGTGTTTACTAGTTGGCAAAAACTCTGCATAAACTTATAGTCTGGAAAATGCAGCAACTAGAATTGCACATTGTTGCAATACGGCAAGAATTAATGAACTAGCCACCTAAAATTGTTCAAATTTTTTTAGATATAGTCCATAAAAACAGTTTTTTGATGTAAATGTACGACTAAACATCTTCAAAAATTGTCCTCTGCAGCATATACACTTCCACTTCGTTCCATCCCAATGTGCCATTTAATATATTTACAGACAGAACATGCTGCAACGCCGGGGCTCCTATGATAAAATACCAGCCATTATTTTGCTCTCCTGAAGAGTCTGATCACATCCGTTTTTCTTCTCCGGCGTGATATTTTCCCAGCGCCTACTCACAGCACACCCGCGCTCAGCTCCACTCCATCACTTGCACTCCATGATCTCAATGCCAAAGAGGGCTATCACTTATGGGAGAGTGGGAGTTTTGAAGACAAATGAGCGTGTGCCAAGCGCCACCATCGGCAGTCGCCGAACAGCAGGCAGCAGATGGCAGGGCGTAAAAAATAAAAACAATCAAGAAGAAGACGAGGAAAACTAGAATGGGGAGAGGGGGGAAAAAAAACAGCAAATAATGACGGCAACTTGACTGACTCAAGTATGCATCACGCAGGAAGGGAAAGGAGTAGATCATGAGTGCTTTGTTTTTTCCCTCAGAATTTTTTCCCCCCACAAATGATTTCATTACGATTGCATCACGTCACCAGAGATGGGATTTAAAAGCCAAACCCTTGCCAGTGGTTTGCAGAAATGGATTTAAACATGCTATACCGGCCTTTGTATATAGACTTAAATATATAACTGGGCAAATCTGAAGCCTATACCCATACTTGACTATTACATTATGAATTTATTTACAATAATATTTTATAACTTTATTTATCATTTCGATTTCACATTAACATGTCCTATTTATTTATTTGTTTGATTATTTGTTTGCAGTTTTTCTTTTTTTACTTTTTATTTATCATTTATAATTATAGGATAATATTACTGTCAAGTCGAACACCCCCCCCCCCCCCACCCCCCACCCCCATCAGACCCACCCAATTAAAAGAGCATAACTATCAAATCGATTGCACTGTTTAGTTCTTTCTAGTATTGTTTATTTTATTTTGTTTCACTTTTTATTCATCGTGTCCAGGGCTGCTATTATAGAAAATGAATCAACACCTTCTGACCACACTGTGCATAAGAGTGTGTGAATGCATGAATGAGCAGGTGGATGGATGATCTGTCTGGGCTATAATCTCTGTCACACCGCCATGACATGACGTGTCCACAGAATACTCTCCTCCTAATCCTCATCACACACACACACACATGCCACATCACCGTGACCCAATCCCTATATTCTCATAAGCCCTGATATCACCCTAGTCTGCTTTATAATCCTCCTTGCATAAACACACATACAAAGAATAGAAGAAAAAAAAAGTCCAGGGTTTAGCCACGGAAAAGATTAGCGCTTCCTGAGCTACATAACATGTATGTAGATATTTAGCTGTATTTAGATGTGTAGACAAGCAGGTTTTGAGGAAATTTTTTGTTTTAAGATCTCCTCTGCTAAATCTTCTGTTATTCACTTTTCCGTGTCGAAGCTGTCTGCTGGACGTAATGTAGATGCCATGAAGTGAAAAGCACTTACTCGTACTGGCTGTGTTTGGGTTTGTCAGGCCCCAGGCGAAACCAACCCTCTTCTTGCTGCGCCGACTGAAGCCTGTTGATGTTGAACAGGACCTGAGGGAGAGCACGAGACGAGACGTGACGTGTCAAACGGCTCGAAAATGAAATGTCAAAGCAAGCCGAGGCAGAGACAATGATCGAGACGTTTATTCGCAGGGTGGGAAATTCGGTCTGACTGACTGTTTAGCCGGCCGACGTGAAATGGAACACACTGGAAGCTATCAGGGTTAAAAGCCCTAAAATGTGATCTCACACATGAGTGATGAGGTTATATTCCATAATTGAAGAGCCAAAATAAATCCAGACACAAATACGCCAACACAAATCATTGACACCTCACTGCTTAGTACTACATTGATTCAAAATGTAAATATGAACAGTACTGTAGCACCAAATAATCTTAATAATGGTGTATGGAATCAGCAGTGGCACAGATTTATCCTGGCGTTCCACCAAAGCTCCATCACAAGACCTTTAATGTTTACGGGCTTCATTATGATTTCTTCTTCAATTTCCATCCAAAGTGCACCAATAACTCATGTGAATGCACTTGCACACTAATAATACAATCCTTATTGTCTTTGGCAATTACCAGAATACTGAAGCGGTTAGTAAACACAATAGTATAAAATTACAGTCAAAGCTTATATCTGATATAAAAAGATATTGCGATATATATATATATATATATATATATATATATATATATATATATATATATATATATATATATATATATATATATAATATATATATATATATATATATATATATATATGCAGCAAATATCCATGCCGCTTATACACAGGGTCGCAGGGGAGCGTATCCCTAGGAACTCTGGGCCCAATGTGGAGGACAACCGGGACAGGGTGCCAACCCATCACAGGGCACAATCGTACACGCATTCACACACTACGGACAATTTGGAAATGGCAATCAGCCACCAACGCTTGTCTTTGGACTGGGGGAGGAAACTGGAGTACACAGAGGAAACCCCCGAGGCACGGGGAGATGCGAAGCTAATGTGCTAAACACGGAGCCGTTGTGCCCCCCCACAGGCAATATCAAAAGGTGATAATCCATAACCAAAAAAATAATAATAAAACAGACATTAGTTGTACAACCTGCACCAACCGGGAAATGAAACAAGGCTCCGTAAGACACATAAATGCAAGACAAGGAACTCTGAACAGGCGCACACATCAGGGAAACAAACCAATGATAAGACAGGGGTGGAGACAGAAACCAAAACCAAGGAACATGGCCATAACGTAAACAAAACGAACCCCCTTCCACTGGGAAACACGCCACATGCTTGAGAGAGGAATTCGTGACAATCTGTCATTTTCAGTCTTCGTTATTGATTTGTCTTCGCTAATAGAAATGGGTTATTGAATGATGTTCCTCGAGGTTCCTTGTGAAGTAACAACACCTCAATCGTGCGATTGATTTCCGTCTCCTCAAAATGAAACGATCGATCTTGCATTCATAACACTCTCTTTCTGGAAAACCCAAACTTCTTCAACTTCAGGCTATCTCTATAGAAGATACTTTATAGAAGATGTGTGATCTTCAAGTGTGTGCTGATAAGGGATAAGAGTTAAAAAAAAAAAAAGGTTCACAAATAAAGTGTTACCAGTGACTCCATGTTGAATTTTACATCACGCAAACTATTTCCGCTGCTAAAAAGGTGCAAACGTCATGTATTTGGATAGAAATCAAACACTGACTCTTATAGACCCAAAGTGTTCCCATTAATTAACTTAGATTATTTCAAAGTACTCTTATATATTGATGGAGTTATTGCTAAAGTCAGAATTTATTATTTTCTTTCTTGCCAATGGCAGTTACTCCAGGCCAATTCACTGAATTCAAGCACTCTGAAGATTTAGGAGTTTTTCCAAAGTTACCTTTCCGAGGAAGTCGTTTCTGCTCACCAGGTCCCAGTCCCACACCTCCACGCTGAGCAGGCTGTCGGCCAGGGTGTCATCCAGCTCAAACTCGAAACTCTCGTTCCAGCGTGGATAACAAGACTTCTTCACCACCTACACAGCCACAGCGTTGTGTAAGACTGGCGTCACATGAATGGCATCACAATTCAATCGAACGCAGCTAAGGGCGAATGAAAGATAGAGTGCCCGTTTTCATTTTCATCAGATGTGAGCCCAATTAGCTATTTTAAAATACAAAAAAATAATAATCATTTATGCAAGCCAGCAAGGAAGGTATACTACCATTATACAAAACAGATCATGCTTACTATGTTATTTGATATTTGTCCAGAGAACCAGAGAAAGGTTTGTTAAGAATTCATTAAAAATATAATAATAATGAATGTCTCAAATACAGAGATATTGTGGAATTTTTTTATATTCATTAATTCTTTACTTCTTGCATTCTGCTTCGCTTAATTGAATTGTTTGTAACTGTCTATCATTTTCCCTTTCCTTCCTTTCTTTTTTCTAGCTTTCTTTTCTTCATTCTTTCTTATTTGACCTTTTATTTACCCATTTTCTTTTATTTTTACATTATGTTTTCCTCACCTTCCCATTCCTTTGATCTTGTTACCTTTATTTCTTTCTTATATCTTTCTTTACTTACTTTCTATACCCCTCTTCTCTCTCTCTCTCTCTCTCTCTCTCTCTCTCTCTGACTGAACACCAATGGAAGAGGAGAAGATAAACAGCTCATCTATTCAACGTTGGAGGTTTAGCTGTGGGATGAATGCAAAGGACTCAATTGCTTACTGCACTTTCATGGGTTCTGCCATTATATCTGACTCGGACAAATGGATCCGACGCTCCATTGCGGTCTTTTTTGGCAAGATCTCTAGAAAACAGAAACAAAACTACATTTGGACCAGGCCAAAGCATTTCCATATCCAAAACCAGTACATACATAAAAGAGGATTTGCTGGTTAATGATACAACTTTTTTTTTAAATATTAAATCGCAAAATTTGTCAACAAAGATCAACCACTTATGACATCACTATCGTATCGTTTTGTTTTTTTTTAATTACAGTCAGCCCAGTTTAACTGATGGAACTCACTCAGATTTTGAAACTCACCTGGCCTCCAGAACGCGACAGCGCAGTTTGCGTGGCACGTCGCCGTCCCCCAGCAGTGAGATCTGCAGGTGAATCTCTCCCTGAACCTCCTCATTGGGATCTATCTCAGTCAGGTTCATCCAGGCATCTAGACCTGCGTATGGCAAAAACAATGAGATGCACATGCAGCCATACACACTGAAAGTGTCGCAAGGTCATGCACATATACGCATACAGCACTGTGCAAAAGAACCGCTGTAAAGCAACGATACCTTCAAAAATAATGAACTTCACTGATTCAACATTAAATAGACACTATAAAGAGCAGGAAACAATAATAAACTAATCAACGTCAGTATTTGGCGCGACAGGAATTTGCTTGAAAAGATAATATGTGCAGTTTTATAAGGAAATTAGCTGATAAGCCGGTTTTTCTAAGAGATCCTGCCCCTAGTTCTTCTAGAGACTTCCTCACAACGCTCTCAGACTAACGATAACGAAGGCAATAAGTCAGCAGTCACTCGAAAAGAGTTGCAGGACGACTTGAAAGCAGCAGGAACAATAAGCAATAATTATACACACAGAGATGTGCTTCTGAAACTCGCACGTGAGCATGTAGACAAATCAGAACTCTTTTGGAACAAAACGTGAAACAAAAATCGAGCTCTTTGGCAATAAAGAGAGTAAGCTAATCATGTCGGGAGAAAAAAAAAAAAAAGGTTGCTTTTTGAAACTCCAAAAAGTCCAAGAGGGACCCACAATGCATTGGGGAATTGAATGATTTGCTAAGAGAAGTGGATAAAATGGAACTGCAATGCTGCCAAAAGCTAATTACTTCTTACTGCAACTGCCAACAACAGCTTTGTAACAAAGTACTAATGTTGGAACTTTGTGATTTGTGAATACTTTTTCCCTTTCAATTTCCTTTAAAAAAAATGCATAGGAATACATACTTATTTTGTTCATATTTATAAATACAAAGTCAAAAGGTATTCTGTATGTAAATCTAAAGTGGATATACAGCGATCAGCCATAACGTTAAAACCACAAAAAATATTGTGCAGGTCCACCTTGTGCTGCCAAAACAGCTCTGACCTGTCAAGGCGAGGACTCCACAAGACCTCTGAAGGTGTGCTGTGGTATCTGGCACCAAGACGTTAGCGGCAGATCCTTTAAGTCTTGTAAGTTGCGAGGTGGGGCCTCCATGGATCGGACTTGTTTGTCCGGCACTTCCCACAGACGCTCGATCGGATTGAGATCTGGGGAATTTGAGGCCGGGTCAAGACCTTGAACTCTTTGGCATGTTCCTCAAACTGTTCCTGAACAGTTATTGCAGTGTAGCAGGGAGCATTATCCTGCTGTAAGAGGCCACTGCCATTATGGAATACCTTTGCCATAAAGGGGTGCACATGATCTGCAGCAATGTTTAGGTAGGTGGTACGTATCAAAGTAACATCCACATGAAATCCCAAGGTTTCCCAGCAGAATATTGGCCATCACACTTCCTCCACCAGCTTGCCTTCGTCCCATAATTCATCCCGGTATCATCTCTTCCCCAGATGCGACGCATACGCACCTTATCTGGCCGTCCACACGATGTAAAAGAAAACATGATTCATCAGACCAGGCCACCTTCTTCCATTGCTCCATGGTCTAGTTCTGATACTCACGTGCCCATTGTAGGTGCTTTTAGGCGTGGACAGGGGTCAGCACGGTTCACAGCAAGTTGTGATGCATTGTGTGTTCTTTCTATCATCACCAGCATTAACTTTTTCAGCAATTTTCGCTACAGTAGTGGGATCGGATCAGTGGGATTGGATCAGACGGGCTATCCTTCTCTCCCCACATGCATCAGTGAGCCTTGGGCACCCATGACCCTGTTGCGTGTCGGTGTAAATTGCTATTATTTTGTCTTCTGGGAAACATGTAAGCTTCTGAATGGAAGTAGTAAATGGAAAAAAATAAGAACAATATATACCGTCCATCCTGTTCAAAAGTTTACATCCCCCTGGATCTTAATGTATCGTGTTGTCTTCTTGAGCATAAGTGAATGTTTGTACCTTTTTCTAATAGTCGTGTACGAGTCCCTCGGTCGACCTCAGTGTAAAAAGATGGATCTCAACATCACATAGTCGCTGCTGGAAAAAGGTCAAATATGCAGAAGATGCTGGAAAAGCAAATAATGTGTAGGACCTGGAGGATTTTTCTGAAGAACAGTGGGCAGTTTAACTGTTCAGGACAAACAATGGGAATCCATGAACTCTCACAATATATAAAAACAGTCGTTGATCATCCAGGTAATGACATACAGTATTAAAATTCATGCATATGTAAACTTTTGGACGGGTTCATTTATGTAAATTCAGTTATTATTGTGTCATGTGGACTATATGTAAACATCTGTATTTTTTAACATATGTATTTATTTTATTTTTTACATAAAGCGGAGCCCTGTCTAACAGAAAATAAAAGGTCTGTAGTATGATTTAATATCGAGCCCTTGATAGTTTGTCTAGAGACATACAACCACTGTATAATAAAAATAAATCTGACACCATATCAATTGCTCGGCGCCTCAGGCTTTAAGGAGCTTACTCTAATCGATTCATTCATGTCCGCAGCTCAACAGAAGACCTGCAAGCTTCGGCAGAATTACACGTCGGAGAAAATCAGAGTGAAGACCGCTGAGGAATAAGACTCTATAGACAGATCAGGAACTGCAAAAGCAAGGTCAAAGACAGAACGCATCGTTGGCTCTTAGGAAATCAATCGGCCAAAAAAAAAAAAAGATTAAGAGAAATGAAGTTCAATTCAATTCAATTTTGATTTGTATAGCGTTTTTAACAATGGATGCTGTCTCAAAGCAGCTTTACAGATATATATATATATATATATATATATATATATATATATATATATATATATATATATATATATATATATATAAAACACAGGATACAGATTTCAAGTGTGTGAATTTATCCCTATTGAGCAAAACTCCCTAAGATGATATGAGGAAGAAACCTTGAGAGGAACCAGACTCAGAAGGGAACCCATCCTCATCTGGGTTAAAACAGATAGTGTGAAAGTAAAGGAAAGTTCATAATGGTTTTTATATGAAGTCTGTTTGTTGAACTAGTCCACTGTTTACTAAAGGAGATCTGAGTGCAAATTTGTATGTGGTAATTGCAGTCCCAAGGCCATCGCAGCGACCGTAGTCCCAGCTAGAATGTCCGTATGGAATTGAGGTCCAAAACCACTTCCATGGTACTTCAAGCGGTACCCTCCTCAGCAATCTCCAGGCTGTGGAGTCCAGTTGATGAGAGCTCCATCCAGAGGTAGGGCATCCAGTTGGATCAGGCAGGTCCAGAGAGCAGAAAGGGTCAGTCAAACACAGGTCAGCGGGAGCTCAGTGGTTTCGGGTACTGCTTTTAGTGACCAGAAGGTTCAAAGTTTAAATCCCATGACCGCTTCGCTGCTTTCAGACCTTTGACCAAGTGTGAATTCTGAATTGATGATATAACTCGCTGGGGAATAGTGTGTACAAGAAAGAGACTTTCCTTTCATTCCATGAAAGTACTGTACATACTGTAAGGCATGGGATAAGAGCCTTAACCGTTGAGCCACCACTGCGCTGAAGTTGATTATTTCCCAATAACAGCAGTCCATTTTTCATTTCTTATCGACACAATGTCTTGTACTTTCTATCCATTTATAGTTACATTTAATATTGCGGCTCGTCTGTGAAAAGTTTCTTCCAAATGTAGGGCGCTGTATCCCTGAATTTCAGCAAAATCCTTAAAGATTTCTTTGTATATCCAAGTGGAAAAGTTGACCGAAGTTCTCCTCCCTATTAGTATTCCTAGTAGTCAGCCTTGCCGTGGCCCATTATGCCTTTTTTTTGCTCCAGTGAGTAGCCTGAACGCAAATTGCATCCGGCCAAGCCTTGTCAATCTGACCATTTAGCTGAATGGAAAGAACACTTTTGTCGTTTTGCAAGCATCACTCCAAGGGGTTTCAAACGCGACGGTGATTTCTGAATGTGACGGAGAGACGCATTCAGCGTTTGCTTTGAACCCGTGCTACATTAATGAGCTCTGCAAATTTACTCAATTGCTCGCCACTGATATTCGCTCAACATTTTCAGCCTCCGTCCCTGTGCGCTCGGGATCGTGGGAAAAAAACAAACCCCATTGTAACGAGAAAAGACAACGAATTAAATTTCGCCCACCTCTTTTTTCTCGTGGGAAAGCATGGCGAAACCGTTGTTTGTTACGCAGTCCTGTGGCAGAAGTTAGAGGGGAAAATTGGATTGAAAATCACTATAATAACCGCCAGACGTGTGTGTGTGTGTGAGAGAGAGAGAGAACCCTCAGACCACGAGAATGAGATTTAGACAATCCAATTTCGTTGTTGGGAGAGGACATGAAATGACAGCCATACTGAACGGCCAAAAGAAATATCATGGGGGGGTGTCTTTCTGAAACTCCACAGAGTAACTTATCTGTTTTATGGCAAATATCAGCTGTGAAAGATACGGAATGTGAAGTTGTGAGGGTCAACAGGAAGAGTCAACACACGCACGCATATATACTGGGAGATAACCTTTCAAATGTTTCTGCTTCAAACGGGTTGTGTGTAGCCAGTGGTGCTTTTTTTATGGGATCTAATGATCCCAGATCAGCTACGGCACACAGCTACGTTCACACACAGGCAGATAATTTACTTACAAGAGCTCGATCAGAAAAAGAAAGAAAGTTCACGTAAATACCTAAATCTAATACAAACCCACTGTACAAGTCTCTCTGGATGAGCGGTTACTATGGCAACAATAAGAGCAAGTGAATTAACCTAAACGTACGGTATCAACTACAGTATGTTCCAATCAGAAGGAAGAATTCAGCAGCGCTGTATTATATCATGACGCACGTTACCTTGCATACAAGCATGTGAACGGTCTGACTGTAAAAATGGACTTTACGTGACTATGTGATTCACTGACCTGGAACTGTGAGCTACAGCTTCCTTCTCACATTTCATCACGTCTCATCCTGACGCCTGCGTCATGCTCCTTAACCACATCACTTTTCATTATCACTACCACTCCTGACTGCAGTCAGTCAATCAGGCCTCTGATTATTGGAGCATATGCCAGAGTTTTACATAAGCTACCATATAAACTGGGTTATTCTTCACATCAGTATCTCTGTAGGCATCCCTATAGGTGGCACAGCAGGTGTAGGCTTAACCTATTAGAAGAGCCATTATTTGTGCCTTCAGGTCTCCTACTTGTAGGTCTCAGCTTCCTGGAGACGAGCTCAAGTCACTTGCTAGGCTCCAGCCGAGCAACCTATTCACACCCTGTCAACTGCGGCGTGGGGAGCGTGCTGCTATTTCCATGCCCCGCTCAACACGGCCTTCTCATTAAGTCGTAGCGGCGTGCCTTGGGAGGAAATGAGAGCACAAAGAGCTGTCTCGCTCCATGGAGAGAGCGAGGAGTAGAGCGTGTGCATATAAATGGCTGGTGCTTAAACGCGCCATCGGGACATAGTGCGATGTAGAACGGGCTCTGAATTTCCATTACATCTACACAAGTAACGATAAGAGGTTTGAACGGTCGAACTGTGTCGCAAGCCCAGAAATGAGATTTTAATCAAATTTGGCGCCACATACAAACGCGGTTTGATTGTGAATGGAAAGAGTCGGATTTCAGAGCTGGATACGTGTATAAGAGAGAGAACACTGCTTATAGATGCCTGACACAGTATATTGTTAGATAGTTAGTTCAACCACCGAATTCTTGATTCGGATTGGTCAGAATGTGTTCGTTAATCTTCTCATCCGTTATCGTTTCTATTAATTACTGACCTGGTGAAATGTCCCGTTTGTTTAACACGATTCGGAAGGAGTCTCCAGTATCAGGGCGTTGTAACATTCAGAGGTAAAGCTATTCCGTAAACGTTTTCTGCTACGGGAAAGTCTTCAGGATTGTCGGTAACACGACGAGCTGCAGTTTTATCTTATTAACATCGAGAGAGAGCGAGAGAGAGAGAGAGAAAGAAAGAAAGAAAGAAAGAAAGAAAGAAAGGCTGATGTGGGAACGACCATTATTACTTAAGCGAGAACAGGAACTAACTTTTCTTGCGGGCCTTCCACAACATTAAATGTAACTAGAAATGGTTGACGTTGATTATTTTCCAACTGTATAAAAGCACAGCCCTTTTATGCTTCCTTAATTACTTCACTGTTACTACAGTATTGGTTCTTTCAACACTGACATCCACATGATCGCTATAACAATTGACAAAATGACATCTAATCCACCTCAGACGTTTCAGATGTGTTTGTGTGGGGGATTTCAGGAAACATGGCTATCACATGATCTGAAGAGAAAAAACAAAAACATTAAAAAAAAAAAAACCAACAACAATGCCGGCCACGTTTTTTTTTACCACGCCGCATCATGAATTCACCAGTATAACAACTGAGGCTTAAAGGGACTAATGTGACGTGTGATCGACTAACAGGTTCTATTTTGAATACATTTCCACTGGTCGTGATAAGAGTTTCAGCTGATATTTCGAATGAGAAGAACTTGAGTTGTTAGTCACACCCACACAAACATATGCACAAATACATATATATATATATATATATATCCCCCACCACAGGACCTTTGTCATGTTGGTCCCATGTTCTGACGCAGGTTCAAGCGACGCAAATCTTTGTTAAAGCACGCAGTGACTAAGGTTCTCCTCCACTCGAGATAATGTCAGCTCCCGCAGCACTCTGTGACTCAGTTGCCTCTGTCTGTAGCCTCCTGAACATCAATTGCATGCTCGAGCCCTGCCCCTGCATGAGTCAGCCCCTGCATGAAAGCTTAAAGCCTCCTGGTGGGACTCGGTTACTAAACTATTTGAAGTTCACGGCACTTCAGAGGTCTGCTTCTCTCAGGAGACAGAGGCTCGGATATAGAAATATAAACAACTGACGGTCGAGCCAAAACAATAGGCATGACCTACGCCGTCGATCGGAGCTCTATGACCTCTGTGGATTTGTTTAGACAGCAGGGCAAATCGGATTTCTATGTTGATCAAATTCAGTTTGTTTATTTGGACTGTAGTTGTTGTTTTTTTTTTTTTAATTGTTGTATCAGTGGAGGTATGCATACTCCGAGTGGAGCAAGATAGCCAAGGTTAGCTAGTTAGCTATTTACCAAACTCAGAGATATGTACAAATCTCTGAGTTTGGTAAATAGCTAACTAGCTAACCTTGGCTATCTGTTGGATTACTGTTTTAAACGTACTTGGTGGCGTCCATGGTCACAAAAAACTATAGGGTGCTACAGTTAGGTCAGGTCCTTGCCTGGTCTGCCTCCATGATGTTTTTCGTCCAATAGTTCTTTCAATACTGACGTTCATATTAAAACCTCTCTCAATTGTCAAAGAGGTTTCAGACTATCTTGTGTGGGGGATTTGCGGTACCGTGGCAACTTCGATAAGTATATTATATAACATATACAGATACATTTCCAAAGATATAAAGCTGATAATTGTTTAATGTTGATTACTCTATTATTGCTACACTTGCTGCCGATATAGTTGCTGCCTTGAGCAAAATGAGGTATAAAAAAAAATCCAATAAAATCTATTGCAAACAAATAAGTAAATAATGCAAGGCATTTTGCAATCAAATTATATAACAATATAATCACCAAAATGCCCTTTTTCCCCACCCATATTGTGCATCTCTACTATGTGGTGGAAAAACCCAACTTGGACAGGAGGAAGTATCCCAGTCAATTCAAGGAAGTGAAATAGAGTCTTTGGGTGAATTTGCAAATGGTTGTTGATGTAGTGATGGAAACTCGGACTCATGTGATCTACCAAGTCATTGCGGGTGATTCTGAGCTGAGTGGCGATATAAATATTGTCATAAACAGGAGCTCAGAGGAAACGTTCATAGGGAATGCCGTACCTTGTGGTTTCACACTGAGTGCCTCTTTGCTGATCGAAACCTTTCCGATGACGTCATCACGGCTGGACCCAAGATAGATTAAAAAATAAATAAATGTTAAACACGCGAGTGTATTCACGGTGTTAATGTATTCATTTATATCTAGGTCATATATACAGTATACAGAGTATAGAGACACTAATTAGCAATAAAGCATATGAATTTCACATTAGTAGCCCTTTCTGAATGAAGACCATGAAACAAACAATCTGTTTAAGTGGTAAAGTGGAGAGGACATGGCAGTGTTCGTGTGTGTGAGACGCACAGCGCGACCCTGACCTGAGATTGTCCTCGTCCATCACATACAGGGACACGGTGTGAAAGGAAGGTGGAACGTGGACATTGTATTCCTCTCCCCAGAAGGGCGACAGCGTCTTCCATATTGTTGCTGTCCTGAGTAGGAAAGAAAGAAGCACTGCTGAGGCAATATTTCAGTTAAAAACGGGTTAAATTGCTCTATTTTATCTTTCTCTTATAGTTAGAAATATTAGTATTGTTGGGTTTGTTCTTGGTATAAACCCAACATTCCCAGTGTGAGATAAGTTACTGAGGAACTTAAATGGTTACTGATTACAAGTTGCATGACTAAAGATGTAATCATTGATGTAACTTTTATCATTTCAGTAGTTTTATCTAAACTGATTTGGGGTTTCTGATTTTAATTACTTTGGGCTATGACTAGTCTAACTGGGCCATTTTCTTTCATATACATTTTGCACAGTTTTAATAAAACGCATACGTAATTCGCTATACTGTTAGAAAAGGTGAAATCTAGACCCCGATCGGGTTCTTTGCTTTAGTTTGTCCTCTTACTGAACCCTAGCACTGAGGGTTTCCCTGTCAGAAATAGTTGCACATAGAACCTCCTTCAGGAAACTAAGCCTCAGTTATCCAAAGAACCCCATTTTGCTAAGAGTTTACTCCAAAAAACAAAGCACTTTCTTACAGGCATTAATGGCGCAGTTTGTAATTTTAAGCATTTCAGCACGTCTAGCACCGCCAGCCAGATCTGGCCTGCTCAGGTCTGCCCCTTTTCCTTATAAAGGCAAAGTTTTGAAATTGGGGTCGGTTGGAGGTCATTTGGGAGTGAGGTCTTTCGAAGGCTTGTTTCAAAGTTTTCCTTGCAATTGAAAAACAACTCTCAGGCAGCAGGGGAACTGTTATCCGAAATTCTGTATTATAAACAAAGTTTTTTATTCAGTTTTTTATCGAACATTTCCACAGCTGTTTCTATAACATAAGATGGCTAGCTAGAAGGTTTGCTTATGATCTCATTACTATCTACTGTTTAGAAAAAAGTCTGTGGACACCTGAACATCATATTCATTCCTGATTAAGTCCCCCTTTGTTGTTATAATAACCTCCACTCTTCCTGGAAGGCGTGGCTGTGGGGGTTTGTGCCCATTCAGCAACAAGAATTTTAGTGAGGTTGGGCACTTATGTCAGGAAAGAAAGCCTGGGGTGCTGTCAGCATTCCAATTCATCATGAGGTCCAGGTCAGGGCTCTGTGCAGGACACTCGAGTTCTTCCACACCAATCTTGGCAAAACATGTCTTCATGGAGCTCGCTTTGTGCACAGGGGCACTGTCATGCTAGAACAGGTTTGGGCCTCTTAATTCCAGTCAAGGGCAAATGTAAAGCTACGGCATACAAAGTCATTCGAGACTATTGTGTGCCTTCAACTTTGTGGAAACTACTTGGGAAAAACCCATATATGGGTTTGAAGGTCAGGTGTCCACAAACTTTTGGCCATCGACTGAAGAGTAGATCTACTCCCTAGTTAGAATCAGTAAGATTAAAGAAGTCATTTCAAGCAAAAAGATAAATATATAAATGGTATTGTGAGCTATTATGCAGTTTATGGGCAGTAAATGATAAACGACCAGATTCATTGATCTGAAAAAATGTAAACAAGCATCCTAGTATCACCCTCCCCAACTGAGTCACGGTTCCTATGGCGACGAACAGCATGTGCTTTAGTCACTGTTGTTTTGGTCAAGTATCCTCTTGTTATTGCTCTGTTCTCCCTGAATATGTTCACCTGTTCCTTGTAGATATAGTCCCCTCAGAAAGTATTGGAACAGCAAGGTCAATTCTTTTTCTTTTTCCCACTATGCATTGAAGACATTTGGGTTTGAGATGATCAAAAGATGAATATGAGACAATAGATCAGAAGTTGAACTTTCATTTCCACATATTTACATCTAGTTGTGTTAAACATCTAAGAACATGGCACCTTTTGTATAAACCCACCCATTTTTTCAAGTGATCAAAAATATTAGAGCATGTGACTGATAGGTGTCTCTTGCTGTCCAGGTGTGTCCTGTAAAATTGAATGATTAAAGAATTATTAGCTCTGAATGTCTACTCTTGGTCTGAGCCCTAGTTTTTGAATTTGTTGTTAAAAAGGATAAACCAACATGAAGTCCAGAGAGCTGTCTATAGGAGAAAAGCAAGCCATTTTGAAGCTGACAAAAGAGGGGAAACTCTATCAGAGCCTTTGCACAAGCATTGGGCATAGCCAGTAGAACAATTTGGAATGTCCTGAAAGAGAATGAAACCACTGGTGTACTAACAACCAGACATGGAAGGTCAGGCAAGAAAAACAACAACAGCTGATGACAGAAAAATTGTGAGCTCTGTGAAGAAAAAACCCCAGAGCAACATATGATATGACCAACAGCCTTCACAAGCCAGGAGTGAAGTTATCACCATCAACCATTCAAAGGAGACTTCAAGTTCAGAAATGTAGAGGTCATACCACAATATGCAAAGATTGGAATTTGCAAAGAATAAAAAAAATGTTTTGGAACCAAGATTAACATCTACCAAAGTGTGAAGAAAGAACGGATCTCCTCATGATCCAAAACAAAGAAGCTCATCAGTCAAGCATGGTGGAGGTAGTGTCATGGCTTGGGCTTGCATGACTGCTGCTGGAACAGGCTTGCTAATCTTTATTGAAGATGTAACTCATGATGGTAGCACAGCAGCAATCTACAGAAACAGCCTGCCTTCTGATTTACAGAGGAATGCTTACTAATTGGGAGGAATGTCATCATGCAGCAAGACAATGACCCGAAAAGCACTTCCAAAAAGAGTGGAAGGTTTTAAACTGGTCAAAACAATCACCAGACCTTAACCCAGTTGAGCATCATTTCACCTCCTGAAAGACACCTCCTGAAGAAACAAACAACAACCCAAAGAAGCTGCAATATAAGCCTGGAAAAGCAACACAAAAGAAAAATTCAACAGTTTGGTGATGTCAGTGGGTCACCGGATTGATCCAGTTATTGCAAGCAAGGGATATGCAACTAAATATTAAGACTCTCTGTGAGACTTTAAGACTTTAATTGGCTTTGCTGTTCCAATACTTCCAGAGGGGACTGTGTACCGAATGTTTGTTGCCATGTCTTGCTCTATTTCCTTTTGGGTTTCTATTGGTTTTGACTAAAGTCTGTTAGTCTTCGATTTATCACCATGTATTACCATGTCTACCTGTCTCCCCACCACTGATATAAAAGTGATGACGATGTCTGGATTTTCCTCAATAATATTCGCACTTAGATTTATCGCGATAGATTTATTTCTTTTTGTTGTGGTAATGAGATTATGTAATATAGTATCAACACTATTTTTCGTCCAAAGTGCAGGATGTACTAAAGTGGTTTAAAAAACAACAACAATGTGTTACTTATTCCCTGAGGAAACTCTCTTAACAAACCTTTACCCTTAACAAACACAAAGGGCAAAGCCGAAAAAAACAAGGACAAAAACAAAAACAAAAACAACAACAGTCTTTTGGACTGCAAAGCAAACTTGGTGAGCAATAACTTGACCAGATATTGAACAAACCATGGCAACATGGAGAAACCAATAACCGAAGTGATGTTAAGATCTCAGTAAACACTCGGCGATTAGAAAAAAAACGGAGGCAATTCAGCTAGTAAACAATTAACCAGAGATTCTTGTGTTTTCTTTCGGTGTACCCTGGTCTGGAATGCAGTGTAAACATGAAGCCTGGAGGAAAAAAAAAAATACTCGTCTCCTGGTTTCAATGAAACGCCGTGAGCTTTGTGATTCATACGCACATTTAATTCCTCATGACTAACCGCTCTCATTACTCAGCAGTGTCTCGGTGTCACCTCAGAATGTCATTTCACCATTTTTAATTACAGGATATGAAAGAATCCCATTTATAGGCTACTGCAATGTGAAACATGAAGCAGCATTTGAGTCATTCAGTGCTGATACCGATACAATGACACCTCTTTTAGCATGATTCATTTTGATTTGTGGAGGCCGCACCCGGGGTCTTGATATAACACCAGGGGGTTGAGACGTCAGTGATAAATAAAGCGATATTTCATCACAACGCACAGCACAACCAATCGCAGCGTCCGGTGTCGTCCGCACTGCTGCTCTCAGCAGTTTATTCTGTGCAAATTAGAGGCAGGGTTTCAGTTACGAAGGCCGGGACAAAAATGAGCTTTGGTGATGAAGAAGGGTCCAAACATGAGCCTGGGGAAAACAGAAAAATCCGTCGTACTGTACCTTATAATGGCCTCGTTGTCAATTCTCACGATGCAATATGGGTCACTGCTTCCGGTTCTACAAAAGATTAAAAACAGCAGTTAGTACGGAATGATAAAAATAAATAAATATTTTTAAAAAGCGCCGGTTAAAGATGTAAATCCCCAATACTTTTCAAATAGGGATGAATTGAGTAATGATTTAAAACATACGGCCAAAACGTTCACATAAAATAACCTAGATTTTTACATATTAAGCTAATTAAGCTAACAACCAAGTCCCATTGTTATCAGACTTCCAGGTGACACAATGCGCATTGGATTTTTATGACCGTCCCCCCGTTCTAGGCAAACCCATGCTTTTATTAAACGAAGACAAAATCCAGTCTTTATCTGCAGACCTATAATGAACATCTTAACACAAAAGCTGGGATTTCGTTTCTTTCCTGCTCCTATTGCTCTTTCATCCCATGTGCCACAGGTAGAGACGTGAATCCTTTGGTGTGTCAAAGCCAATGCCAAAGGCTACGCCTACGTGAAGGAGTCCCTAGTGAAGCCTTTGGAGAGCATCAGTTCAAAGCAGCCTGCAGGCAAGATATACACGTTACAAACGGGTGTCCATGACAGACAGACAGAGACACAGACACACAAACTGATAGATGTGTCTGACTGCTCGGCCGAAATCGTGCTTTAATGTCACACATCGCAAAAAATAAATAAATAAATAAATAAATAAATAAAGGGGAGGTTCATTACTTTGAAATCGCACGTCCTAAACTGCACCCTACGCACTGCGGTCCTCTTCTACGTCCTTTGGTGATGTCAACACCAAGTGCATCAGTCTCTGAGTCAGGAATGATGTCATCGCAAACGTGATGCGTCACTACTCATACAGATGTTGAGTGTGACGACCAGTTGATCTGTTTTCTCCCCCCCCAATACAATTGAAGTCGTTTTCTCAAAATATAAACCGACCCAAGAAAGCGACTAAAAAAAACAACTGCTCGTCATCGGGGGTCGTACCTCAAAGTCTTTTATTTCTTTCATGCCTATATTTTAGGCCTTTCGGAACTTCAAAATGAGATCTGGAATGGGTTTTTTTTTTTTGGAGGGGGGGGGGGCATACACATAATGTATAGCATGTACTCGGTGTACAGGTAATATTACAGCACTGATCGCTTGCAAGGAAATGTACGCCGGGTATTATTAGTCAAGTCGATCAAGACCCCTCGTTTTGTCCGCGTGTGGGTTGTTTCACTCCAGCAGTGGCACGCTTGCAAACCTAATCGATGAAAAAGTCATTAGAGGCCTGGAACAGCGGTCTTTTCATAACGAAGGCGAGGTACATATATATAGAGCGAGTGCTGTTGAGGGCGTGAAGACCTTCGTCGAGGGAGTAAGAACTGCCAGAGGTGCTGTGAATATATGTGCACGTGTGTGTGTGTGTGTGTGTGTGTGTGTGTGTGTGTGTGTGTGTGTACAAAGGGAGAAGGTGCCAGTGGAGAAGGTGATTCATCTCTGACTATTGTTATCGGTGTAAGGGTGAAAAACTGTCTGTCAGACTCAGGTGTTACATCAGACAGCTGCGTGGCTCGGCAGTTGAACCACACGCTGTCGTTTGCACAGTACCTGCAGAAAGATGATAGCGGAGATGATGTGCGCACACACACACACACACACACACACACACAGTACAAACCTTGTGAGGACCTTCCACTGACGTCATTATTATTATTGCACCTAATTAATTCATGCCTACACCTAAATTTAACCCTAGCCTTAACCTCAGTAACTAAAAGAAACCATTTCGACTGTTTTAGTTTGTTGTTGCTTTTGTAAATAAATAAATAAATAAATAAATAAATAAACAAATAAATAAAGGTTTTCCCACAAGGTCACACATGTTCCTCCCCAACCACTTTCGGAACGCACGTCTGGACAGTCCTAAGGACGACAAAGTCCAGCCACCCGTCCTGTATCCGAGCCAAGCGCTGAACTTTTTAAAAGGCCGTGCGAGACTGTTTTAATCCGTCTGCTCGTAGAAGATCGACTGATCCTAAACGGAAGCAGGCCAGGAAAGAAAACGGCGTGATCTACAATTCGCTAGAATTCTAAATGAGCACGAAAAAATTGCGCATACATAACGCGTAACGACTCATTTAGACAAACGCAGGACTTTGATCGCTCGGGTCCTTTTAAATACCACTGCTCTTTTCTTGGAAATAATTCTGCTGATGGAACGGCATTTATTCTCATATCCCCAAGTGTGTGTGTGTGTGTGTGTGTGTGTGTGTGTGTGTGTGAGGGCTGTCGGCGAAGCCTCTCGGTTGCAATCTGTCGCGGCGCCGCTTGGCAAACTCACCACGGTGTCAGTGTAAATACTCCACACGACATCTGTCCCTCAGCGCCAGCATACACACACACACACACACACACACACACGACGGAACGTCACTAAGCCTACAGACAAAGACAACAGAAACTGGGGCAACTCAAAATCTTCCCAAAACTTCAGCACAGTGGGTCAGTAGGCAGCAGATGTTGCGAACTAACGGATGACGCGGATCGTTGTTTAACGCAACATGGAAAGACACTGCCTGAGGCTGCGGGTGAGGAGAAGTTTCATAACCAATACCCACACCCACACACACACAAAGCACTTGTTTCAATTCTGGTTCGAAGACCTGCCAGAAACCAACGGGCAGCACTATCCAGGGAACGCACTCGACTTTTTATCATCGTGTCACCTGGAGCAAATATTTAGAGACTCATCTGACGTGTGCTTACACACTAACGCCGAACCGTTCCCATGAAAAGTGCACTCTCTGCACACACTCCATTACGAGGAATGACGCTCCATCCATCGTGCTGTATTCAAGAGACACATTATTTCCATGCTCGGCACGAACTGCGAACAGTGCTTCATCTTCTTTCTTTTTTTTTTTCCTTTCTTAAATACAGCTCTATTTCAAAAATGAAGGGAATTTACCACTTTAACCAGGATATCATGTTTTTTCTTCTTCTTCTACATTTCTAGATCCATTGTTGATTAATAAAGACTGCAATAAGGAACCACATGACATTCAATACACTACCCAGCTGTCCTGCCCGTAGGAAATATAAAGCAAAAAAGACATATTATTACACATACATCTATCAACTGAGGACATAATATCCTCTTTGGGTTGTTGTTGTTTTTTTTTTTTTAAAGTATCATGCCTATTTTTATTCACATTTGGATTAACGTGGTCATATTATATCATGTTACACGACTGGGCTAAATATTGATTCTTGCATAAGGACAGGTTTTCATGGTAGATCTATAGGTTTATAAATAATATATATATATATATATATATATATATATATATATATATATATATATATATATATATATATATTTATTATTATTATTATTATTATTATTATTATTAACATTGTTGTAATGATACATGGCAAATATAATGACATTATACTCTGTGTGTGTGTGTGTGTGTGTGTGTGTGTGTGTGTGTGTGTGAGGGAGAGAGAATTATCATCACAGCCTGTATGTAAACACTAAATCCTGCATTTATTTATTTATTTATTTATTTATGTTAGTTTGTTTGTTTGTTTATTTTAACAAGATACATTTGCCCAGGTCAGTGTCTGTGCACATCCTGTGAGCCTTGAACTTGAACTTCACACACACACACACACACACACACACACACACACACCTCCAGGATTCAAACCCAAATCCTTGGAGTTCTCCCCGGAAATGACGCAAAACTGTCACTCACATATCCTTGATGGGCAAATTTTTGCCTTCCACGATCCGGATGAAGAGAGTGCTCCTCTTGGCCATCTGTACCGTTGTAGCAGCTCTCACGGCTCGGCGCGTCTCGGTGCGTCTCGGTCCACTAACAGGTGATGTTGTGAACATGACCCATATCGACACAACTCACAAGTCATTTCAGTCGCACAGCTGGCGCACAGCTGGCACATGCGTACACGCGCGCGCGCCGGGCACTACAGGCAGATTTACGCCGAGGATGACACGCTCGGCGCGCGTGCAAACCCCCAGAGTGAAGATCCGGGTTGCCAGAACGGGACGGAATCCCCCTCGCCATCGAGCCCTTCTTTTGTTCGGTTCGCTTTAATTTCAGCCGAAGTACTACCTTCGCCTGATATAAACACACACACGGAAACATGTAACAAGGGAACGACATTTGAAATAGACGAACTCGTTTTAAATAAATACAAATATTAAAAAAATAACAAAAAAACAGCTTCATTTGGCAACCCTGAAAGAGGGCGTGGCAGCCTTTGATATATCCATACTCTTCCACAGGAGTGATGGGGTCTTCTGTCAGGTTGCCTTAACATAAAGTCCTGCTGGTTTAATAATAATCACTGGGTCTAATTGCACAGAAAAACACCATAAATGGATACAAATCCTACTGTGTAATCAGTGAAATTGTGAAGCTTTGAAGAAGGAGATTTATTTAACAGTTATGGAAAGATAACTTTCTCCATCCATCCATCCATACATCTTCTACCACTTACTCCTTCTTCAGGGTCATGGGGAACCTGGAGCCTATACCAGGGAGCATCGGGGACAAGGCGGGGTACACCCTGGACAGGGTGGCAGTCCATCACAGGGCACAATCACACACACACTCACACACCCATTCATACACTACGGACACTTCAGACATGCCAATCAACCTACCATGCATGTCTTTGGACTGGGGGAGGAAACCGGAGTACCCGGAGGAAACCTCCGCAGCACGGGGAGAACATGCAAACTCCACACACACACACACACACACGTCCCCGGCGGGACTCGAACCCCAGACCCTGGAGTTGTGAGGCGAACGTGCTAACCACCGTGCGGTATTGGTCCTTAATGGTATAGAATAGACATATCATGCCACCAGTAGAAGGCAACTCACAGGGACCATTACAGTTTCCATTAAAACCAATAAAATTCCCAGTGTAACCATTAAAATCATTACCAATTCTATGAGGGTTTCTATTGTTCTGTTTAGTTTAGTTTTTTCTCGCAGGGGAGTCTCGAGTTTCAGCCTTTAGTAACAGTCGGTAAGTTGTCCGCCACATGAGAGTCTTCCGTACTGACGATTTTGTGGTTTTATTCGTTTACATTCAGGTCTATAAATATTTGGACATTGACAAATTTAGAGTTATTTCAGCTGTCTACCAATGTATATTGGAGTTGCAATGGAATAAGTGCAGGCTTTAATTTTGATGGGTTTTAACATCCAAATCTGGTGAACAGTGTGGGAATCCGAGTCCCTTTTACATGTGGCTGAAAGCTGAAAGTATGCACTTTGACCTTATATTCGTTATTTAATTCCAGTATACTGTGCTAGACAGCTAAAGCAACAAATAGCGGCTAAAATAACAAATAACAGCTAAAATGAACACACTTCCGGCGTCCAAATATCTATGGGCCTGTAATATAATTGACCCTGTATGTGTTCAATTTGTCTCACGCCTTACAAACTACACATCACAAATTTGTCTTTGAAAAAAATATATATATTTTGTGATTGTTGGTTCTGAATACTTTCCAGTAGTGGAAAACTTACAAAGTGCTGACACTGGAGACTCCTTCAAAAACAGAAAACAATGACACTTTTCTTTGTTAATTAAAAAAATCAGTTTATTAGTAGTAATTGTCTTGGGTATGTTTAAGTGGTGGATTTCTCCAGCATCTCTGACTGTATATGTTATAAATCATTGGCAACAGGAAAGGAAGAAGGAGGTGGGGTGGGATTACCTCCTTCTTGAAGTATGGAAATTTTCAATTTCCATATTCCTGAATATTTATACATTCTTGGCATTCTTTAAAAGGTATACAGATGTACCTAGGCTGTTTTATCAGTTAAAAATAATACATTGCACCATTTCTTTTTCAGCCGTGACTATTTGTATTGCAAATGTATGGTTAGTTAAAAAAAAAAAAAAAGATTTTACATTGCATTTTCATTAAATATCTGCATTCAGAGCTCTGCCTGCTGTTTTAAATTGATCTCAGAGTCTGAAGCCGTTTCGGTTGCCTTCTGTGTGTTTGTGCCTTGGTGAGATTGCTGATAAATGGTGAAACCAGGAGAAAAAAAAAAAAAACCAAGGGAACTGAAACTTTTCACAATGCAAACAAAAGTGCCTTGATATAAAAGTCTTATCAACACAACCATATGTCTACATGGAAAGATAAAGCATCCGGCGCTCAAGGGGGGGGGAAATCCGAAGGACAAATGTCATGTTTGCTTTTTAGATATAAAAAAAAAAGAGAGAAAAAAAAAGATTGCAAGCCTACAGCGGGGGAGAGAAAGTGTCTAAATGCATACACACTGTGGGGAGCTGCTTGACAGTAATATTTGCACAGGGATTAATGTTGGGTTTAAAAAAAAAAAAAAAAAAAAAAGGTCTGCCATGATTATGGTGTGAGCGAAGGATGACTCATTCTTCCCCAGCTTGCAGAGGGGTTTTCCGAGGATGCTAGAGAACTGTTCGTGCTCCGGAGAGATTTTCCCCATCAGTCAGGGATTCCTTGCGAGGACAAGAATTTGTACATTTATAAATAAAATGAATACCAGTTATTGACGATTGGGACTGCAGCATCTCCCCTGAAAACCAGAGTGCTTCAGGTGCTTCTTTAAATTAAATGGATCCTTTCTTGTGCATGAGTAATCCCTAAAGAGGAAGGTATTGCGCCTGTGTGTGTGTGTGCGTGTGTGCGTGGGCTTGGGTGACTCACTGGCTCACAAAGTCTATCCTTTACCCCGTAGAACGGTGACCTGGAGTTGACAGACCAGCTTATGTGGGCTCTCTGTGACTCAACCGTTTATCCATTGAGGTCAAAGATGGAAGAAAGAAAGAAAAAAAAAACTGGACTCAGAGTTGGATGAGAAGTATTTAACCTTCTTTAAAGAACCCAAGAATCCTCAGTGTATGTATCATCTTGTCGAGCTAAACGCACAGAGCACACCTTGAATTCAAGCTGCTCGAGGTGCTGGTAAAATGGACTGCACCTGGATTTCTTTAAGGCAGATAAAACTCAATAAATCCCACCTCAGAAGTGCTCCTGATATTTCTACTGTAACTGGTTTTCTTTAAGTGCATTTAAAGGTGCTGTATGTAATCTGGTGAAGTGTTTCTAGACATGTGAAAAGAATATCATTTCAAAGATGCCTTTTAAAGAAATCCATGCGCTAAATTTCCTTGCAATGGATTTGGTTAGCTGCTTCATTTCAGGCTTGTGTTTAGATTTTGTTCTGGCCCTGAAAGAAAAACTCTGCTGAAAAGGAAGCCCACAAGGTATGAATAGTTTCAGCAGGGGGTGGAATAGGTATGTTGAAGGAAAAAGCTGGCAAAAAATAAATAAATAAATAAAAATAAAAATTGGCAATTGCAATTTGCCACACAGACAGCAGAGGGCCCTAAAAATTCAAACTGCCACTTTAAAGTCATAATATAGTCTATTGAATCTCAATGTATTTCATTCTTATTTCAACTTTATGTGTTTTTTAAGTGTCTGGAACAATGTTATGGCTAGATTTCTGTTCAAAATGCAATTTCTCAATAAATATATGAATGCATTTGCCCAAAATGTTCTAGATCCAAGTTCCCATAGCTGTGCTCAAGCATTTTCAAATAACCCATCATTACACTCTATTGCAGCCAAGTATTAAGGAATAATATTTTTTTCAACCGTGCTAGTAGTAGCTACCGATTTGTTGGAATTAGGATTGAGTGGTCACTCTGTTTTTATCCAATAACACACTGGATTTATCTTCTCAGCAGATATGTCAAATCCTCTGCTGTATACGTCCAGGCAGCATTAAACAGCGTATAGATATCAGTCAAAGTTCTGATTTAAAAGATAACTCATGATCTCTGCTCAGCAGTCCCTCATAATTTGCCATTAGAGGTTATAAAATGTGTAATTGAGCTTTATGGCAAACAGCTCCACCTGGTGAACATCACGATTCATTAAACATTAATTATGGCACTTTCACACCCCTTTGGGTTTTGGTAAACATTTTGATTTATTTCATATTGCCTTGAAAGTTAAAAGCAGTGCACCGTTCATTTCAGCATTTGTTCTTTTCTGGTTATTCTACCAGGCATTACTGATATATCCGATATATTTGACTTATGCTGTTTAAAAGGGTACATCGGTACATTGGAGTGAAGTCTATTTTCAATAACTGAAGCGGTGGCAATAGAAGAATAGATAGAATATGTCTACACACAGGTTCCACGTACGTGAACGTAAATACACACAAGACGTATCAATCAAGTGGTGGAAAATAATTGAATAATATAATATACCTGAAAAGTAAAACTTTTCAATATACTGGAGTAAGCAAAGACTCGTATCAAATGAGCCGTCTCTTTTACCTCTCTAGAAGGCATGAACTCCATCTAATTCGAAAATTAGAGGTATGTCGACATGAGTTTTGCTAACATTAACTGGCTATATTTAACTAAGTCAGCTTGTTTCCTTTGCTAATGCCAGGTGACACTAGCACTGATTAAATAGCGAGCACAGTTGGTTAGGTAGCAAGTTAAATTGTAGCTAATGGTAAATATTTCAAACGTAAATATTAGCAAGAAAGCCTGACAGAAACTGAATTTCATCAGACTTTGCCACACTGTCTATACTTTCACTTAGTTAAGTCACATACTTTCTCAGTACTTCATCCACAGCTGTATAAACCTTTATTTTATTTACTGCTATGTACACTGTTTCGGTCAACGTTTGCCTATTAAGCCCCAACACCGCTTCTATTATATACTCTTTGGTAATATTGTAGAAATTCTTTCATTATAGTGTAGAAAAAGGAGGAGATTTACTATTAAACAAGTCGTACTGCTACCTTGAATTCATTGTTAGCCCATTTTAGCATGTTTGGTCAAGGTGGTTTGGTACAATTTCTCAAAAAATGTATAAATTGTAAACCCAGGCCAAAATGTACTCGTTTAACCTGACCTAATTTGAGTTATTTTAGCGTGTTTTACTTTTTAGCTCTCCCCCAAGAAGTATAATTATACTTACAGATTTACTGCAGTTTTCATATTTGATATATTGGGCTTTATTACAAACACAAATACTGTGTGATTTAAATAAAGATTATTATTACTATGATCATTTTAATATTATTAATATTTGCAGTAGTAGTAATAGTAGTTTTAAAGAGAATTTTAACAGTTCAATCTTCAAATCAGACCTCTATGAGAAAAAAGTGATCAAATCTGAAATATTTTAGTAAAGCATGCCTCCCATGATTTTAGCCACATTTGGATTTAATCAAATTATTTCTTAAAGTTTCAGATATCCTGCATGCCGTGAAATTCGTACAGTTTCTCCAGTTTGTTTTACATTTTCTGCATGGTGATGGTGCCCGGAGAGTCAGAGTTGACCGTGTGGATGATCGTGGTGTTGTTCTGGGGCAGGGTCCTGGTGTACTTCCTCTCCAGGTCTTGCTCGTATACAGGGTTGTCGTAGGGGGAAGGCTTTTTCAGGTGGTGCAAGTCATAGCTGGGGATACGGAGGGACCCAATCAACGAAGGCTGACGTCTCACCCCGTTTGACTGTGTTTTCCCTCTGCTGTAGCAGCTGGAAGAGAAAGCTTTCTGTCAGCTTTTCGTGTCAGAGTGACAGCATGGCTACAGGGGAAACATTCCTGCTTTTTCCCCCTCTCTTTTGCACATAATTTGCATTTAACCCTTCGCTTAAGAACAAGACAAAACATGCGAACCCTGATTCGACAGCAGTGTGTAGAGAACTCGGACAATCTTTTACAGAAGGTCTTCTTATTACATTTAGAGCATTGAAGTACTTCCTTTTGAGAAAGCTATAACCAAAAATAGCAACAATTGCTCAAACGAAGGAACCTATTAAGAACATTTTGACATCAAGCAAATGAGAACTAGACTCGTTTACGTTCGTCTATGTTTGACGCATTTGAGGTGTCTGGTTGTCTGGAACAAAACGTGTCGAAACTGAATCGTGTCTTGATCAGAAATATTTAGCGGCTGGTATAAATGGATTAGCATGGCTACGCCTCCGGTCTTTGTAAGATAAAACGTGTCATTTTCGGCATCCAAATCTGATTATTTGTTAACGAATATCATAATAAAGTGGATTCTTGTGGAACGAAATGCAACATTATAACCAATGGTTGTAAGGAAAAACACACAGAATGGTACGAAGAAGTGGGGCTAGGGCTGATTTCTTTCTAGCCCTGACTGTAGATATACAGTATGTGGCCTATCACTGACAGTCATGTCATTAGATTTTTTCTCTATTTGCGCTAATATTTTCCAGCCTGCTTTACAGACACATCCAACAGTCATGAGTCTAATGGACTTGACTGAGGTAGGTTATGAAATCGGATGAGAACCTTCAGGCAGATGGACCAAATATATATCCGATCAAAGTACAACTTACACAAAATGACAGACAACAGTATTTAGTTTAGTGTAGCATTACGGAGAAAATTCAGAATGCAGCTGCCTATCTGCTTCTTAGTTTGTTTAATATTGTTCTTTTTACGGTATCGATGAGACCTCGTGACTTAATGCAGTGCTCAACACTAATGCTTTCATTATCAAGCTATTGATAGATTTTTACATTTTAGCCTCCTATCTAATATTATAGCCAGCCATGGCTGGTAATATTAATCATTTTTAGAAGTTGACCTACCAGGCCAGGATCAAGGCAATGAGCAGCAACAGCAAAAGCAGAGCCGCAGCAGTGGCAAGAATTGCAGTGATCACCACCATTGCGGCAGACCTTCCAGCATAACCGCTACCAAGACTGTTTGGATCTTTTACTGTCGAAACAAAACAGAGGAATGTTATGACTGAACGTTTTGTTGCCTTCATTGAAATGGCTCACTCCAAGGACTGGAATTGAGGACTGATGATTCCTTACCAGTTTTGAGAGCAATGTTGTCAGACCAATTTGTCTCTGCGACAAGTGCATTGTTTACACTGACATATACATACTTAAAGCTACGTGGGGAAAAAACAATAACAGATCAGACATTAACATGAAAATGATCACCAGACAGAGACAAAATATGTTTACCCAACTAGAATGATACAGTATCATCATCTGGACTACCTCATAGTCGAGCCAGTAGGCAAAATACCATTGCAGTTAGCACCAGTGCAAGTACCCTCTGCTCCAACTAGGAAAGTGGTAGGAGTATTATAGGGTGGGCAGGGGTAATCAGTCTGTGGATTAAGTTGGGTCATAAAGTAATTCTTCATGCCAGGACTGAAAGCAGTTGGGTATGGAGAGGCGTTAACAAAACCTGGAATGGTTTTGTCGCTGTCAAATGTGTCTTTTGCTATGATGGAGGGGGAAAAAACACAGACACAAAAAACACAGACATTGTTACATATCAGCTGACATTTTACCAAAAGAACTATGGTGATATATTAGGATGATGCTAGTCATTAAGGGGAAAACAATGGAATGGGCTAATGGAAATAAACATAAATTAAGATTTACTGATGCTAATGATTAAAGGCTGAGAAATACTTTAATAGAAATTTCTCAAGATCACATTAAATGTTAACATGTGGTTAGCTAGTCATTTTTCATCAAAGCATAATCTTCCTTTAGAGATCAAATCTTTTAAACCGTTAAAAACATTTTAAAACCCACCTGTGCTCAGTGCAGACACCAGCCATACAGTACATGGGTTTGGGGCATTACAGAGTGGATCACCGATTGTTTGAAAGTAACAAAATGGCTTCTGAAGGTACACAGTGTTGGTAGTGACTGGTACGACCACATCTTGCGAAAGAGTTGGTATTGGTTCAACCACAGCTGTTGAACAAAATGAACATGGTTAACCAGACAGGTTAAGACTTGGCTATGTTAAAAACTACATATTCTAGACCCTACTGGAAATCAAATATTAAATATTAGTAAATATCGGTAATGCTTTACACCAAGGTTCCTTTAAGGCTAGACACTACAGGTTTAAACAATAGATTCAGCCTTTGCCAGCTTATTGCTCATATTCTTACAAGCATTTTATTTTTTTTTTTAAATTATGGATTTTCAAACCAACTGAAAATCTATTCTTTGGATTTTGTTCCCAAAAAGTCAGAAACTAATACTAATGGGAAAATATGTTGATCTGAATATGTTCCACAAAAACATGATAGGGAGGCTGAGGTCACCCTGTATATAACTTTTTCAGTATAACATCTACAGTAATGAACATTTTGGAAAGTTTTGTTGTAGTATATCCTTCATCATCTAGAAACTGAGATTGTTGGTTATGAATATAGGAGGGGAAAAAAACCCTGATTTTAAGAAATACAGTTTTAATGCGTTTCCACTTTAGTTAGAGTGCGTTGTAAGATTTACAGTATGAAGGTTTATAAAGGAAATCGACATGTTACAGGTGCAACTTAACTAAAAAATGTAAAAGAAAGTATTGATGATCATTTTACTTGTAGTGTCTTGCCTTAACTAACTGCATTAGTTAACGTTAGCACAAGTTAACTTTAGCCGTAACAAACCACAAGTAACTTTAACAAATTCACCAAAGTACATGTGCACATTTTTAACTCATGTTGAGTATTTCAATGTTAGTTGTATACACAAGAACTGACTAAGGTTTAATCAAATTCATGACTAAAAGTAAGTCTATGTAATTTAGCAAAAACAACAAACAAAAAAACAACAACAACCCTATATTACTGCATGTTCCTAAATTTTGACAATGTTGTTCCTTTTACTAACCACAACTATTATAATGGGCAACACCATGCAGTGGTTCAGATGTTGGACTACACTCTTAAAACAGATCATGTGTTAATTTTAATAACACACCTGTGTGTCTAGTTAAGGACAACACATTTTGCATTGCTTTCAACACAATCAATGTGTTAGTACATTTCCACATAGAGATGTGTTAAAAATAACACAAAAATAACAGAGATGTGTTGTTTATACTTTTTCCCCTACAATTATCCATCCATCCATCCATCTTCTACCCAGGGAGCATCGGGCACAAGGCGGGGTACACCCTGGACAGGGTGCCAGTCCATCGCAGGGCACAATCACATACACACTCACGCCAATCAGCCTACCATGCATGTCTTTGGACTGGGGGAGGAAACCGGAGTACCCCGAGGAAACCCCCGCAGCACGGGGAGAACATGCAAACTCCACACACACAGGGCCACGGCGGGAATCGAACCCTGGACCCTCCCCTACAATTATCCTAAAATGCAAGTTTTTTGTGCTAAAATTCTACTAAAATGCTCCCAAAATAAACCAAAGAATAAACAATAAACAATTGCACAGATGTAAAATTGTAATTGATGAATCTTCTTACCCCTGGCCACTCGACAAGCTGTAAAAGAGCAAAAAGAGTATTGGTTAGTTGTTAGATACGAAATATGGACATATGCCTTTAGGCTTTAACTGAGAAATTGCGTTACAGAATCCGAGATTGTGTAATTTTGTAAAAGTGACCTCCACTCTCCTACTGAACAAAATGGCGCTGTAGACTCACCGGGAAAATCTAGCTAACTTGCGAATATGTATTTTTCTACTTTTAGCACCTCGCCTCCACCTCCTAATTAAGTCAACCAACATTACAGAGATAATGGAAAGCATTACAACCTAAACTCCATCCTCTGTTTTTGTCACGTTAACCTTGTGAAGAACTTTTGGCCTCGACATTACTGAGCTAGCTATGTTCCTGTAGCCACTGACTGCCTGCACCTGTTACCCAGCATTAACATTCGCCGAATACATGAAGAAACACAGCTCTAACCCATCCTCCTAATGCTGATTTCTACAGCTTGCCTTGTCCAAAACCCTTGCTAAATATAGCTAACGTTAACCCATCTCTGTATTACATCATGGTGAATAGCTGTAATGCTACACTATCGTTGACTTTCAAAAAGGTCATGGGAATATCTAACACTATTACAAGCTGTATTCTGAAGTAATGTTATCAACTCAGGTGAGCGTCTAGGTTAGCATCACTCATCCCTACTGTGATTGGTGACAGTATCCAGCTAGCTAACGCTAACTCGGAGCCTCAGATAAGATGCAGACCCAGAGGATTATAGAAAAACCTCAGTTCATATTTCACAGCCAAATATAAACATATGACACTCGTAGTGTAACTCCAACTGTAGTGTAACTCCAACACTGAGGAAGCAGTACATGACATTCACGATAGGTAAAGTTAATAATCACTCGCTGGGTTACAGTTTTCCAATGAATACATTTTCGAGAGCTCCCTGCCTAAATATCACAAACTCAGCCAGGCATTTTCAGCAGCATTAACGCTATATAGTGATGATTTAGTTTCCTTGCCGCAGGATGAGTGAGTTCAGAGGTGAGTTCAAAGTTGGATGATCACGTCGGCATTATAATGTTGTGTTGGTCACTCGTGTGAATTTTTTCTTCTGTTTTTAACACATTTACTGGATAATTTAACACAGCAGGTGAGTAGGATATTAACAAATGTTTTCTGAGAGTAGACTGATTGGAACGTCGTGAGTTCAAATCCCAGCACTGTCCTTAACCTTCAACTGCTCAGTTATTTAAATGAGATAAATGTAAAGGCCATCTGCCAAAAGCCATAAATGTAAATCACGACTGAACTTTAATACAAGGGTCAGTTAAGATAACCTTAAATATAAATCTATACTACAAGACATGGTGGTTGGATGGTTTTTTGCGTGTTTTTTAGTCATTACTTCATGTTATCCGTTATAAGTGTAGGCCTAAATACTGTAGCTGTTTACTTTTGCACCTGTTGAAGTGGCTTGTCATTGCCAAGAATCGATTATTAACATATGAGTTCAGTCTTGTCTTGAGTTTCTGTCAGTGTTCTCTTATAACGTCTTCTTTTCCTCAGTAAACATGTCTGAACACTGTGAATCTGAAAATGTAGGGTTTTACAGTAAATATAATGTAGATTTAAAATCTAGATTCTACAAACCTGGAGCAAAATTAAAGCAAAATGTTCATTCCACACGAACAAATCCACACATTTAGGTGTCGTAATTAGCACGCAGGGATCAGTGACAACCATGCCTAGTTCACTGTGTAGGTGATTTTGTGATAATTAAACGATGAGTATTGTGGAAACAATAGGTCAAAAATGTATGCCACCATAGGTGGGGTAGTGTTTTGAGCGAATATTTAGTATAGGAGTGTATGGCTTATGATGTGGCCTGAACGACTGAGTGGTTAATCCAAACAGGATAAACCGGGAAGGACAAAAGGCTCTGAACAGTAAAGTTATGACTAAACGCCAAAAACTTTCAGGGGAGTATTCATAAGCACACACTTGATTGTTAACTTTACGAGTATGCATTTTTATGTGTAAATGAAAAGAAAAGCCAACATTAAGTGCCACCAGGACTCAACTTAATCATACGAGGTACACCATTCTTCCTAAATACATTTCCACAATATTCCACGCTACTCCAAAATCTCCTATAAAAGTTCAATCCGGTGACTGTGTAAAACTATGGTGTCCTCCACAGAGCCCTGTCCTCAACCTCAATGAACACCTTTGGGATAAACTCGAGCACCGACTGCACCCCAGGCCTCCTCACCCGACATCAATACCTGACCTCACTAATACTCTTGTAGCTTATTGAGCGCAAATCCCCACAGTCACACCCCAAAATTTAGTGGAAAGCCTTCCCAGAAGAGTGGAGGTAATTATAACAGCAAAGGGGGAATACATCTGGAATGGGATTAAATAAATATAAAAAGAACATTTATATATTCGAAGATTTGTTTAAATGTTATAGGACCTTCACATTTCTCCCAGAGAGAGAGAAAGAGAGAGAGAGAGAATGAGATATACAGTATATAAAACACATATGTATGTCTTTCACAAGCTATATATAGACATAGCAAGAAAAAAAATACTAACAGAAATAAAGTGTTCTAAGGGTTTAAAGCATTGTAAAATAACATTTTAAAGGGGGTTCTAGAGCATTTACATTTCCCCCAGATGGAAAAACTCAAGAACTATTTAAAGTGCTGAATAAATTTTGGTTTTGTCATTTTTGGTGATAAATTTCTATTCTGAGCTTGGTTCACAAAACTTTCTTCCAAAACAGAAACAGTGAGAGGTGGAATTTCAACTGTATAAACAGCGCTTCGATTACAATCACCTGTTGTCACAAAACTTATATGTTGACTATAACCACATGTTAGTGCCTTAAGCCAATTTCCAGGATGAAAAATAAATGAATAAATCAATTTTTATTTATTTATTTTTTTTAAAGCAATAAAGGGGAAACAAATACTCACTGACTGGAAAGATCTCAAGGAGCATCATACATAACCAACAGACCACTAAGTAGGATTTCATTTTGGAGTTCAGCAGTAAGGACACTGCGTTCTTTCTTGTAATAAAATGTCGTGTGGATCAAACCTGGCAGGATTTACCGCTTAAAAGGCTTTCCATTAAATATCATCCCTCCCATGGTAAGAGGAGGATATAGCAATTACAGGGAGTGGAGCGTGTGTGTGTTTTTGCATTTCTAGTAGAAACTGGGAGGTGCAAATGACAATGTCCTGACAAATCAAAGGATGGTTCAGATCTTTTTCGTAAAGGTTGATTTTTTTTACACTCTTGTCATGGAGCCATACACGCCCCTGAAGTCCTGAAGACTCGCTTTCCAAATCATCAAACCAAGTGTAGACCCAACCATGTGAACAAGAGACACTTGACACCAGTGTGGAAAAGGCTTTCTGAGAGTGTAAACACACAAACGCAAACATTTATAGTGTTCAAACGGAGAGTCGGGGTTTGGTGTTTGTTTTTGTTCCTCAACAAGATTTATTTCACGATTTTATTTAACGATGTCATGACATCCACTGAGTCTTCCCGAATGGGCGATGGAACCGTACCGCTTCATGCATGAATAAAAATAACCAAATGAAATAGGCTACGCATCGATAATCCACCGTTTGGTTAAGCGAGTCTTTCCACAGTCCAGTTACATGTCCTGAGCAGTAACGTTGGCGGGAAAAAATAAAAGCATTTTGTAGAATTTCTCCTAGACTTCCACATATTCACCAATCAAACTCAGCAAATGTAAACGCAACATCTATTGAGACTATTGAGTCGAAAATAAAAGGGATGGGTGAAACCAGCTCGCCCAGGGCCTGCACAGACACAACAACGCTGTTTATGATGACTCAGATTTGCTGGGGGGAAAAAAAACCTCTATCTAAGCTGAAATAGGAGTCCGAGTCAAAGCAGTGAAACAGGATCGACCAACATACAGTGGGCTCTTTGTTTTCAACTTTTATTCATAATAGTATCACAATATTGAACAGTTTTCGCTGGACGTTTGGTGAACGGGAAATTAAAAAGGAAAAGAATACTCTGATTGGACGATTCGTCTACCGACAAACGAAATTCAGATGAAGGTCTTTAAAAATGAAAATTGGGCGTGTCCTGCTACAAGGCAGAACCTTCTGAAAGCCACGAAAGAGAGCCATTGATTCTGTACGTCACATTCATAAAGAAAGACGCCTTTAAAACTGATATTCCGTTTATTTGGACAGGGAGAGGTTTTTTTTGTCATTTTGACTCTGTACATCACCACAATGGATTTGAAATGAAGCAATCTAGATGTGATTGAAGTGCAGACTTTCAGCTTTAAGTCAAGGGGCTTAACAAAAAACTATTGCAGTAATATTAACAGTCATTTAGGTACATAGGAATTACCGTCATTTTCACAGGCTCAAAAGTAATTGGACAAACCAACAATCATAAATATTAGGATTATTTTTAATTCTTGGTGTGACTGTCTGAAATCCGAAATCATCAAAGGCTGCGTTTCCAGCAGATTTTTACTGTAGCTGCCTTCGGTTGATGCTTGTTTGTGGGTCTTTCTGCCTTCGGTTTTGTCTTCACTAAGTGAAAGGTATGCTCAATTGGGTTGAGTTCATTGGACATTTTAGAATATTGAATTTATTTGCCTTAAGATGCCCTTGGGTTGCTTTTGTGGTATGTTTTGTGGTCATTATCCTTCTTGACTTGGCGAAATGTTCTGAAGGGGTTATTCTTCAACAAGGAAATAATACTTTAGTTGTCTTCCAGGCTTGTTGGTGTTGCCGAGATTGCCCGTGCATTCCTTCTTTGGAAGCAGGTACCAAATTGGTGATTTGGCCACTCCTAAAGTTTCTTTTATCTCTCTGACCGGTCTGTTTTGTTTGTTCAGCCTAATGATGGTTCCTTCACTGGCATCGACACCTCTTTGGAAAGCATATTGAGAGTTCCCATGAACAGCTACCAAACACCAATTCAACACTTTGAATCAACTCCAGAACTTTTTTAAACTCCTTAATGTGTTATGAAATAATGACGAAACAGGCCACACCTGATCAGGAAACTGCTCATCAGTCAATTGTCCAACTACTTTTGAGCCTATGAAAACGAAGGGACTCTAAAGAAATGTCTAATTCCCTAACAGTTAACGCAGTGTTTTTGTTAAAACCCTTGAATCACAGATCAATTGCTTCATTTTAAATCCATTGGGTTTGTGTGCAGAGGCAAAATGACGAAAATTGTGCCCCTGTCCAAATACTTATGGACCTTACTGTATATTCATTTGTTCTCTGTTGAACTCATGATCCACTAACATCCACTCGTAATGGTGAACGCTCCACGTAAACGTTTACGTGACGTTCACGGAAGGCGTCTATAGCGTCGGCGTTTCTAACGGTCAGAAATCGTCTTCTCCGCAGGACAGGGGACTTTTTACTTATTAATTGACAGAACAACTGCTTATGTTGATAGCTGTTACAACATGAGTGACAACAGGATATCATCACTGAAATTCCACAGCATTAAATGCGACTATAAATGGATCAAATTTGACCCGTCGTCGTTTAATTAAGAATTAAAAACGTAAAATTGCAAAATAGCTATGATATAAAAAGGAATGGCTGCCTGGGATAGGCTCCAGGATTCCCCGTGACCCTGAAGGAAGGATAAGCGGTATAGAAGATGGATGGATAAAAAGGAATGATTCTTGGAAAGAAATAACAGCACATCCCGAAGTGTTTCATTCCTTACATAAGTTTTGGTCATAGCAACAGTTCTGGAAACAGTACTTTGCTGGCCAAGTGTGCTAACGAACGTTACAGCCTCCTTCTGACCGAACCCTTCTGAGTGGTATTGACGGTAGAGTCAAATCAGAGCAGCTGAAAACGCTCATGTTCACATCCTCTGGCTGTTGTGGTTTTAAGAATGAATGCAGTTTAGTGGTTTTCAAGCTTTAAACACGAACTGGTGGATTTGACTGGAAACATTTTATTTCTTGCAACAATACTGTTCAAGGTGCAAGCAGGAAGCTTTGGGAAAACAAATCTCATTAGGAGACTGAGAATTGTCGTTTCGTGTCATGGATTTAAAACTATTTTCCAACGCTCCCTGAAAGAAAACAAATCATCTTAACAACAATTCAAGAAGATGAACTGGTGTTTGTGTGATGTTTATTAAAAAATATAAATATGTACAACAAAAATAAAAAAGGAGAGAGAACATCCTTGAGAAGAAATACGTCAGTCCTGGTTGCCCATTCCATCTGAGCTTTTAGAAGAGTCTATTCCACATGTTGAAGGGATTCTGGATCATGGTGCTTTCCTGAGAAGAGTCTTCAGGAGTCACCTCTTTCCCATGACAAAACTGGGCTCCTCAGCATCCTCCTCCTCCTCCTGTTCTTTCTCTTCCTCCTCCTCTTTCTCGCTCGCCGAGGACTCCTCCTGCTCTTTATCGGAGTCTAGGAGACATGTTTATCAGTTAAGGATCAGACTGTGCAGGTTTAAAAGAATTAAATATGAAATAATGTGGAAAGGAAGTTTCATACCTGTTTGGTTCTTGCTCTCCTGTTTGGCTTTCTTGGCCATCAACTTTTTCTGTCTGAGCCTCTCCCTAAACAAGAAAAGCCACTTTATTTCATGCTCCTAACCGCTATAGTGCTACTGTTTGATATATTGCCAATCCTGCTTTATTACCAGTTCTTAAAAAAACAGGATAAAAAAATCCCATGTAAAATATTGCATCACTTTCGCTTTTTTACATTTTTTTGCACTTTATCGTAAATCTCATTCACATTCATTCTTTATATTTATCCTGTATGTATGGTACACTAAAGAATTATTGGCACCCTTCACGAACCTTAATGCGGGGGGGAAGGGGGGGGTTGAAACAACGATAGCTCAAAGATACTATACATACAGGGACATTGTATTTCAAATGGGTCCTTCCTTCCCTCATGCAGAACATTTTCCAACAAGTTCCTTTAATATTTTTAAGTTAGTGCCCTTCCCTTGTCAGACCACGAGTTTTCGGTGATTTGACATGGTCAGTGCGAAACATTTGACTGATTTGTGTGTATTCTTTAACCGTTTCGGTGTTGAGGTGGAAGAACGTTTGGCTCATCATCTTGCTGAAAGCTCTAGCAATGGCCAAGACTGAACCTCCTGGCAGAGGCAATTAGGTTTTGTGTTTAAAAAACAATAAGCAGTCTTCAGTCTTCTTAAGAGCACCTGAACCACCAGCCAGAAACACAAAGAATAATTTGTGTTATATAATAATAATAATAATAATAAAGGCAGCTAAGTATTATTTTACTGAAGAGTGCCAATAATTCTGGAGGGCACAGTATGACAAGTGCTACATAAATTTTTTTTTTTACCATCTTAACAATAATAAAAAATAATCATCATCATAATCAGTTTCTGGCTGAATAAAGGTTTTTTTTTAAAATCTCATTAACACATTTGTTTTCTTTCCTCCCCTTAAAGTAAAACATGGCCACCTCTTCTTCCTGCGTTTGGCTGTCCTCTCCACAGCTGCCTGCTCGTTTTCCTTCATTTTCTTCTTATAGTCTTCATCCAGCTTTTGCTGAAGGCGGAGAATAAAACAGCGGTGTTACATTCTCAGGCAGTAAATACATTACTCGCATAAACCAGGATGCTGGTAGTTGGTTGAAATTTTTTTTTTAAATACAACACAAGCACTCACATGCAGCACGTATAGACGTTTCTAGAGATTATAACAAGCAGGTATTCCAGTTTCTGGTTGTGTCTATTCAGGTTATGTAATCCTCTTAGTACCCAAGTCAACCAAACAGGTCATTTTAAGTGAATAAGACTGATTATCTCGTTACAGTGGTGCCTGTCGAGGTGTGGGATATATCAGGCAGCTAGTGAACAGTCAGTTCTCAAAGTTGATGTGTTGGAAGCAGGAAAAATGGGCAAGTGTAAGGATCTGAGCAACTCTGACAAGGGCCAAATTGTGATTGGGTTGGAGTATCTCCGAAACAGCAGGTCTTGTGGGGGTGTTCCCAGGAATGCAGAGGTTAGTTCGAAAATTGTTCAGGAACGGTTTGAGAAACACGACAAGCTGTTGACTTGTCCTACAAATTCCTCAGATCTTACCCGATCGAGCGACTGTGGGATGTGCCGGACAAACAAGTCCGATCCATAGAGACGCCACCTCGAAACTTACAGGACTTAAAGGATCTGCTGCTAACGTCTTGGTGCCAGATACCACAGCACAGCTTCAGAGCTCTTGTGGAGTATTTGCCTCGACGGATCAGAGGTGTTTTGGTGGTATAAGGGGGACCTGCACGATATTAGGCAGGTGGTTTAAATGTTATGGCTGATCGGTCCACGGACATCTGGAAAGGCTGAGAGTTAATTCTTTTTCTTCCGAGATCAGAAATTACTGTTCTTAAGATCTCAGGATAGCACATGCAACATAGGAGTAGCATTACACTATTGTGGCCAGTGGCACACTGTAGTAATTACATCCTATTTCTGAAAGTTTTCATCACCATTTGTAAACCAATTTGGTGGCATGTCTCCAACTTCATGCAACATCCATCCCGGTCCCTCAGAGTGGCTGGCAATGAAACTGACCAATCATTCAGAATCACTACCGTGTCCATGCCGGAATAATTTCGGATGTCTTCTCAAATGACAAGTCTCAAGTTTGGAACTTGTCTAGCACTAACGCATATGACTGATAGATGGATGGGTGGATGTAAGTATGGATGGGTGGATGGATGTACAGACGGGTGGGTGGATGGGCGGGTGGATGGACAGATGGATGGATGGACGGACGTGCTGGGTGGTATGATGGATCGTGACGGAAGTGGATGTAATTGATTGATGAATGTACGGGGATGGATGGGTGGATGGGACGGATGGGTGGGGTTGGGACAAAACGGATGGGTGGGTGATGTGATGGATGGGTGGGTGGATGTGATCAAACGGATGGGGTAAGTGGGTGGTGGAGGATTTGATGGGTGGATCTGAAAAAAGTGGACGGATCTGATGATGGATCTGGGTGGATGGATTTTGGTGATGGGTGGATGTGTGGATGGATGATGAATGGGATGCGTGTGGAGGGATCTGGATGTAGACGAAGTGGATTTGGACGTGATGGTAAGGTGGATGGACCTGATTTTGGGGGTGGATGGTGGACGTTGATGGTGTGTGTGATGGATGGATGTTTATGCGGATGGACTGACGGTCGTGTGTGGATGGATGGGATGGTGGTATGGATGGGTGTGATGGACGACGGGGGTGATGAGTGGGTGGATGTATGGATGGTGTAATGGACGTGAATGATGGGTGTGATGTACGTGACGTGGGTGGACTAAAGTGTGACGGACCGGGGGGGTTGATGGGGGGATGTATGGACTTGATGCAGTGATGGATGGGTGATGGGAGGTGGGTGAATGGATCTAACCTGATGCGATGCAAATGGATGGATGTGATCTATATGGATGTGATGGGTGGTAAGGCAAGGTGGGTGGATGTGATGGATGTAATGGATGATGGTTAGGAGGATGTTATGTATGGATGGGTGGTGGATTGATGCGAGTGGGTAGGTGGATGATCGACGGGTGGGTAGGTGGATAGACGGACGGAAGTGGGTAGGTGGATAGACGGATCTGATGGGTGGGTTTGGATCTTATGACGGATGGGTGGGTGGATTTACGGACGGATGGGTGGGTGGATTTACGGACGGATGGGTGGGTGGATTTACGGACGGATGGGTGGTGGATTTGCACGGATCTGGATGGGTGTGGGTGACGGACTAGATTTGCGACGGTGGTGGGTGATGGACGGGACGTGGATGGATGGACGGGTGATCGGGTGACGGACGTTGATGGACGTGACGGGTGGATGGACGGATGGACGGACGGGTGGATGGACGGACGGGTGGATGGACTTTACCGATCCCAAAAGGAGAAATACAACATAACTCCACAGTCCCCCGAGCTCAGACTCAAACCCAGAAACTCAAAAAAAATGCACCAGCTATTTTCTCTCGTGTTAGTCCCTGATTAAAGTAAAAAAAAAAAAAAAAAAAGAAAAAGGTTGCCCCCATCCATTATGTACGTATTGTGCGATGCTTAGTAACGCATTTCGATATCATGAGAAAAACAAAAACACCCTCTCAAGAGAACAACCGAACAAAAGTTAATTATGACATCAAGATAACAATACAGAAAAATATAAATAACTCATGGCCTTACTGGACTTCGTTACACATCAACAGTACCGCCTACATACTTATGTGACCTACTAATAATCTAACAACACGCATGTACACCACAAGTGCAAAATCGGTTTGCTTTCAATCGAAGTATACGTAACGCACGCATGAAATATTCAGCGTGAAGACGCTTGCAGGCGTCGGGAAATCTAATCCCACCTGAGCAGTACTTAAGACAGGAATTTTACTTCAAGTCTAACGGACCACAGACCTACACCGGGACTCCTAAAGTGTTGAACATGACGCCTCATCTCGGCCGGATAAAGCCGATACCTTTTCAGACAGCCGGTCCAGAAAGTCCTGTCTCTGATACTCGCGCCGCCTCAAGTGCCTGTAGACGTGGAACTCACCGCTGCCTGCTCCGGCACTGGAACCTGTTTACAGATACGATTATTAGACTCGTAAGAGATGCATTCGGGTAACCGGTACACTAACAGTCCATTCAGCTCTAGATACATAGACAATTTTGTACAAAAATCTGATCCCAAATCATACTTTTCGGTTCGTTTTCACCACCAGCTTGTAAGTAAGTGTTTTAAATACTTTAATACCGATTATTATTACCGTGATACCGTCAAACCGATATCCTCGGCTATACTGCCCAGTAATAAACAGTCAGCCAATCACTGAGCAGCGCTTATTAGCGCGTGGACCTACCCATGACGTCACGCACGAACTCTGGGGCGGAGCGCGGAGCCCATTCTTTCGGTCTTTCCGGAATCGGCGCCGGTTTATCCTGTGTAAATAATAATAATAATAAAAAAAATCACTACACCGGCTTGTTTCTCATTTCGATTACTTTCCCAAAACCGCGAGCTACCGACAGGAGGCGCACTAACTTGACGCTATAAGCACTAAACATGTTCAGCGCGCGGCTCATGTTTATCCACCACCGAGCGAACGAATCCGTTCGCATGTGGCTAACTAAGTGAGTATAAAACTCACCGGGTTGCGCATTAACTTCTCCAGTTTGAGCCGCTGCTCCTCTGCCGGAGTTTTAGCGATGATTAACGGCTGCGACTCCTTCTTTGGAGGTTTCCCTGGTGTCGAGTCTTTCTCAGACGCCGCCATGTTTTCCCGTTCGGTCCGTTCTTCTTCGGGTTAGTAAATAAATCCGGAAATGAGAAGCGCGCGCCTACTGCCCCCTAGCGGACAACCCGAGCTCTGCATCGCTTCTCGTACCTTCTCAAAACAAACCCTGGTATTAGAAAAGGTTGTAGCACAGCAGCTATGCTCGTACCTACATAAGAATAACATTCATGAAATGTATCGATCAGGATTTAGGCCTCCTCGTAGCACAGAGACAGTGCGGGTTAAATGACCTACTGCTGGCCTCTGATCAGGGTTGGGTCTACTTGTACGCGTTGCTTGACCTTAGTGCAGCTTTTGATACCACTGATCATCTATTCTCCTTGATAGACTAGAACATGTTGGCATTAAGGGAACAGCCGTCTCCTGGCTCAGGTCTTATTTGACTGATTATCAGTTCATAAATGTAAATAGAGACTTCTCTGTGCATACCGAGGTTAAATTTGGTGTTCCACAAGGTTCTGTTTTAGGCCCACTGCTTTATACGTTATATATGCTACCTCTGGGTCAAATTGTTCATAAATATGGAATTAGCTTCCACAGTTATGCTGATGATACACAGCTGTATGTTTCGGCGAAGCCAGACGACAGACAGCAACATAATAAAGTTGAGGAATGTGTAAAGGACATTAGATGTTGGATGCTTATTAACTTCCTCTTACTTAATTCTGATGAGACAGAAGTACTTGTACTAGAACCACGTGTAGCTAGAAGTAAGCGTTCTGATAACCCAGTAGCTCTGGATGGCCTTTCTGTTTCATTATGTGCAGCAGTAAAAGTGTGAATATTGGCTTCTTCTTTCATCTGAGGAATATCGCTAAGATAAGAAATATAATGTCACTACACGATACAGAAAAATTACTTCATGCTTTCATCACGTCTAGACTAGATTACTGTAATGCCTTACTGTCTGGATGTTCCAGTAGGAGAATAAACAAGCTCCATTTAGTCCAGCATGCAGCTGCTAGAACCAGAAGATACAACAGCAATACACCCCGATCTTCTTCACACTGCATCGCCTCCCAGTAAAATTTCACATTGATTATAAAATATTACTATTAACCTATAAAGCACTGAATGGTCTCATGCCACTGTACCTGAGCTAACTTTTGGTCTTTTATGATCCACCATGCTGTAATCAAATGGTGCAGGCTATTTATTGGTACCTTGAATAGTGAAGGCTACAGCAGGGGGAGGAGCCCCACACTTCTGGAACAGCCTTCCAATTAGTGTTCTGGACTCAGATACATTTTTAAGTCCAGGCTGAAAACATACTTGTTTACTCAAGCTTACTGGGAATAGTGTTGTGGTGAACTGGGATCTTTGGATACTGTCGCTCCGCCACTTTCACGTGTTCACCCATTTTTGTTGATGGTGGAGTGGCGGGCTTTATGTTCCAGGGAGCCATCATGTCTGTTACCTTCTGGCTCTCCCTTTTAGTTATGCTGTCATCGCTATTCATAGAGTCCCTGCTTACACTCAAACAACGTACATTGTCAACACGGGACAATAACCATACCTAATAATCTCTCTCTCTCTTTCCCTCTCGCTTTCTGTCAAGCTGCACATGATACTCCTGAGATACCAGTGATCCTGACCCCTTCTGCTTTCCGGATCTATCTGATCCATCCTCATGCCCTACTTCTGGTTGGAGTTTTCATCATTTGGAAGTTGCATGCTCCTGCTGAGGATGGCCCCACGTGGTGCAGACTGGAGGTCACTGGGATTGCTGAAGATGACTCCACTTGAAGACCATGATGATGGCTTTGGACCTCAACTCATGTGAACAGTTATGCTATGATGGCCAAGACTACAATTGCTGTTATAGCCTCAGCACTGCAATCACCACAAACAGTTTTGCGCTCAAGTCTCCATCAGTGAACAGTAGAGAAGTTCAACAAAACAGACGTCATGTAAAAACTGTAATGAATTTTCCTGGTTACACAACTCTTCCTCATCGTCTCGGGGAGTTTTTCCTCGCCACCGTCACCTCCGGTTTGCTCGTTAGGGACAAATTCGCCAATTAAAACATTTATATTCTGAATACATATATTTCTGTAAAGCTTCTTTGGGACAATGTCCATTGTTAAAAGCACTATACAAATAAAATTGAATTGAATTGAATTGACTCAGGTGTGTTTGATAGGAACTATAAAGGATAAGAGCAGTCCACTAAACATAGTCAACCACAGCAGATAATTACTACTAAGCAAGCTCTCGACTCTATTGTCTGCCCTAAGGTGGAGTCAGTATCTCTTATTGAATATACTCTTACATGTCAGAGACACGCATTTTCCTCGGGCACTCTGCATTCATATCGCCTGGGAAACACCTAGACACACACACACCTCACCCACACTTTCCCATATGATGGCTTATTACGTTTACATTCCACACACATGCCGTAACCCTTTCATTGTGTATGCAGCAAACAGAGGCTGTTGCCCCAGGTTTTTTTTTTTTTTTTTTTTTTTCCTCTGTCTGCCTTTTTTTTTTTCTAACATCTCCTTGGAAAAGGAATGCTGCGCCTAACTGAGGAGCATTGAAATGCCTGTCACACAGAGTCAACCATTAATGTGGGAAAAGAGCACTGTTCCCTCGACACACACACCTCCGTGAAACCTAACGCTGTTTAAAGGAGCTGTGGTCCCTCAGCCCCCTGAATTAATGAAACAGACCTGTGCTGCAGAGATCTCTCTCTCTCACACACACACACACACTGCATGTGCAAATCCCATTACAGCAAAACAATCCAATAATGCTGTTAATGTTTAATGGCCTGCTGACCCCAAGGTTCAGGTTAATGGGATGAGTCTTGGGCGCTGGGGATGCATGTATATGAGGATATATAACACCATCACGCTTGACTCATTGTGTGTCACTGCAGTTTCTACTGCAGTCCACTCGATATTGCAGAACTCTGGGAAGAAAAAAAAAGAGCAGCTGATTATTTGGTTAGTACAGACGGAATAAAGTTAAATTTTTCATTATTATTACTACAGCTGAATGAGTTTAACAGCAACTTTCTATAGATTTCTACTATAGCGCCGTTCGCGTCTCGTTGTAGCACGTTATCGTTTCTATGGTAACTTCCACTGGGATTGTGCATACCTACACAGGTTCAATTCGTGCGAGTTCAATTATGTATAAACACGAAGGAGTTTTGAATATAATTTGGTTCCGTGCTGCTTTTGCTGTGCTTTCCTGGCTGATGAAGTTCATCTGTTTGAAACATCCCATATATATATATATATATATATGCCATACCATATGTGAAAGAATGTGTGAAAGAATGGACGTGCTATTTTTACAGCTGTATATAAACATCCTTGAAACCAGTCATTGAAGTAAATGAGAACACTGCTGTGATTTCTGTGGCGTACACACTATATGTTTCCGTGTTTCCGTATGTGTGCGACCTTGCATGCAGCGACGTGTTCGTCATACAGCATTGCGTGCGTGTTGCTCCGAGCGCACGTCTCTGGATTCACACGACTGCACATGTATGTGTGTTAGAGTCGAATCTTGTCCGTGCTAGTTGTGTGTGTTTTGATTAAACACACACTGTGTGGGTCCTAATATGTCTTGGCAGCCATCGCAACGTGGACTCTGACTCAGACGTCTCCTAGTCCCTTCATGTGGTCAACTTTCCTGTCCTGTCCACCCAATTCCATCCTGTGACACCAACAATGAGGTAATACACGGCGAGCGGTGCCTTGTTACATAACAAGATGCTCGCATGGCCAGGAAATAGATTAAGAGAGAGATCTGATGAGATGAGTCAGATGATATGCTATGTAAACTTGGGCTTCAGGTCCAGGCTGCAGCGGAGCTGCGGAAGATAGAGCTGTCCAAAGGCTCTTGTGTGCGTCTCGTGTAATCCCAGGGGTTATATCAGATCCCAACTCCTCCCCCACACGCAAATATATGTGTCACCTCAAGTTCTCTACCCCATCCAAAGATCATTAGTCATTCCGCTGACAGCGGGTAAAGGCTCGAAGCCTAATCCTTCTAAACAGCAAGGGGAGAAAAAAAACCCTAAGATATTGATATAATGAAGTTCTCTCAGCCTCAACACCCCACCCTGAGAGAAGTGCTGTGCTTTTTTCCACAATGCAAAGTATTTTAAAAGTGAGAAAAGCATATTTTTTTTTTACTGAAATATGGATGTAGATTTAGATCTCTAATGAACAAGCCAGAGGTGACGGTGGCGAGGAAAATCTCCCTGAGATGACACAAGGAACATAAACGTCGAGAGGAAACTTTTGACACTGGAAAACCGTGACTGTTCCACTGGTCCAGTACCAGAGGTTCTAGTGAAGGGTGCCAGTATGAAGTCTGCCTCACCTCACCCGAACAATTTTACTTCCTTACAGTTATGTTAGACCATCCTCTACTGAGAGTCTCCCTTCCCCTGGAATCCTCCCTTCCCCCTCGTACAACATCCTTAGTTCCATTTGCATAAGATTTGGTACTGTGGAAAGATTGGCATCAACAAAAACGGAAAGGACTCTCATTCACCATGTGTCCCTGCCCCTGTCCTGTTATTGGTTTGTTTACCTGTTTTGTTCGCCTGTTTGCTGTTAGCCCTTAATTAGCTTCTCTATTTATAACCTACTATCATTATTTTGTTGCGAAGTCTTATCATGTGTTTAGTGTTGTTAAGCCCAAGCCTTGTTTTCCAAGTGTCCGTGTTTCATTTTTGATTATGGATTTTTCTTCTCTGATGCTGCCTGCTTGTTCTTTGACCTTCAATGTGGCCTACGAATATGCTGCAATAAAATATAGTTTATGCACTTGCATCCTGTCTTCACTCATCATGTTTAAGTTCAAAGTATTTAATGTCTCATAAATATTTCATTTAGTTTGTGGGGTTTTTTTTTTTTTTTATAACAACTGGTTAAACTTTATATGAGCTAATATGAGCTGGTTAATCAGACAGCTAGCATGAACTCAGGACAGTTCCCCTCCCTGCCAGCAGAGGTTGTGTTGACTGAAGTTCTAGTTTAAATTCTGCTGTCACTTCTGGGACATTTCCAGTTTTTTGACTATTTAAGCAGCTCGTGCGTATTAGCTCATTGCGAAGTCTTGCCATTCCGTGCGTGTGTACATTCCTAGGTTTGATTATTCCTGATTGCACGGACATAAACAATATAAGTCCAAACACTTAGAATTTAGTGACAGCACTCCTGTACAATGGTCAATGCAACTTGGTGTAAATTAAGCCAAAAATGTAATTGGCTCCTCTTTGGGACAGTTCTTGCGTTTGAACGTGCAGGAGAAAAAGGCCCCAAATTCCACAGACATGGGCGTTTTAATTGGAGGAGACCTTTAACCGAACATCAAACCCATATGTGTATGACTCTAAGGCCTTGAGTTGACTTGAAAAGGAGGGGAAGTGATCCGTTTTAATAGAGTCCATCCATCTTTGAACATTGGGAAATGTGGTGGCTTTTCCATCATTGGCTGAGGGGTGAGGGATTAGAGCAGGAATATTGAGCCCAGACTCCAAGGAGCCTGAGGGCAAGCCGATCAATCCGCAGACTCTATTAGCATCAGCTGCTATGTCATGGACGAAATGAATATTAATTATTGACAAGGTAGCAATTATTGCAGAAAATTCATGAGGAGGCCTGTGCGTGGTTCCCTGTTTAATAAATGACTCTGTAAAGATGGTTTGGAGGAACGTGCCAGCCATTCTTTGGCACACGTTACGTGGTAAACTCCAAAATAAATGTAGATTCGATTCTATTTAGATGTGTGCATTACCAAGAACTCTCTTATATTCATGAATTACACTTTACTATACCGTATTACTTTACTATATTAATCATTTTTTACGCATAGGACTGAATTATTATTTACTAATAGACTACTAATGGATTATTGTTTACTGTTGACTGAAAGCAAGTCAGGAGAATGCATAACAATCAGTGTACCGAGACAATATCAGGTGTTTTTAAGAGATGACAATGAACACTGTGTTAGGTGAATACATGTATTACAATTTTAATCAAATCTGCGGAATCACAACAGCTGAACTGTGCAAAAAAAAAAAAAAAAAAAAAAAAAAAGAGAATATTCTGATCTATTTCTTAGCAGGATTGTTGGACTGAAATGCTAAAATGGCATTTATCTCCATTTCAATTTAGTGTTTTGTTGAATGAACGAATGAAACACTCGACGTGTACTAAAATAATTAATGGTTTGATGCGATCGGTTACTCTTACCACCCCTAAGATTATTCTTTTCTTATAACAGCACATTCTAGAGTGTTTTATACCTCTTAAGTACAATAAAGAACGAAATAACATTAAAGAACGACACATCATACTTATTATCTGTTTATACTTACCTTTAATGGTGTGGAACATCCACAAAACAAAGTTAGTTCCTGTTATCACCTACGTTATAACGGCTATAAACAGTCGCTCCTTCACCAGACGTGAAGTGGAAAGTCCTCTGTCCTGAAGACTGTTACTGGCTGTTAGAAAGCGCTGACACTGGAGACTCCTTAAATGCATGTTAAAGCATTTTCTTACAGAAAACATGAACATATCAACAATTATGTGTTGTATATATAATTCTATAATATACTTTTTAAATTCTTTTTATTGTTAGGTTTAGATTACGTCCTTGTAGATTAGTTGCTACTATAGAAAGGAAACATGCTAACACGAGCGCGTTATAAACGTGTAAACCTGTGGTTTGTATTACAGACTGGACTACTGACTGCAGGTATAGAGAATGAAGGGACACCAATCAGAATCACAGCACTTTCGTATAATAATACGTTGTAAGCCATATTTTGGGGAAATTTTTTAAATAACACCTCTTAATGAAAGACTCTGGGTTTTGGAGCCTACAGCCTGGAGTCTATGTACTGATATTAAGTGCATTCAATTACCTTAAATACTATACATATGGTAGATGTAATAGATTCATTAAAAAAACCAAAAAAAACCATTGCAAATGAAAGAAGTTCCACTCTAATCGTTACAGGATTTTTATTTCGGCAAATACAACTAAACTGTGCGTTTCTGAGCAACACGTCCATTTGAATGATCGGGATGGTTTGCAGGTTAACGTTGGTCGAGCTGGCTCGCATTACCGGCATCGCGGAGTCGTTTGCATGCAGAACCTCTTGAAGAAGATAAACAGCTCCTGCCATCCAAAGCCATCGACCTCGATAAACCCTGCTGTGCTCATCCTGTACTAGATTGGCCCTGCTCTGGGGGTTCCGCTGGCCAGCTCACAAACAGTCTGGAGCATGAGGTGGGGGAGGATGGGGTCGTAACCCTTCATCTTCCTTCTGAGGGCATCATGTCAAGCATAAAATGAACAGCAGTGACGGTTCTGCCTTATATAAAGAGCTCTAAAGTATAGAGGACATGCTTGGATCTTAGTATCTTAGTTCCAGGAAGTATCGTTTTCTTTCTTTCTTTTTTTTCTTCACAGGTTGGTAATCATAAAATGAGAAGTGGTCTTCTTAAAAGTAAACGACGATGAACCTGCATCTTCATTGGGTAGCTTCTTGGTACAGATGCGTTTCTTGGGAAATCTTTCGATTTTTATTTGATTGGCACTTCAAGGCATCATTTTGTAATCAGATATTTATTTAGAAAGATGAAATCATTTTCTATTACAGAAGTCAGCTGACACGCATTCTCTCTCTGGTACAGTGACGAATCCCATCATGCATACATAATCCTGGATCCTGCCCCAGTTTACAGCAATGTAAACAATATCATTTGAGCTGGAAATGATTATGAAACTCACACCACATGGAGTATGTCTGCCTTTTATTTCCTTGTGCACATCTCTAAACATAAACATATAGGCTTACGTGTGCATGACAGCATATCAGTATACAGACCAGTTCCGGCTCTGTGATGCCGTACAAATCGATATTCCCTCATAAAGCCCTGAGGGATAGCATCTCCCACCTCATTTAAATTCACCATTCACTTTTACACGACCGAAGCTTCCCTGCGTCAAGCCAGGGCTATTGAAATGCATCACAGGACAGCAGGGGGTGGTTTGCCTCAAGACACATGCTGTTTGACATTCTTCAAAGGTTTTGTCTCAAGGAGCCGACACCTCTGTTCCTTTTTTTTTTATGACATTCTTGTTATGCAAAACAGTCAAAAAATCTGGCACCGTTTCAGCTCCTCAGTGGCGTCCTATTTCCACGGTTTTGTTAGAGAAACTAAGAAGATCTGAACTGCATGGGAACAAAATGAACAAATGGCAACGAGCCTGCATCTTCACCGGGCAGCCAATGATTCAGATATGGTCTGTTGATTTCGGGGAATGTTGCCGTTATCACGTTCATCTTAAAACCAACCGTACTGCAGCGAGCAATATCAGGTTTCGGGTTTTTGAACCGCGAGGCACTGTTGTAATCAGATGACTGCAGCTTCGTATTTACTGCGTGAATTTGAAAAAAACAAAAACAAACATTTCCGTCGCAGAAGTCAGATGACACCTTGCCTCTCTCTCTCTCAAAGTGTTTGTAATCCAACCACGATCTACTCTGTGATAATTCATGTTAGAACAAGAGACACTGCTGAATTCAGATCGTCTGCATTGTTGAGTCTGGTGTCTCTCGTAGATTCTCTATGGGGTTCGGGTCAGGCATCTCCATAAAGCTCGTCAGCAGATGGAAGCATGAAGTGCTCTAAAATCTCCTGGTAGACGCTGCATCGATTCTCAACTTGAGAAAACACTCTGGACCAACACAGCAGATGACACGACACCCCAAACCATCACTTACTGTGGAATCTTCACACTGGACTTCAAGCTGCATGGACTCTGTGTCTCTCCACTCTTCCTCCAGACTCTGGGACCTTGATTTCCAAATGAAATGCAGCGTTTACATTCATCTTCCCCATGATTGTGGTTGTGTACTGAACCAGACTGAGAGATTAAAGGCTCCGGAAACCTTTGCAGGGGTTTCGAGTATTTAGATGATTAGAGCTTGTTGACATTTCTGTATTATAAATTCTTTATTCGAATATTTTGAGATACTGAATTTATTTATATGAGCTGTAAGACATAGGCATCGAGATTAAAAACGAAAAAGAAAAAGCTTAAAATATTTCCCTTTATGTGTAATGAATCTAGAATATATGAAAGTTCCACTTTTTGAATTAAATTACGGGGAAAAAAAAGTTACTTTTCCACGATATTAAAACTTTTTGAGATGCATGTACGAGTCCAAGGCTTGGCCCATTTAGGGTCACATTTACGGTAGATAGGTCATTCCAATTAGAACATAGACCCCACCTGACCCTACGGGCTGATCCTATCACAGACAAGTGACATCTGGGAAATTCTCTAGACAGGGTGGGGTCTAAATTGGTCTCCAGAAGAAATGTGGGGAATAAAACGTGAGCGTGCGTGTGAGGAATTTTTTCCTTTAACCACACATCCTGTGAAGTGTTTTAATCCTCTTATACCACAGTAATTTCCCAAACGATTAAAAAATTGTATTTGTTAATAAACATTGTGCGTTTTGTTCTTTTATAGTCATAGCTGCTGTTGGAGAAACTTAAACACTTTCTGACCAATCAGAGTTGAGAATTCGACAGTATAGTGGTATAATGTATGTTTACGCCCAGGTTAGTCTACTGGCTTTGGATAATACGCATCAGCCAAATGAGTAAAAGTCTTTTCTATACCGAATTTTCTCTACAGCAGAAAATGTACTCTCATTACTGTATTGGAATACGCCAATGGATGTATTCTCAATGGCTAACTCATTAGCTTCACAACTACACCTTAGAGCTACACTCCTTGGCTATGTTATCAGATACACCTACATTATAGATGCACTTTGTAGGTATACAGTTACTCGCTGAAGCCCATCTGTTTTTGTCGTTCACTTTCAGTATCCACTTCATCTAGGATCCAGAGCCTATCCGGAGAACGCCGGGTGCGAGGCAGGAATACACCCTGGATGGACATCAGTCCATTGCAAGCCCACCCGTTTCTGTGCAGAATTAATCATCACCCCTCCATCCATCAGCTGAACACCACTGACCAGATGTTATCTGGGTTATATAGGGTTATCTGGGTTATAAGCATATATAACCTTCAAATTTTATAGGAACCTCCAATAATCTCCCATTAACATCAATGAATGTCGCATTGTAACCATTCAAGATGGCATTTGCGTTAAGTTTTCCTCACCTTTTTGTCCTCTGGCATCACTACAGGAGAAGGAACTTTGTTTCCATGAGCAACCTTTGTACCAGCAGAATGAAAGTTTCCTCTCTTTCAGTGCTGAGACATTTAAACAACAATGGACAAAACATTAATTATATCTCCGTAGGTACTGCTGGCTGTTGCTATAGCAGCAATGAAATGGAGTAACAAGGAACTCATTTGCAAGGTCAGATCTTTAAATCCATGCATGTATTTTAAAAAGGTTATACTTTGGGCGTTTGAATATCAACTGGTTTTTATCTCCTTGAGCTTCTCCCAAAATATAATATTCATCTTATATCACAGCATTTAACCAATGATTCCAAATGTTTATTAATTACAGAGTGATCCGTTGTACTTTTGAAATGATTTAAAGAACATCCATGAAACAAGGGACTTCCTGGTATCATCTGAGAAACCGCAAAGCCGGCTGTCCCGAAGACTTTCCCCATGCCGAAAGTTGGCTTACAAATATATTACCTCAGGTCACTGGCACTGGAGACTCCTTACAGAAAAATTCACTAGATCATTGACTAAAGGTTTCTCTCTGTTACAGAACACCACATGTTTAATCTGTTTATTATTCGGCTTCGAATCACGTCACTGCTATCAGTGCTGCTGTTAAAGAAAGTTAACCACCACCTTCTGGCCAATCAGAATTGAGAATTTCACAGCACTGTGGTATAAGGCAAAAATATTCAAATCTTGATAGAAGATCTTCAGTATATTTAGCTTTCCTAAGCAGAAAATCCCACAGTGCCACATTTAAAAATACCGTGGCTTGCTTCTATACACGATATGGCCAAAAGTATGTGGACAGCTGACCGTCAAACCCATATGGGTGTGACGGTCAGATGTCCGCATAAATTTGGCGATACGTTGTGCTAATTTAACACGGTATGAAAAGCGATAAAAATGAAATAGCTGGCACAAATGCAGATATAGAAGTATTGATGATAAATTATACAAGTATTGACAATCCGTGCAATTCTTACGATACGATTTCATATTAGCATCTTGCCGACCCCTGGTGTCCACAAAGCAATCGCCATCGACATATTGCCATGAAAAGTCGTTTTTATTTTTATCTGGCTACGAAATATACCGCGTCTGGAAGTAAAACCAGTCTCTTTAGTCAAAGCAAACAAGCTGCATTTCAAGATGACGCAAGGCGCTCCATTTTAAACAGGATTTCCATAAATAAATGGATTCTGCCTTCTTTGATATGACTTCCAGTCTGAATAACGTGGGAACACACTCGCGTTTGTTTTTTTGTGTCTTGCCCCAATTTATTTGGAAAGCTGCAATCAATTTTGGTTAATGAATCTGTCTGTATCTCGTGAAACAGACCCACACTTCTGACAGCAGGAGCAAAATCACAAACACATTCTGCGACACAAGTCTTATGCAAAGCCTGGGAACAACACTCTCAACTGAATGAATAAATAATACAATCTTTAGAACTGAATGTTCAGTGAAGAGCCATCGACTTCTAAACTGTACCATTCCTTAGTGGGTATCTTTTACATGGTTGTGTGAATGTAGTGTACCTTTAAAAAAAAAAAAAAAAAAAAACATTAAAAAGGTAGACAATGGAACCTTAAGGGTCCGTCTTGTACCATTAATTTGCTTTTAGAGTAACACTTTAAAGTTTACATTGACGTTACCGTGTAAAAGATACATAGCAACGGAACTAAAAGTTGTACGCTTAAGGGTCCACAGCTGTGACAAGGAAAGCTACAGTTTAGGGCTTTTTTTTTTTTCCTGAGAGTGCTGTGCATTGGTCAACAAACTATAAAGGACATAAACGGGCTTTGGGAAGCACTGAAACACTGGTTTATAATAAACATTATAATAGGACTTTATTGATCATCATCATCATCATCATCATCATAACAAGGCAATATCATTAGCCTGGCATTTCTCAGAACATCATTGGCATCAAACAAGTCCTTCCAGTCAGAAATCAGTGTCTTAACGACTCTCATTCCTTCACAAAAGCAGCAGCCATATCCCGAGAAAAGGGACAGGAAGAAAACAAAACGACACAAACAGGCAACAATGACAGAGACGCCCTGGAGTTGTGTAATCCACTGGCTTGTTCACAACATAGACAAGACATTGTATGGCTTTCCAATCATCTCCCTTTTTTTTTTTTTTTTTTAGGCGGATGAAAGCGACCTTTGGGTTGACCAATGAAAATGTTTACGTTAACCCAAAGGTCTCAAGTCAGACATTAATGCTGCACAGTGTTTGGACGTTATCGATATGGAGGTTCATTCTGATGTGGACTGGGCCTATAGAGCTGCTGTAACCGCACCGGTCTGATCGGCCAGCCTGGTAACTGTCCTATCACTCTGAGGCCCACAGGTTGCCCAGGGCACGGATGAGGGGCACCGTGCCCTAAAGCCTGGCGCTGTCCTGGGCACGAGTCCAGTGGAGACAAGCTAGTGGGTGGAGCTGAGGATGTAGACAGGGGTACCAGGATGGCCGGCGTGAGGCCATAACGCACCTGGAAGATGCGAGCCGACCCGTGGGAGGTAATGCCGTTGGGCCGGAGCTCCTTTGACCCTTGATCTTTTTTCTTCTGCTCTTCCGCCTCCTCCTCGTCCTCGCCCGAGCGCTTGGTCTGCTTCCTCTCCGGCCGGTTGAGCTCCTGGATCTTCTCAACCTGTGCACGGCGGACGTGATACGTTTTCCTGAAGCTCTGGAAAGAGTCCAGGAAGCCCTCCAGCGGGACTTGGCCCTCCATGAATCTCTTCAGAAGCTCCTATGGAGGTCAAACAACAGCTATCAGAGAGCAGGAAGTCAGATCGGATTCACAAGCATGCAGCGTTCTTTGACTCATCTTGTTCCAGACCAAGTCTCTTTTTTTGGTTATTTTGAGCACAAGTGTAAAAAAAAATAAAATAAACAAAACAAACAAAAATAAAAAATAAAAAAAAACTAGGGAATTCACCGTTAATTCAAATATTCACAGGAAACACATTTGTTACTCATGAACTTGTTTCCTGTTTGTCACAGGAGGAGTTCCTGAATGGGACTCAATATATGAACATGTCTGTACACATAAGTCAGTGGAGTGATCACGGCATGTGATTAATTTAACATGATATTAACGTGTCTACAGGAGATTTTGTTCTAGAGAGCAGGTGGTAGGCCCTTATCCAGCCCAACACGGGGTAATTAAATTATTGATGATAGCTGTGTCTTCCAGCTGCCTCACTCTGATTTCCACCCTGGTAAACACAATATAGTCCGTGTCGAGGCACTGTTTTTCAATAGCATCTAGACAACTAGACCATTAAGATGGAAAAAAAAAAATCCTGGAAAGAAACTATGGACTGAAAATGGAAGGGTTTTTTTTTTTATTGTTTTTTTTACAGTGCTGTAAAATGTAATACGATGTAACTTGAAAACAAGAGACAATTTAAAAATAAAGAATACCAATATGATGATATCTCACAAGCGCAGAAATAAAATGGCACTTGTGAGATATAAACATCTAATCAGAGTCTAGTAATTATCACATTAATTCTTAGTTACGCAGCGGCTTCTAAAACAGCACCTGATCTAGCACCTCCTCTTATTGAGCATTTCATATTTATTTATTTATTTTTAAATATCGTGATCTGATAATATGTGTGTGCAAGGACATGTGCAGGACAATTGGATCTCCTATTGTGACTTGTCCATCCATCCATTTTCTATGGTGCTTATCCTACAGGGTCGTGGGGAACCTGGAGCCCACCCTAACGTGGGGTACACCCCTGGATGGGGTGCCAAACCATCGCAGGACATAAGCACATACACATTCACACACCCATTCATACACTATGGACACTTTGGACATGCATGGTAGGCTGACTGGCATGTCTTTGGACTAGGGGAGAAAACCGTAGTACCCGCAGGAAACCCCCGCAGCACAGCGAGAACATGAAACTCCGCACACACACAGGGCCGCAGTGGGAATCAAATCCCCAACCCTGGCAGTGTGAGGCGAACGTGCTAACCACTAAACCACCGTGCACCCCTAACACATGCCTCTTCACTCAAACTCCACCCCATTTGTGCAACTATTACATCTGCCTTCTGAATAGTGCTTAAGTCTGTAGTCACACACAAGGTCTGAATACTGAGCAACTTCAGTATCAAATCCTTACTAAGGACTCAAAACACTCTACCATCCTCAGTAAGAAAAGGTCAATGGAAGGTTGTTGACTTTGCATCTTTTTATTTATTTATTTATTTATTTATTAAACAACAACAATGTTGTTGTTTTTTTTTTTTTAACAGACCCACAGTTGTTGTTGTTTTTTTAGTATAGCCCAAACGTCACTTTATGGTAAAAGTATAAATACATTTACCAAATACGTTTAGAAAAAGTCAAATAAAACCATGAGGCGGATGTCTGGAGTGACTTTATTGTCGCGAACTTCCTGTAAACTGAAAGGGCCCACTATTTCAAGACACAGCGACATTTACTGAATGTTTTTAACGTGTTACCTAGACCGAATGGTAGAGATGGCGCAATCGGGCTGAGTTAACTTCAACACAATTTTTCCATCAGATCTAGCGACTCAAAATGTGCTCTATCAAACAGCTGAGAAGGTTAAAGCTCTGGAGAACACAGCTCTGAATATTCTTCCCCGCTGAGCACGGAGTAATACCTGCCTTCAGGATTAACGAGCTAATTAGCTTCTAGAAACTTCGCAGAAAATAACCAAATGTTATATAGTCAATATAACTTCATTTATGCTTTTGTCACTCACTTATATATACTGCACAGCTCAGTGTGTCTATTTTATAATACGAGCATGCTGCATCTCAGTCTGTCTGCTCCAGCAGGAAATCGATGGCTATAATCCAGCAGGTAAATGGATAGGCCACGGGGACGTTTGCCTCCAACAAAATGCTGGCTGCTCATACCTGGCTGACAGCAACACCAGGCACAAGGTGACTATCCATTTAGCCCGGCCATCGATCAGAGCAGAGCAGCTTAATGACTCGAAGTCTCAGGGCTGTCAGTCGGGCCTTGACGGTGGGCTGAAAAGCAGGATGTTTATTTATGGCCCCTCGATCGATCCAGGTGCACGCCGGCTGAGGAGCTGGCGAGATCTGACTGTAAAAGTATCATCTTCATATTCAGAAGCCATACTGCGTTCAACCGCTTTTAGTTCCTGTTAATCGGTTTGTGTTGCTTTCACGGCTCACGACGAGCGATTTTAACCCTCCTATAATGTTGGGGGAAAACAGTTACATCCATTATGTTATGCGTTAAAATACATCTTCTACAGTTTAAATATACACACAAAAAAAAAAAAAACAGAAAAGAACAGCTTAAAAGTCTAAACTTTTATTACGGCTTGTCCGAGACGAGCCATACGATGAAATATCTTTGCATGCAAGTTGATGACTCGAAATGAGGAAAAAAATTCAAAGAGAAAAGGAGAGATTAAGCAGTTTTTCAGACATCTCAAAAGGTGAAAATGGGCCAAATCGACCCATAACATCATAGCAGGGTTAAGCCAAGCTATAATGTCTCGTTAACTTCATACGGTTCTTTTCATTCGGTTTGGTGCCACACCAGCAGGAGGAATACAAGGGTCATTTTCATGCAGCTCAGCAAATGTGTACATTTTTATCCTGTCCATGACTCTATTATGGTTAATCGAATAGCATCAGGTTTACGGTAATTGGATATCTGATGTTATCACTGGATTGCTTTGTGTGCGTCGATCTGGAGGATTCCTAATGAAAGGAGATTAAATATTGAATATAGTGTGGATCTTTGGAGAGACAAGCAAACAGAATGTAAAAATTATTGAATGTGCGTGTGTGTGCTCGTAACATTGACAGAATACCACATTGAAGACAGACTGGCTGCTAGAAATGGATAAAAATAGCATGTTTGATTATATTGCTACACGTCGCATTTGTGGTGTGCCACAAACCGCCGAACCTGGCTTGCTCATTAGGGATCTAAATCTATATCTGGATTTCTTTAAAGCTGCTTCGTTGATGACATCCATTGTTAAAAGTGGCATACAAATCAAATCGAACCTCAAACGTATTCGTTTGACCAAAAAAAAAAAAAAGTCATTAAGAACCTCTATTAATATAAACATGTACAGTATGATCGTGGCTCGTCGTGCTCATTGATTCTGTAACCGTCTCAATTGACTGAAATTTTATGGCTAGGTTTTAAATCTCTTAACGGCGCACCACCTTCATACAATCCCTAAATAATAAACTACGACCCAAATCGTGTCTTAAGATCATCTAGTGCTAGCGATCTCCACATTCCATATACAGTATGGAATTTAAAATAAATAAATAAATAAATAAATAAAAAGTAGTATTGAAGCAACCTTTTGTTTTAAAGCACTACAGATCTGGAACACGTTACCAATAAACATGCATCAGGCTCCGTCGCCGATTTGAAAACAAAAAACCCCTGCTAAAAACATGTTTTTTCACTTTAGCTTTTATTATCGGTCTTACTTTTACTGCCACATTTCTTTGACATTATCTGTGGCGTATCTGCTGTAGAGGCGCTCTTACTTTATATCAATAATTTATCTAAATAAAGTAGGCTTCCAAATGGTCCGGTGGTTTCAGTAAAACACCCAGGTATTAATAGTGTTCTACATCTGACTGGAGTTCCCATTAAAATCGGGCCACTTAGCGAGATATTTAGGGCCAGATGTCACGTACATGATGAGGTGCAGCGCTAAACACGGTTTAAAACATGCTCGCGCATCCGTATGCTCAATGGATTCTACTCGAGTTTACACACGGATTACAGGTTAAGAGCTGCAGAATGGTGGAAACGGTCTAACATTGAGCTGACCAACACCTTACTGTAGGACTAAACAGGAAATTCACATTCAGGAACAAAGAGATGAATGTGTTAACGACGAATAAATCAACAATCTGGCAGGCATTAATATGGAGGAGACACTGCATGAAGATAATGAACAGGAATTTAGACAGAGGCCTGTTTAATGTGTCAGATTTCTTCGCAAGATTTGAGGAAAATGTATGTAAATGTTCGGAATTTGCGGTACGTGCTATGAACAGGGGGACAAAAGCAGCCCAATGGACAAGCAGTATTAAAACTCATACTACTTTTCACCAAAGTGCATGAACTGGATGGTTATATTCGTACGCCAATTTCATCCAATGGTTTTAAACTCGGAATGCGGCATAATTACACCTGGAAATGGAAACGGCTTTGTACATCAGGTTCATGATGGTTCTCGGCATGCTTTTCTGGGTCACCCTGAAAGCATTAAACGATTTCTAACCAAGATTATGGGGGGTTTTTTCCGTTTCTCCCCCCTCCATTTCCTCTCTGGTGTGTTTAGCATTGCATAAGCGTTACTGCAAGCAATGCAGCGAGTTATGCTGCGAAGCACACGGGTAGCACTGACCGTCATTACATGAGGAAGCTTGCAAAGTGCGTCAAGAAGTCTAGTTTACCTCAGACTGCTCCTCGGCACGGGCCACCTCTTCTTGTAGGAGATTCTGAGCCGTCTGTGGACCACGCTTCTGCATGTGGGTCTCTGTAAGAGCACAAAACATTTCAGCCACCGTTACCACCGCGAGTTAAATTCCAACCGATAGGGTCGGCTAGGACAGATTTTCCATATTGTGTTTGTTGCTATGAAAGAAATACAAGGCGCCGTTGAGAGTGTGAACACCGAACATTTCTTTAAACCCAGTCCTGATGGTTAGCTTTGCACAAACACAGTAGTGGGGTTGCTGTTTGCTGTGTGAGAGTGTCTTTGTAGGTGACAGAGGAAGCAATCACTTTCTGTTAGCTCATCTCCGCTAAAAGTACGGGGGGGGGGTCTTGTCCCATAGAGAGTGCTCTTGTGGGGTTGCTATAGCGACCAGCCAGTTTAACATGTCCGAGTCCTTTCGGAGGGTGGGACGGGGGGATGAGCAAAGACAGTATGCGCTAGTAGCTAAGGAGGGCAAGCGCAGGTCAGCACCATGACACCAACTGGCCTCCATTATGTTCCTCAATTCAAGCCAACTTGTTAGAAATGGAGTTTGGTCAGCAGTAATTTTACGGGTAATTTCACCCTTTCAGGTGCTACTGTGATTTTATTTCTGTCCAGATCAGCAGTTCCATCCCTCCGCCCCTGAGAAAATTCCAGCTCAAAATATCCAACAACTCAAGGGTGGGCTGATCATTTGACTCTTGTGTGGATATGCGTCTGTGATTTTACAAGCAGATGTTGCCTCTTTTGTTGGGAAACTTTTCTTTTTGTGTGTGCGCGTGTGTGTCTGCTTTGTAGACGGGTACTTATAGCTATTAACAAAACGATGTCGCTCTGGGGTGAATCTCAAAAATGTTATTTCTGGGGGTTGTGTTCACTTCACTTCTATACCGTCAGAAGGCAAAAATGATACTGGGATATAAATGAGATATTTATATTTAAAGCCTCGTTTTAGGTTGCCAAAGTAGCATTGACTACATTGTACTGTATGTAAATCATACGATCGCATTAGAAACATTCAAAAAAAAAAACAATAAAAAAAATAATAATAACCTGTTAGAACTTGTTTGATTCATACACACCTGAATACAGGAATTTTCCCCCTCACAATAGAAAGCATGCAAACATTTCATCAACCACGTAACCCTGAGCAAACAATACCTTCCCAATGGACTGACGTGTCATACTCGGCTTGGAAGCACGCCGTAAAGATGGAAAATGTTGATGTGCTGAACACAAACACAGCAGGCTGGGAGATCTTTAAACATCTTGCGACATTTAAAAAGGTCTGATTCGCATGCGGTAGAATTCACCAAAACTAATTTGCCTTGCCAGAGTTGCCTCTACTGATAACATCCCCATCTTTCCCCCGCCTGTGTGTGCTTTGTTCTTCTTAAGTCGGTTATACACAGTATGATTTTTTTCACCCTGATATTGCTGCCACGGAGAAAAATCGCACACCGCAGCTGTCAGGAACGAGGCACGTGTTGGACACAAACCGAGAGTTTACTAAAACACAATCCAAGTGCAAGGGACTGATCGGGGGCAAAAACAAGACTCAAAGTGCATGAACAATACATGGTCATGGAATCGTCACAAGAGCCGCGCTAGGAGAGCGCACTTCATACAGAATGAATGAAAGTCCAGTTTGTTTAAACGAAGCGTGTCATTGGAAACAGTGGGGTTGAGTTTCTTAATCGGGTGACTGCGGTCTGGGGTATTAATCCACGTGACTGGCCGTGTGGTGGAGTTTGTATTTAATTAGGATGCTGGGAAATGAAGTTTGACATAATGGTTGTCTGTGGCGTTGAAATCTGGGAACTGGAGTGCGCACAGTCTAAAACAGGCTTGGATCACCGTAGAGTGCTTTCCACCTTGTGAAGCCGTAAAGGGAGTATGAATGGCTTGGCACTTGCATGACCCCGCTAGCCAGATGTAGGAGTAGTAATCGAAGGTGACAGGCAAAGCGAAACATTCACTTAGGGAGCAGCTGTAGGTGACCTACATTCTAGGGAGAACTTGCCTAGTTGGCCCCTCGGGACTCCGGCACTTCACATGGATGGAGGGTGTGTTGGGGGTGGGTACTTCACAGCCAATAAAACCAAGAAGCTTGTGGGAACCAGGAAAGCGAGAACTATAGTGCAAGGCTGTCACAATGGTGTCAACACTGTCCCCCTGATACCCTCCAAAATAAATAAACCCCACGAAAACAAAGCAACTGACTCTTGAAAATGAATACGGGGTCCCAATTTTATTAAAATGGATAAATGACTGACACAAAACTGTCAAATGCAGCTTTTTTTTTTTTTTTTTACACAATCAGGATATTAGCAAGAACCTATAGCCGTAAAAAGATTGACGAAATGCTATGGAACGATTGAGACTAATGAGATTATAAAGGGGTCTGGAGGCATAAGAGGCTTCTAGAGGACTAAATTATAGGTTCTGAGCTCTATTCGCAGCAAATAAATGGTTCTTATGGTGCGCAAACAAAACCTTCAATAGGAGGCTGAGAAGAAGGAAAAACCACTGGTGAAAACCACCGTGAAGGATTTTTCCCCCTTCTGATTCTTCTCCAATAGTTATCTTCTCTCTGAAAGCATCTTTTCTCTGAGATTTCATATTTTTGGTACTTGCCTTATTTCTCCATACTAACCACATCGTTTTCAGTATTTGCTTTTATATGCTCCCAATGGTTCGGTCTTGTTTGAAACTAGCAGTAGCTCCAGTAGACTTCAAAATTACAAGCATGGCTTAAAAGAATGATCAATCTGAATACTCTACGGCAGTGGAGTCTGATTTTATCTGACTGCAGGCTTTCGTTTCAACTAAATGGCCGAGATTTAAACAAGTGAAATCAGCTGTAGCTCCTGCTTGGCTAGAACGGAAAGCTGAAAAATCAGAACAGTGTCTTTGGCATTAATAATGGACAGTCTCGCGTTAGATGTTCCACAAAGAAATTGTTTTTATAGATTTAAATAGGTTTTGTTGCTAAGCTTCTATAAACAGGAAAATGGGTCTCTCTCGCTCTTTTTTTTTTTTTGCTCATGTGCATAGACATACTCAACCCCACAGAAACATACACACTTCCTGTCAAAACACCAGAGCAGTGGGTGTTCTCTTGTGGTTTTTGAAGATAAATACCGCCAACTGTTTTGCTCAAAAAAAATAAAACGAGGGGGGAAAAAATGACTTCAGGCACCAGTTTGGATGCTAAAATGAGCTTGATTGGCACAAACTCCTTGCTCATGCTCTTGCTTTCACTCACTTCCTGACGAAGGCATTGAGCCGACATCTGTAGCCGGGCAATTTCTCCAGCTCAGCCTCGTGAGAGCATTACAGGAGCAGACTGAGTAAAGGCGACGCGCACGAGGGCTCTCATACGGCGGCTGTTTGGGGTCCATTTCGGAAACGTTTCCTCTCATGCAAACACATGAATACATGCAAGCTCAAAGATGGAGACAGAATGAGGGAAAAAAGCCTCAACGGCTAGTTAAGGAGACACGTCTACTGCTTAGGACAGTGCACATGTTAAGAGACACTTTTACAAACGTTTATCACTTTCGAAAATGTATTATCATTTATTAGATAAGACGCATGTTCACATGTTATCAGGCTTTTTGCCCCTGGACAAAAACAGAAATGTTTATTAATCCGTACAATTTTGTCCTCGCCAATCCCCACCATGTAACTCTTACCATGTAAGTCTCATTGAGACAACACCGAGAGCCTGAAGGCTTACATTTGGTTAAATGTTTTACATAGTACAATTGCGAACCTGACTAGTGGTTTTAGCTACAGAATAGCTAGCTAAATGTTAGCCAGCTTGGTATCGACTTTTGGAACTAGTTCACACAAAATAATAGCTTAATTTGACCAAACTTGGTTTACAATATATAACATCTTAATCGTAGCTAGCTTGATTGTGCTTAGTATTACTAACAATTAATTATACGAAAAAATAAAAGGGGGAAGAGGAGTTTTAATAGCTTAATTTAATATTGATAAATAAGTACATGGCAACTGTTTTACACATGTGATAATGGTATTTTTGGTATTTAATCAGCCTTCTTTTAATCAAAACCTACCATAAGCAACAATAGCACGCTTACTGAACGTGCCATAACTTCAGGTTAATTTAAACTTCACTTTGTTCTTTTTTTCTAATAATGTCTCAAATGTAATTGTTACGCTCAGTGTGTTTGAACTCGTCTGAACCCTCACCCAGGGCTAGCAACGATGAAATAATGGAACGTATATTATTCCAGGCACTTGTGCAGTTGGGTAGATTTTCAAGGGATGAATTTCAAACGTCTGCGAGAGGCCTCGTTCTCCTACTGAGAGACTAAGCCAAGGTGTGGGGTAGCTCAATAGCCCTAATCCAACTTTGATATCCACCCCGTCCTATTTAAAATACTTAGAGGCAAAAAGCAGGGGACTCAAATCCTGTTAAACGTAAACTCTCCCACCAGTGAGAACTATAACACTCTCTCACAGAAAAAAAACAAAAAAACAACAAAAACACCCAACACTCTTTGGTTTCTAGTAGGGCCCAACCCATATGAAAATTCTCTCACCAATACCGCTACTAACAGTATAAAGCAATATTATCAGCTACAGGCCTGTAACCAATAATATAGGCTAATATAATGTTACATTTTATATTTAGTGTGTGCAAATATTAACTGAATATAAACACCATTACACTTAATGATAATGATTATGGGTTTAAAAAACTTTTTTTTTTTTTAACTATGTGATGTGCAGTGACATGCAGTTGACATACTGCTACGGTATACTGATTATCACTCATTGACCTAGAACGATACACCTCATTGTGTTTTATTCCTTAACTACTGTAACGTGAGCAAGGATGTGTTTTAGCGTTGCACTACACGTGTGTGACATTTTAAGAGAGGTTTTCACTCTTCTGGCTTTGCCTGCACTATTATAATGTATGGTAAGCCAGCTAGACAGTAGACATTAATGGTAATATAATAGCTACGGTAATGTTCGTTTGAACCCAGAGGAACAATATAATCCGACAGATTTCATTTTCTACCTTAAGCAGTGTTATGATCTCCCTGTGACTTTCCATTCTTCTTACTGTAATGAATCTCAGCACAGATTACTAGCTATCAAATGATACAAGTTAGTGTATATTACGGCACGCCGGTATCAGGATTTACACCAAATTGGGTTAATTTTGAAACAAGGCTGTGGGTAATACAAAGCAAGTCTTCAGGTGGAATATTTTGGGGCTTGTTTAAAAGTAGTCTGTGGCCACCGAGATCTTGTTTTATAGCAAATAATCAGATTGATCTCTAATCAATTTCCACAAACATATTCAAACAAACAGAAAGTGTAAGTGCAGACACTGTATACACCATGTACATAAACATTTCTTTTGTAAGATATATTGCAAGGATTGGAAGAGGGAAAGGGGGATTATGGAGTGGATAATGTCCGTACCAGGGGATGCACACCACGGTGCCTTGTTTCCAATGCAATGCCTGAGAAGAAAATACATCTTCCTGTTCCAATGCCTGAACATTTGTGGCTGGTTTCAGCTATTTTTGTCCGGTTTTTGCGTATTTAATTGGGTTTGAAATGTTTGCTGCGACCTGGCAACCCTGATTGGGATTCATGAAGCCTTATTTGAACGTGAAAGAAGTAGAATGGCCAAACATATAGGAAGTTCAACTGGACAATAATGAATTTATGTGCACGGCTTCAATATTTTCATATCATGGTCAATCGCGAACATCTGTACACAGTTACCAACGCCACTATCATCCTGCTTTTGTTGTAAATAGCATCTACCAGTAAGGTTATTATAAGGGTTTTATTTATTTATTTATTTTTTACAAAGAAATATTATAATCGCACAGATACTAAACAGTTAGTGAAGCCTTCATCTAGGCTATAGGATTGCTACATTTGATTTACTGGAGCTTTCAAACAGAATTTACCCCTTTTCAAGCTAGATGATTATTTACATCTCCACCTTGTCCTAACCCCAACCCCCCCAAATCCCTCCACCTGTTTCCACCTCATTTCTTTATTTTACATGCTCCAAGATGGGTATGTAGACCAGTCTTTCTACAAGCGGTCTTGCTAAAATGGTCAAAAACAAGCTTCCCCGTGTCCGACAGCAGCAGGCCAAGCTGCTATGTCACATTACAAAACTATGACAACTACCTCTGCTTTACAAGCAGAACGAATAGTCTAAAGCATACCAAAGATGTCACTCTCCAGAGAAAAATGTAGGCCAAGAATGTGCTATTGGAAACATGTGGCGTAGCAGCAGAACAATGTTGTTGAAGATTTTTGAGGAAGCTTATCTGTATGCTAGTAAAGGCATCAGCAGCGGAGTGACTACTATACAGAGAGTATTAAAAAAAAAAAAACCCGCAAAACATATCGAACAGACTGTTAAAGATTCTAAGCCTGAAACTGAAGTATTCTTCATAGGTGTTATTCCCTCTTGACACCTCTGATGTCTGAGCCTGGTTATGCAAAGCTCCGAGACATAAGACAAGGCTTTTCCCTTAGTCATGCAGGGGAATCTAGTCATTTTCACCGTGTATCTCTCGTTCGGTCACGCTTCTCCCGAAGCCGTGGTGGAATGAGAATCAGATGTTCAGAGTTGGAGGAAGGATCTTTCTCCCACCCATCCTGCCCCAGGCTGCAGCTGGAGAAGCGGCTTCGTGTGTGCAACATGGTGACAGGAAGGTGAACATTCCACCCTTCTTCCATCACTGGCCAGCTGCTCCGAGGGGGAAAGAGAGGAACAGAGAAAGACTGTGTTGATAGAACAGCACTTCTTGAGCTATGAAGATGGCATTGGCGATATGGACTAGTGCACACTAAACCTGTACATTCAAGACCTTTGAGTATCTTGCAAATCTTGGGCTTTGTTCTTTGAACCACACTGGAGGTAGCAGTCCAAACAAAGGCCCTTTCAAATGGATCTGCCTCGCCATTTGCGTCTGTAGAATGGCAGGGAGGGTCCTGGGAAAATGTCAACAAATAATTCATATTGGCTTTGTTGGGCTGAGAGATGGAATGTAGACTCCCTCTTCAAATGGAGATGGAAAGGGGTGTTTAAGGAAGGAGGGTGAGAGGTGTTTAAGGATCGTGGTGGGCTGTTGCCGAGGTAGCTCTCCAGGGCTTCTCATTCCTTAATGAGAATTAATGCAGCCAGGGGGAATATGAGTGCATCCAACAGCTTTGAATCTTTCATAGGCTAGGAGTGTAAACAGACCAAGCACACATAAGATAGGAAGCGAGAGACAGACAGAAAGAGAGGGAGTGGGAGATCTTCCTCTGAGGTCCCTGCAGGGCCGTTCTAATTACAGCCTTTTGTTTTCCAGCAAACACCAGTGCAGGCAAGCATGGGCAGTCATCCTGTTCAAACCCAGTGTCCAGAACATTGCGGTTTAAACTCGCTCACAGTTCTTGTTGGTTCTTTTTCGTTTAAATTGGCTCTTGTACTTTGCAATCGAGGTCACCTCGTTCACGGTTTACCATCACGATGTTCTCTAGTTTTCAGAAAACCTCCACAAGCTTCCATTTTTATTAGCTGATAATACCCAAAGGGACCTTACAGACCACAGAAAAATAATGGGGCGTGAGAACGAGACAAACTTAAGGTTCTAGCCAAGAGAGGAACAGTGAAGAGGAATATAATAGTATTTCTCTTATTCTGGTTAGAATGATGGAGAAAAGAACAACAAATGCAAACTGCTCACTTAATATTGTGTGGTTCAGTTAGGGCAATGAAACTTGAGCACTTTAAGTAGGCCTGCTTTGGTTAACAGCAGTTATTCCTGGCGCCTGGTGAAAGGAGGTGGGAAAGCCAGGTGGAGACCTGATGACCTCGGCTCACCCTATGGGACCGAATTACACTGCCCCGCCCTGGATGGAGGGGTCTATAGGGTGGGCTGTTCTAGTGCGAAGGGATGTGTGGACGATCAGTTCAGGAAGAGGTCGAAACGCCAACAATCGTCTGTTCACCTCATGAATAAGGTGGCACCAGACCATCGGGTCATGTTATTATGGAACAAGTTCACCTCGCAATGATTAAATATCACTAGCAGGTGCTGAGCGTGTCCAAATGCTGTTCTTTATATGGGCTTTTTATGGGCGAATGATAAAAATAACGGTGCACTAATGACAACTTTCATTTGAAACGGTGTGCTGATCACATCTTCCATAAAGGATTTTCTATCTTGGTGAAGACAGCACTGTGTACAGCGCTACTTACTGGCTCATTATTAATACACTTTGTGTTTTTTTCCCCTATGGAACATGTCCTGAATGTGTATGTATGGATAAAGAGCGTGGGCTTTAGTGTTTCTAACACAGCTCACTCCAATGAACAACATTAATGGTTAAAAAAAAGCGTCACACAAATATACTAACGATCCTAAAAATGAAGGACTTGTACTGAGGACCAGTGAACAATCAGGTCATGCTTTCATCTGTTGTTAGAATTCACCACGAGTGTACTTTAAGAGAACAACACAATGGTTAAGTCTTGTGAACTGAGATCCTTGGCATATTCAGCACGGTTACTCACCGAGTCGGCTTTGCTTTTCCCTGTAGGAAGCGGTCAGCTTTGCGAGTTCCTTGTACTTAGCAGCCAATTGAAGTTTACCGTTCTGGAGCCGGGGCCGATGTGCAAGGCTTTCTTCTGCGAGACTTCGATTCATCACCAGCATGGCTTCCCTCTCCACCTGCAGCTCCTGAAACTGAACACAAATTCCCAATTCAACCCAGAAAGCCAAGAACAACAGGCAATTCCGTCTGTTTGTTAGGATTGGACAGGTAGAGCAAGTTTAAGGTCTTGAGACAAAGCCTAATCAAGTTTTAAGGTTGGACCCAAAATAGCAAAGAAAACACAAAGAGCAAACAGGAGAAACTAGAAAAAGAGTGAACACAAAGGGAGGAAATAAGCGTTTGTATCTAACTGAAGGACCCATCACACAAACGCTTAATGAAACTCCATCCCAAAGCACATCATCTTACACACGGAAAAATTCCACCAGTCAACAATTTCATTCTTCCTGTTCTTGATTTACATCTCTGATGCACACCTGCACACACTGTGTTCCAACTTTCCCATGTCCAAGACTTTTTATTGTCCACCAGGACCCCAATAAACCAACAACAGTGCCTTGCAACAGTTCCTCATATGAGACAGTGTTCAAGCTCTGACTATAGCAGAGAGGAAATGCTAGCACATAGAGCTCTTGGGGTTTAAAATTTTATTTTATTTTATTTTATTTGGGTGTATAAGCAGTGTGAGAGGAATCAAATCTGTGTATGGAGCCACAGATGGGTCATAGGGAGACAGTTCACACTATTCATGGTGAAGAAAGCTTGAAAATGAGTAGACAAGTCTTATTGTGACCGCAGACCACACATGAGCCTGTACAAGCCACAGGCCTTTTCATACCGGCGTGGCGATCCACCTTGCTGGGTATTGAGTTTGAATTCCAGGTCAAGGCTACAGCGCTGCTCGTGTTTCATAGGGACAGAGTGAATGCTTTAAAGGGTTTGGCATGGAACCATATAGCTGTAAACTTTGAGCTATAAACCTGGCACTAGCTTCAGTTGAGAGGGGTTTTGCTTAATTCACTTTTCAGGCTTTTGATTTATTTTTTTATTTAGGAGGTTAAATTAATGGAACTTGGTGTTCCTTGTACAAGCGAGTGGAACGGCTGTAAAGAATCATCGAGAAACAGACAAAGCATCTTAGATGCCTCGTTCAAAAACAACAACAACAAAAAAAAACCTTTCCAAAGCCAATAATCCAACTTATTGCTGTGGGTGCAAATGAATGACTTCCAGATGAAAGACAATATTTAACTCGCACAGGAAGAGCCAAGGCCTGAAGCTGTGGTGGAGACGATATTTAATGAACAACCGCCTCAGTCTGCCACGACTCACTCGCTGTAGATCTAATTATAAATCTCCTGTACACGATGCGTTGCTTAACAGTTCAGGACGTCATTTGGTAACTCTGCCCTCCATGACATTGCCCAAGACCACTAACTCCAGCCCTTTGGGGAGCGGCTGAGACGAATCCAAACCTCCAAACCAACGTCCTAATGGAAAGCATTCGCAAAAAGTTCAGCCATCCCGAAAAACCACATTCTCTACACTAAGCATAATTGCCCGTGCCAGAGTATGAGGTATGGGTCGTCCTGGAATTTTGTGGAATTTGTGTTTCTTTCCTCTAGTTTAAGCCAGAAATATTAAGATGAATCCAGGAGGTGGCCTTAACTACTAGTTTCATGTGTTTCAATATCGCAGAGCCTTACTGTACTTAGCAGAGCATATAAGAGGATTAATGTTTGTATTTGCTCGATGAATATGAGAATATTGCCTTTGTTGCTATTCCTCGGTATAACTTCAAACACCGCTCTGGTATCCCCACTAGATCCATTTCCATTTCACTCGCCATTTTTGCTAAGAGGAAAAAGTGAAACCGCCAAGACGATTTTCTGCACGCTCACACAAACAAGCTGTATTTGAGCTGCTTAGGATGACCTAAAAGAGCATGACTGATACTTAATAAATCAATTAATTAATTAATTAAAAACCTCTCTTTTGGGGGTTATGTAAGGTTCTTTTTTCTTTCTTTTTTTTTTTTTTAAATAGCTTCGAACTTCAATCTTTAAAAAAAAAAAGATTTTTTTTTTAATCTCTCTCAGCAGGGCCACGTACTGCCTTTGTAAATTCCATGCCTCATGGCACCGACAGTGCAATTCATCGCTGCGGCTAATTATCATTAGCATTCTACACGTCACCCCACACAACAGCACCTGGGGTATTTTGGACAAACTTAGTGCACTTAGGTAATCCTTTTGTAATTAACACAAATGCATGGCTTGGAATCAAACACAGACACAGACATGGTTCTTTTCACTGTCCATGGGCGTTAACTGATTGAAAATGAAATGTTAAATTTCTACAAAATGAAGCCTTAAGGAGAAACCCCACTGAGTGGAAATTGTGTGTGTGTGTGTGTGTGTGTGTGTGTGTGTGTGTCTGGAACAAGCGTCTCTAAGACAAAATAATAATTACAGCGGTAAATGCAAGCATCATTGTCATTATTTTTTTTTTTTTTAAAAAATAAAAAAATAAATAAATATTTTTTTTAAAAATTTTTTTTTTTTTTTTTTTTTTTTTTTTTTTTTTTTTTTTTTTTTTTTTTTTTTTTTTTTTTTTTTTTTTTTTTTTTTAAACGTGTTGATATTTTAAATGGAACAGTACGTCTTTTATATAAACTGGACTTTGGAATCTCAGGAAGGTCTCCAGAAACAGTCTGAGATGGAACTGTGACATTTCTACCACGGGAAAGTCTGCAAGACTTTCTGGTTTCCTGAGAACATGATAAGCTGCAATTTATTTATTTATTTTTTGGTCTTATTAAGGAAATTTTTTAAGTGAGGCTGGTTAGGGAATGACTGTTTATAGCTTTTAGAATGTGATCGGAAATGAGCTTCTTGAGTTTCTGAAACATTAAACACGACTATAAATACATTTTTAAAATGTAGAAATTGAGACTAAAATGCAGCAAATGAATGTGCTATACGAGGAATAATAATTAAAAAAAAAACCCACTTCAGACCATGAGGTTATTGGAAACAGTACCTCTGTGTGGCATCGCACCACCCTGTTGTTGATTATTATCCTATAACAGCATGATCCAGCATGCTTTATTCCTTACTTGGATCTCAAGGCCTGTTCTACATTAGCGTGAGAAAAACCACCCCACAGTTCTGTATGCAAGCCCATCATGAGCAGTTATTATTCTCCGGTTCTTTGGTTTCACAGTCTAAATAAAAGCCAACCCTGCTCCCATGGAATCCCTCTAGGACTCTCCATCCATTTTAGAGACACCCATACTCTCCACCACTAAATAGCTGTATGAGCCGAGATGGATCATCTAAACATCTCGAGACCTTTTCGGCAATAGAGACGACAAAATGACGAATGGATTGGGTAATGAATCTGATCCCAGTAGAGAGAGAGAGAGAGAAAAAAAAGTTGGCTTCCACTGGGCTTGAGCTATTGCGTGCTGTAAATCTGATCCGCCTCGAACGCTTCTATGTGGCCGATATCACAGCACGTCCATTACGATTGCAGGGAAATCATGATTCATGCCAAATACTTAAGCTAATGAAAGCGGCTGGCTCACGATCATAGGTTCCAAGGCCTCTGATCGGCACAAAGTTGTTAACATAAGACGTATTTATGAACGTTCTTAATTGTTGTGGTTTTTGCATGTGCATGGTTAAGGATCTACATCTTAACTGTGCTGCCCAAAATAAAGCTATCCAATACTTGAAGGATCGCACTTATGTCGCCAACACTAAACTAATGAATATTCATTGGATTGGAAAGTAGGAGCATGTTTTTTAAGCTTGATTGTGTATGGTAAAGCAGATGATGCATTCAGGTTTTAATTAGGTGCCATACTGGACTAATGAATATTCAGGGTTTTGCAGAGAATGATGAAAATTTTTTTATTTTATTTTTTTAAGGGGGGGGCGTCCAAAGCCTTTGAATTCGTTTTAGGACATGCATGGTAATTGGTCCTGTTTACAGAGGAACGTTCTAATTAATCCTACGTCAAATACTGTTCAAAGGCATTCACTGATTTCAACTCTTTATATTTGCCTAAAGATATACAATCAAAGGATTAAATCATTTTTTATTTCCTTTAAGCACAATTAATTCACACCTACCAGACTGAACTCGGACCACTCGAAGGGATTTTTTTTGCACCTTGTGCTTCGTAAAGGATGTGGTCTGACGCCATGGCATTACCAGGAAAAACATGCATACCGCTGCAAATGACTTACAAACTCTTCTGTTCCTCTCTTACTTTCTATTACTTGCACCAACTTCCTGAGCTTTTAAAACGCCGGCCTGCTGACTTTGCAGATGTGTCATAACTCACCCGGAGTCCATAACTGTCTGAGCATCATCCATTTTATTTCGATTATTTAAAAAAAAAAAAAAAAATGCCGTTTCTCAGCCCGTTTGAATCCGATCTTGGATAACGAGATCGCAGCGTCGACCACGACTGCTGAATTTCAGAGCCTTTGGAATCCCGAGCATTTGGCCCCTCTTCAGAAGACATCACTGGCTTAGACTTAACACTGTATTTATTCTTCTACGGTTTCCTCTCTTGCTGTGATTCTGACAATCTCAGCACAACACAGAGTGCAGTCTGAACAGCTCCCAGTCTTACCCTAAACAGGAATCAACATGGATTATCCATTTCCTCTAGCGCATGCCTTGATTTCTGTTTGCTCACTTCATAGATACAAAGTCTCAGGAGGCCGTGTGATTAAGAAGATATATAGTCCATAAAATGAATATAGAGCTGTTTACCATGGAAGATCGGTCAAAGGTTTTTTCTTTTTGTTTTTTTGTTTTTTACTGTGTATCCGGTTTATTGGCAATGATTCACTTGGTCTAAAATCCTTTATGTAGCCTTTCACCAGCTGTGAGAAAAATGCAGTTGCATCCTTCAAACACTCCAAAGCCACGCTATTTGGGTATTACAGCAAGCTACATAGACCAAACAGTCTGGAAACACACTTTGAAGTCATGCTCTTGGGTGGCAGTCAGATTATAAAGTCGAGGTCCTTTGCGTTGGATGGACGGGGGGTGTTTTTCCAGTTTTATTGTGTCTGGGGATTTAAATGCATTGTTTAGTTGGATGTGCTTGACTTGAGGAACAAACTGACTTGACAAATCAGGAAGCGTGCAAACTTGCCCTAGCTTAAGTAGTCAAACCAATCCTTGGATTAAAATCCAGCTTCCAGGATGTACTTGGATTAAATTTTGGCTAAATGCTGAAGATCATCTGTATTTGAAAGCAAACCGTTACTGACGGGCTGTTTTTCCAGTAAACCTGTCTGACAGGTAACCATTCTAGCCTGTCTGACAGGAAACAATTCCATAGTATTCTAGGCTATTTTCCCAGAGGTTTGTTACATTAAGGCATCAGACAATTAAAGGAAAACTCCACCATGAAATATTTGAAATGTTCAATAACATCTCAAACATACAGTAGAACAGTCAAGTTTTGCCGTTAGCTCCTAAGAACAAAAGAACAAGAACTTATTTCCTCACGCACCATTGTCCAGCAATCATATTAATACTAAATCCAACCTAGAAGTAGTTGAGAAAATTTGTGCAAATGCTGGATTCAAAGTAGGGCTGCACAACTGATTGAATATCGATCTCGATTACGATTTTGACTGACCACGATTACACGAACATGATCGACTGCGATATTGACGTTTAAAGTACGTCCTCCGCTCATAGAAAACTCCTCTGCAGATCAAATCAAGCGCTTCCTACACTTAAAGCCAGTCACCATAGAGAGATTCCATCGTCCCGATGTCAATGGGTTTTTTGAATGGGATTTTGGTTCAAACCCTGAAATAAGGTCTGTGGTGAACACAAACTCAAAATATGTACACGTTTTATTTTACGACATAAAATACACCAGTAAAACCCCACTCGTGAGGTTGTTTTTTTCAATAAAGCTTTCACGTGAATTGAAACATGTTGCTAAACGGGACTACAGAGGTTGTCGGGGACATTAAACGTCATCACGCTGAACAGGAAAAGTCTTTGGAGATAAACTGCTGCAGGAATGCTGTGCACAACCCCCCTTAACACCGCCCCCAAAAAAATCGTGGACGTGGATTCATCCACAGAGTAAATCCATATTACGGAAAATGTTTTAAATAAAGTTTGGAAAGGTTTGTTGGAAGCTTGGTGATGGTTACGTTGAAGTCGAGTGACCGTGGTGTAGTTTGTTTATTTCTGGCGATTGTATTTAGGCTTCAAACTTCATAAAAGTTGTGTTTATTTGTGAAAATTATCTTGATGGACAAAACCTGTTAGTGTTGTAAACTTTTGTTGATCACAATTCTTTTCTGCAAGAATCCCAAAAGCCTAGGTGAAAATCCTATTGGGTTTTTGTCGAGGGAACCGGTGTGACGCTAACTTCCGGGTTCCGGTACAAAATGACGTCACCCCTGCACCTCTCTATTGGGTGATTTGACTGCGTCTCTCCTCCTGTACACACTGTTATTGCCTTTTCTGCATACGCCTGATGCATATCTGATATTTGAAGCATATTTTCATTTGATTGAAGTTATTATTATTTTGAATTATCTTATAATTTTGGTACAATTTTATTTATATTTTGCTTCTACGAGATGATGCACTTTAAGGATCAGTCTAATTTGATGCAAAGATTTGTACATTAGCAGGAATGTAGCACAACATGCACGTGAAAGCAGTGGTCTGTTTAATTAAATGTGAAGTGCAATAAAAATATGTTGTCCCGAAAATCAACGAATCTCAATATTGATGAAAATAATCGTGATTATCATTTTGGCTATAATCGTGCAGCCCTAATTCAACGTTCCAGAATGCAATGCAGCTATATGACACAGTCATGCTACAGAGTTACAGGAGAGTCTCTGCTTGGCTAGTTAGCCAAATCCATGAGGTGACAAGCGTGATACCGTTGACGGAAGCTGATGTATTTAAGCAGAGGTGTGAGAGCTGGATAGATGAAAGCGCTAAAGCCCTGCCGCATCGGTCTCTTTCCGTAGAGATGAAGCGAGGGCTAAATGCCACTGGCACCACTATCAGCAGCTAAAACGTGAGTAGTGTGGGTAATGTAAGAAACCAATGAAAGAACTCAACCCCTAGAATTAAATGACAAAAAATTATTTTGTATGTCGTGAAAATGAATTATATAAAACAAATGAACACGCAAGTCGTCCAGGGTGCATTATTGCTTTAAGGGCGATTTCACAGAGACCGAATCCCTCCGCCTGCTGCCCCCGCGTCGCTTTCCGACTATATTTTGTTGTTCCGTACCACTGCACATTTGTGTAATACTTTCATCATCAGCCTGAGCACCAGAGGCAGCTGGTTACCATTGTCGCCTGGCAATGAGGTTTGCAGATAAAATGGAAAACTGCGTGTTCTGATCTGTGGCAATGCGTTTTATGTTTTACAATCAAAACGTCACAAAGACAGCAAGAACGACAATGGCACATATTGCGTTGGGAACTGAACTAGGACAGAATGTGAGCTGCAGGCATATAAAAGTTTTAAAGAAGACAGCAGTGACAGCTGTACTGGGTACTTTACTCGTAACCATTTCAGGCCATCATTTACTGTTTGAGCTTTCGGTCTTTCAGAGCACAAACTCCGAGTTACTTAGTTCAAAGTAAAAACACTTGATTGATTTGTAGGATTCTTTTCTACATGGGCTTTAATATTTTTATTCAACTAAATCTCTAGTTTTCTGTGATTGCACCATGATAACCCTTTGCCTGCCATCTTGGAGCAAATGGTTACTTTAAAACAGTTGAACAAAATATACAGCGGTTTAGTCCAGACCGTTTTCATACAGACAGCAGTCTAGACAAATAAAACCCGACTGTTTTTATACTGTACTACGGTTTACACAAGCCAGACTCCAGAACACAGTTTTCTAGTTTCTAGGTTACTTTCTAAGTGGGCATTTACATCTGTTAGTCAGTTTGCCCAGTCCAAAACTGGTGTGATCTCTAATGTTTTCCGTTTGGTCTGATTTTGATTAACAATGCAAAACTTAAGCGAAAAAAAAAACCACATTTTAATGAGGTGCTTGTGGAAAGGAGCAGGGCAGAAAAGTTTGGCAAAGGCCTTTGACTTATTAGGTACTTCCTTTAAGATTGAATCATCTCAGCACTGCAATCGAACGACACTCGGACTTGGTTAGAAGCAGTCCGAGACTTCTTCTGGCAAATAGAACTGGTCTTGGTGACTTTGCTCTTGAGTATAATCGCTATATATTTACATCTGCCCAAACACAATGCACCAGAGAGTAAACACACCAGGATTCAACTGAAACAGGCTAAAGTGCCCAAACCAAGCGTTCACACCAACTAAACAAACTCAACTTTGTCCCACAAGATCTACTGTGAAATAAGACATTAAACACAAGGTTTTTTTGTGTGATGATATAGGAAAATGTGATGCGGCATGTGGAGATTGTTACACCCCAAAGTAGATCCCCCCCCAATAACAGAACATCCCAAGTCGTTTATACCACAGGAACCGGCCTCTCTTTGTCTCTTTCTTTCTCTCGAAGTTAATAAAGCTGGTTCACACTACGATTTTGGCCACTGTTTGGTTGTCTGAGACAAATTTTGAGAATCCTAAAAGATTCCTATAATCCTAGGCTAAAATCTGCAGTCTCTGATCGCTAGTTTGACGCCTTCCCCCGACGGTCGATTAACGGCCGTCGCGATCACATTTTTTCCTCCGATTAAATTCTGGCAGTGCCAGAAGATTTGAGGAACGGTCCTGTAGTGAGTCTTCTTGCGTGCGTCCGTTTTTCACGTCTTGACTGTCGTACCGTCTGACATTACTGACAACTGAAATCCTACAGTGTGACGCGGCTTACGGCGGGGATCACGTTCGTACAGTCAGACAAGCGTTGGTCGCGAAAGACTATTAAAAAAAAAAAAAAAATCGCACGGCGTGCACCCGGCTTAAGACAAAAAAGTAATAAAATGCAGCCTGTCATGTCACTGAGAAACTGAACCCTCTAGCATATGAAGATGTGTCCGGAAAGTTCAAAAAATGTGCCGCAGATGTTACAGCTTGACCTCTGACCGACTCTCGAGTGTCCTTCCACGTAGCTATAGCAACTACTAACCACACAACACACAACATGGCCACACAACATGGCACTGCTAACCAAACTGCTCTTATAGAACATTACATCAACAGCTTTTTAACCAATCAGATTAGAGAAGTCAACAGCGCTGTGGTATAAAGCATTATAAGTGATGAGAACTTGCTTCTGCACACGTCTGATCCCACTCATCGGTTAAAATTAGAGACTACTTCAACCCACAACGAGACCTCACTCCGTAACTAAAACGAACAGGAAGAAAAAAATGAAAAATGATTTTTACAAAAGATTGTGATTTCCTCAAGCAGAGTCTGTTTCAATAAAACCGGTGTCACTGTGTCTGCACTTTTCTGGATCGATCAAGTCAAAATTCATCTGCTGTACAATTTATCAACCCATTTCGACACCCCTTGCTGAAAGTGCAGACACAGCAACACCTACTTTATTACAAACCGAGAAAGTCTGGTCAAGGAAATGAACATGACCTGCAATATATTTTCGTCTGGTGGTCTGTTTAAACAAGGGACGTCACATTAAACAAGGGACAATGTTTGTAACATGTCCGCATGACCACGACTAGCTGACCTCAGAGCAGCTGAAGAGCACACTAAGATCGCTCATAGACCTAACTGTTTCCACGGATTGCGATATTTGGGATCCCTCAAGCTTCAATTCCTTTGAGTTCGATACAAAAGGATGTTATTGCTTTCACATCCCTTATAGCAAGACGTTCCCTACTGTTACATTGGAAGTCTGCTAAATACCCATCTATCTCTCAGTGGATAAAGGACGTGATGTTTTTCCTGAAACTCGAGAAAATACGATATACGATGAATGGATGTACTGATAAGTTTTTTCATAAATGGCATCCCGTTATTGTATACTTTATGGAGTTACAGACACTACCCACTTAAAGGTTGGTGCCTGTTGTCGAATTTTATAATATCTATATAACCAACGACAGTTAATGGGTAGCCATGATGAGCCGGAGGGGTGGGTTGTGGGTTCAATTTTGTTTTTCTTTGTATAAAAAGAAAAAAAAAATCTGTGAATATTTACTGCTGTTGCTCATTTTGTATTTTTGGGAAATGGTGGGGAGGCCAGAACAGAAAAGGCGATTTAGATAGGCTTAGCAGTTCAACAGAAATGTTTAATAAAAAAAGAAACGTAGAAATGTTTTGCAGAAATGTTTAGCAAAAATTGTTCAGTAGAAACGTAGAAATGTTCTGCAGAAATGTTCATCAGAAGTTCAGCAGAAATGTTCAATAAAAATGAAAAAAGAAAAATAGACCTAACTGTCTATTATGTTCATCTTTCAAGAGAGGACTTTCATTTCTTATTCAGAGGTACAGTATGGAACGCATCTGACACAGCGATGATATAAATGTGTGAGGTTCTGAGAGAATATATACCATATACGTGATTGTACTTGTACTATATATATATACACACATACACACACACACGCACACACACATACATTGCTAGCCAAATCAGCTTACTGTCTGCAGTAATGTTAGCTGATCAGGTGACGCTACAAGCTCCTTACATGGCTATAAATAAACACTTAATGTGAATTTGATGGGAAGTCGTCGTAAGCCTTATGATCAGACGCCTAAAGCCTGAACCGCTAAACCAGCACTTCCCACATACCTTCCGAAGTAACACGATTAAAGTGTCTTATTAACTATTGAGGACATAGTATCATTCAGAAATCCACAAGAAACGTAAATATTAAACCAAAACACAGTATTTAACTCAGTAAAATGAAACGGTCGAACAAGAGTCAGTGCAGAAGAAGTGGAAGAATGGAGGAATGAGAAACTGGCAATACTGCGATTGTGATATATTAACTACGACACATTCCCGCAGTAAAATGGTGACCCTGGTTACGGCCCTGCAGGTCACGCGACCACAGCGTTTGACTTGGAAACTCTGAATTTCTAGTGCTGTGATGGAAAGGAGACAAAATGAACAAAGAAAACGACACAGGTCTCTGTATTCCTACAAGAACAGCATCCATCTTGGTTGGCGATATGCACCGGAAGCACTTGAAATCACGCCAAGTGTGAATTACAAGTCAAAGTCGTAAATGAGAGTTTTACGAGGAGGGGGGAGATTTGCCAAATTCTTCAGGACTCTGCGAAGATTATAAAGTGGACCCTTTATTCGCTTCGGCGTAATGGGAAAACAAGCTCTCATTCATCTCCGCTGCTAAAAGCAGACAAACCTCCCGTTTGCATTCTTGAATAGTATTTCAAGACAACAATGCCAGGTAATGTACACGGTAAAGCGAAACCCACTCAGGCGAGGACCCTCATCCGTCTCACCGAGCAGTTACAGCAGTCCCTGAGCAGTTGCCCTTAGAGACCTTTGCGCGCTAATGAATTTAGGCGTCGCGACTCGGCTCGCGCATCATGCATCACTCGCCAACGATGAGGCTCGAGCGCCAAAGCAGGGCGTCACATGACCCTGCACAGCCCCACGGCTGGTCAGCAGTGATAAACTTTCAGCAGTGCAGTCGGGGATGGAGCCCATTTACACACAGGAGACATTTTAAAAGATAATGTTCCCTACGCTGTGAATATGCACTCTGGGTAATGGCTGCAAAAAGATTGAGTGTTTAGAAACGCCAAAAAAAAAAGAAAAAAGGCTGCACGCACTTTGTTTTGAATGATGGGTTATCAGTGGTGCTGCGGAACGAATGGCCACAACATAGCGTTACTGCGGGTTAGGAATGGCTCTATTAATAATATTATGTTATTATTAAAATACATGCAGTGCTACGGTTCTGATTTAATCAGCTACATATGATTCTTCAAGGCAAAGGCTTCTCGGAAACATAACGGTCAGCAGCTAGAAAGGCAAGGCGTATTTCAACAGTGACACCTGCTGACATGTTCCACCCAAGTAGATGATCGCCAACGCAAATACAAATTAGCAGTGCTCAAATCTCGCCTTCGCGTCAGGACATAATATCATTCGGATACTGTCGATTCGTACATGAGAACTGTTTCTGTTATCATAAAGACTCAATGTCTTGCGCTCATCCCAGGACTCTTATTCACAACATGCACGAACTGAACATCTTTTCAACAAATTTAGTTCTGTCTGACGTTATAGTATGTATGTTGTAGAAGAGTAATGATTTACAACCTCACTATCCAGTGTCGCCCAGAACAGGATGGGTTCCTTGTTAAGGATTCTCATGGAGGTTCTTTTTCCACACAATCACCTCAGGCTTGCTCCTTAAGCAGGAAGCAAACTAACGTTGGCCCAGCGTCTATTCTGGGTCGTCGCTACATGTGGTAAAAGAGCACTTTTCAGAACAATTGGTAAGGTTGGTATGAATGGGTGTGTGTGTGTGTGTGTGTGATTGTGCCCTGTGATGGACTGGCACCCTGTCCAGGGTGTACCCCGCCATGTGCCCGATACTCCCTGGGATAGACTCCAGGTTCCCCGCGACCCTGAAGAAGGAGTAAGCGGTAGAAGATGGATGGATGGATTGGCAAGGTGGATTTAAAGGTGGCTGAGAGTCGTTTGCTCCTGGTGGCACGACGGGAAAAATGACATTGGGTAAACAAACTGACCCAAACTGCACCACCACTTATTTAGATTTAAAGGTGGCTGAAAATCTGCCACCATTGGTGGCCTAATTCTAATGGTTTTCACTACAAATACCATTACAATTCATCAGCTAACCATGAATGATATCCACTAGACATGACAAGCCACCATGGGCGTAACCACACACTCTTTGGGGGGGATCGTGTGTCCCCCAATGTTGAGGCAATACCAATCTGCCCACCCAATATACAGAAGAAAATATTTTCTATATGTCCCGCTTAAATTTTCCCTGCCAACAGATCTGTCTTTTCTTCATGTACTCTATTTATTTTATCTATTTATTTATGTCTATTCATTTTTTAACATATTTCTGTTTGTTAAGGAAAATCGGTGTCCCCCTTACAATTGTACACTTGGTTTCGCTCAGACGCAACGCGAGTTGGTTGATATATATTTTAGCCGCCCAGTCTGTAAGAAATGGAGACAGCAGCCAAGTGTAGAAAAGTGCAGCAGAACATACGAGCTTTTATCAGACAGTCAGTAACTAGATACTTAGATAGCTAGGCTAACGTCAGTTCCAGTTTTTGACCATTAACGGTACATTCACGTGCACATCCTCCCGCCGAGTTCGGTGTGAACCCTCACGTTGTGACAGACTGTTAGAAATGTTATACATCCGAGTGAAAGCGAGGAAAGTTGCACAGCATTTCGTTCGCAGAGAATACCTCTGCCCACAGGATGTCCACAGCACCCTACTATTTCCCCATGCTGTGGGAGCTTCTACCACTCAGAAACTACGTGAATTCAAACAGTCACTGTAATCCTAAAACTATCTTCTAAACATGCGAATGTTCAGTATCAAACTTTGGAAATTTGGTGGCGGGGGGGTTAGCGTCTAGGGGGGCGGGGGGTCTAGCGCTTTGACGCCCCCCATGTCCATACCATGGTTACGCCATTGCAAGCCACCAATAGAAGGCAACAAATTATCAGACGGACCATTACAGTTACCAACCATCCATCCATCCATCTTCTACCGCTTACTCGTTTTAAGGGTCAGGGGGAACCTGGAGCCTATCCCAGGGAGCATTGGGCACAAGGCGGGGTACACCCTGGACAGGTTGCTAGTCCATTACAGTTTCCATCCATCCAACCATTTATACCGCTTACTCCTTTTCAGGGTTGCGGGGAACCTGGAGCCTATCCCAGGGAGCATCGGGTACAAGGCGGGGTTCACCCTGGACAGGTTGCCAGTCCATTACAGTTTCCATCAAAACCAATACAATTCCCATTATAAGCATTACAATAATACAAATACGGTGACGCTTTCTGTTAGGGGTTTTCTTCTCAGCAGGGTCGGTCCATCTAGATATGGATCTAAATGTCTGTCAAGCTGCTGCGTGATCTTCAAAATCCCTTGCCAATGTCTCCCTTTCAAACCTTTTCTTCTGTTCCAAAGTCTAATACCGAGCCATTAGACGCTGATCAGTTCATACAGCCGCAAGAAGAACTCGATGAGAAGTGCCATGCCTTGCTGTCATGCCCACATGTCAAGTTCAGACACAGCTGGATGCAGCGCGTGCGACGTGACCACAACCTGATAATGCGTGAGAAGTCCCTGCGTTGAAACGCAACTCGGGTTCAAACTTTCAAGCACGTGATCAGGCGGCGATCAATTCATAAATGGTGGGAGGTGGGGGTCATTTTAGAAGGGGAGAGGGGGAATAATATATATATATATATATATAAATCCGCGCGCGCGCGCTTATTAGTGATGCCAACCGCGCCGCAGAGAAAACGACACGACTGCGTCGTAAATCCGACCCCGGTGAGTGCGGGGGAATGCGGGTCTGGACGCCGGTACAGCAGAAATCTGGCCAAACATCTGTACGGTGGAAAAGAAGCATGCATGGTTAAAAAAGAGAGAAAGAGAGAGAGAGAGAAAAGGGGAGAGCGCGCGCGCACCAGTGCGGTCGTAATTCCAAAGCAGAAATCTCTCACCTTCTCACTGAGGCGCACGATCTTGTCCATTTTTGCTTCATCTTGAAGAAGCTCCCGTAGTTCACTCGTGCTGAGGACCCTGTACCCGTCCGGGCAAGAGTTCACTTCCCTCTTCTGGGACATTGTCGTCCCCGTTTAAAAAAAAAAAAACTAAACAAAACGAATTAAACGACTCGGGTTTGCATTTCGCTCGTGCAAGGCGCCGAGTGTGACCGAGCCGAGCTGCGCGAGCTGGGTGCACGGGCAGGCGGAGGAGGTCTCATCGGTATGAACGCACACCACTGTTTTGAGACAATGCAATTGGATATCACACGTTTGCACTTGTGGTGCAAGACCTTCCTTGGCCACAAGGGGGGGCGAACAACCCGAACGTGTCCAATGACTGCGACCTTGTTTGAAACGCCCCCGTGTCCGGCGCCGGCGCTGATTGGTCGGGTTTTAGAAGGGACTTTGTAGGTGTAGAAGTGAGGGAGTGTAGACCACCTGTTGCTCTGCGCGGTTCTACATCATCCATCAAGGGGTAAGGGCTCTCAGAGGGGCCGGGAATGGACTTGTTGTTATTTTGATCACGGATGCCGTGGTGTGTGTGTGTGTGTGTGTGTGTGGAAGTTTTGCGGAAGTTGTTTTCGGAACAATACTTCATTGATCCGTGTACCTTTTGGCCAGTTGGTTTTGTGTAAGGAACAGAAAACAAACAAACATGTAGGCAGAACAAACAAACAAACAAAAAGTTATTTATTCATTTTTTTTTAATTTTTAATTGTCAAGAACATCACACCTCCAGGGTCGGGGTTCGAATCCCACCGTGTCCCTGTGCTGTGGGGGTTTTCTCCGGGTACTCCGGTTTCCTCCTTCAGTCCAAAGACATGAATGGAAGGCTGATTGGCGTGTCTAAAGTGTCCGTAGTGTATGAATGGGTGTGTGATTGTGCCCTGCGATGGACTGGCACCCTGTCCAGGGTGTACCCCGCCTTGTGCCCCATGCTCCCTGGGATAGGCTCCAGGTTCCCTGAAAAAGAGTAAGCGGTAGAAGATGGATGGATGGAGGCAAACACTTTGTCCACCTTTAACCAGTGCTTCAGCAATTCAATTTCAAGCCTGGACTTTTTTTATGTTCACCTTTTCCCCTGCAATTGAAGTTGTAGAAGGTTTATATATATATAAAAAGGAATGCGTTGTATGTTATATCTGTGTGGGCCTCCCAGCATTTTGTACCTCTGTCACAGCACAGGTGGTCTCTTCATGTTCATCGTACAGTGCAAATTACTAATGATGTTTGGTCTAGCAATCAGAAGCAACACCTGAAGACAATAATCACTTTTTTCTGGCAGGGTGTGCTATTGCAGGAGGGTTAATTAATACGATGCGACTGTAAAGAAATTAAATTATGTACATTCTCAAACAAATACAACTAATATACAAAGATATAAGGAACATCTAGTAGGGTCACTACAATTAAAAGATTACAGTACACACCATATGCAGTAAAATAAAATAAGCATGCATAATACACAAGTGAAACATTGCCAATAAAGACTTGTTTTAAAATTCCTTTTTTAGACTGTGGCAATGTTTGTCGTTTTTATTGTACATTCACATGGGTACCCACTAACATACCTACCCATCATCAACCTACCCATTCACATACCTACCCATCATCTACATACCTACCCATCATCTACCTACCCACTCCCATACCTACCCATCATCTACCTACCCACTCCCATACCTACCCACTCCCATACCTACCCCCCCATACTACCTACCCCCATCATCAACCTACCCATTCACATACCTACCCATCATCTACCTCCCACTCCCAACCACCCATCATCTACCTACCCATTCCCATACCTACCCATTCCCATACCTACCCATCATCCACCTACCCACTCACATACCTACCTATCACTAATACCTACCCATCATCTACCCACTCCCATACCTACCCATCATCTACCTACCCCATCATCAACCTACCCATTCACATACCTACCCATCATCTACCTACCCACTCCCATACCTACCCATCATCTACCTACCCACTCCCATACCTACCCATCATCTACCACCCCCCATACCTACCCATCATCTACCTACCCACTCCCATACCTACCCATCATCTACCTACCCCATCATCAACCTACCCATTCACATACCTACCCATCATCTACCCACTCCCATACCTACCCATCATCTACCTACCCATTCCCATACCTACCCATTCCCATACCTACCCATCATCCACCTACCCACTCACATACCTACCCATCATCTACCTACCCACTCCATACCCCATCATCTACCTACCCACATCAACCTACCCATTCACATACCTACCCATCATCTACCTACCCACTCCCATACCTACCCATCATCTACCTACCCATTCCCATACCTACCCATCATCCACCTACCCACTCACATACCTACCCATCATCTACATACCTACCCATCATCTACCTACCCACTCCCATACCTACCCATCATCTACCTACCCACTCCCATACCTACCCATCATCTACCTACCCACTCCCATACCTACCCATCATCTACCTACCCACTCCCATACCTACCCATCATCTACCTACCCCATCATCAACCTACCCATTCACATACCTACCCATCATCTACCTACCCACTCCCATACCTACCCATCATCTACCTACCCACTCCCATACCTACCCATCATCTACCTACCCATTCCCATACCTACCCATCATCCACCTACCCACTCACATACCTACCCATCATCCACCTACCCATCATCTACTTACCCATCATCCACATACCTACCCATCATCTACCTACCCACCCATACCTACCCATCATCTACCTACCCACTCACATGCCTACCTATCATCTACCTACCCATCATCCACCTACCCCACACACCTACCCAACACTACCACCATCACCTACCCATCCATACCTACCCATCATCTACCTACCCACTCCCATACCTACCCATCATCTACCTACCCACTCCCATACCTACCCATCATCTACCTACCCACTCACATGCCTACCCATCATCTACCTACCCATCATCCACCTATCCATTCACATACCTACCCATCATCTACCTACCAATTCACATACCTACCCACTCACATACCTACCCATCATCCACCTACCCATTCACATACCTACCCATCATCTACCTACCCACTCCCATACCTACCCATCATCTACCTACCCACTCCCATACCTACCCACTCACATACCTACCCATCATCTACCTACCCACTCTCATACCTACCCATCATCTACCTACCCACTCACATACCTACCTATCATCTACCTACCCATCATCCACCTATCCATTCACATACCTACCAATTCACATACCTACCCATCATCTACCTACCTACTCACATACCTACCCATTTACATACCTACCCATCATCTACCTACCCATTCACATACCTACCAATTATGTACCTACCTATTCATATACCTACCCCATCATCTACCTACTAACCCACCATTTACCTCCCTACCCACCTGCCTACATACCATGCTAAAAAAATAACAGCAGAAACCATTACATAAATTTGAATGGTTTCCATTACATCTACCATTACAAACCACCAGCTGTTAACCATTAAAACCATTACCATTATCAGTCCTTAATGATATCACTTGCAATCGATTAAAGCCAACAAATTAGCACTAGAGACCCACAGGGACCATTAGTTTCCATTAAAACCAATAGAATTCCAATTATAACCATTCGAACTATTACAAATTCTATGAGGGTTTCTATTGTTTTTGTTTGTTTGTTTTTCAGCACTACCTACACCTTGATTTGACAGGAAACATTTGACATAATTTAAGGAAATGATTTGTTTCGGTTTATTTATTTATTCAATGTATATTTAGAAGCACCGACCGACAAACTAGCGATTCACTAAACAAATCCCAAACAGATCTCCGCACTAACATATTCGATTCATAAAACGGCGCTAAAGCGTAAAGGCTGCCAGTTGTCTGACGTCATCATCCTGCGACGAAACACACACGGAAATAATGGCGACGCTGGCCGGGGACCGCTGGAGGGATGAGCTCCCTCATCACGAAATATTCTGCAAACTGCAAGAGAGTCGGAATCTGGAGCCACAGGGGACGAGCAGGAGGATCGTTAAAAACTTGACGTTTTGCCTGAACGGAGATTTGTTTGTGTGGGACAATTTGGAAAGCGTGTTTTATACAACAAACCTGCGGCAGCTCAATTCTGAGCTTCCTTCACACACGGCCAAATACCAGGTTACAAGTGTAGCGTGCTCACTAAGTGTCTAGTGTGTTTACTTAAGAGATTATATATATATATATATATATTTTCCTCTCTGCGTGTTTCATCTCTTGTGTATCTGACCGCTGGGGTGTGTGTGTGTGTGTGTGTGTGTGTGTGTGTTTTTATCCGGTCTTGTCTACAGACTTTGATGTGCATCAACCCACCGCTGTTCGAAGTGTGTCAGGTGCTTCTCAGTCCCACTCAGTATCACGTGGCTCTCGTTGGTCAGCGTGGGGCAACCGTGCTGGAGTTACCCCAACGCTGGGGCAAGAAGTCCGAATTCGAAGGTGGACGCCTCGAGATCAACTGCAAGTGAGTTGAGTAACGACGCGCCACACACCGTGTGATGTTCACCAGAGTTGCCGCTCTGATGACGAACGGTTCTCGGGATTGGGGGATGGGCGGTACCCGTACTCGTACCCGTACCGTCGTTTCTTATGATCTATTCCGAATAATCTCCTTTCTTCTCAGGACTATCCCCGTGGCTGAGCGCTTCTTCACCAGCTTGACCTCTGTGACCTTGCGCCAGGCTACTTGGTACCCCAGTGAGACGGAGGAGCCCCACCTAGTGCTGCTCACCTCGGACAACACCATCAGGTACCCGCGAGAGCCGCGCTCACGTGCGAACAGCATGAATAATAATACAAAATAACCTGACGTTTGTGTCTGTAGGTTCTACAGTCTTAAAGAGCCTCAGACTCCGGCCCGAGTGCTTCCCGTGTCTCAGTCTGAGGAGGAGACCAGCATCCACCCAAGAGGGTAAACACGTTTTTTTTTTTTCTTCTCCTTCTACCGTGTAGTCACGTGCATTTCAATCGGAGCTGCTCTGAGATGAGAAGTCATGCACTGCGAATAAACCGAATAAAGAGTCCCAATATTAACGATGCTTCTTTGTTCTAAGGCGCTCGTACGCAGCCTCTCTGGGCGAGATCGCGGTGGCGTTCGACTTTGGGCCGTTAGTCAACGCCCCTCGCCACCTCGCTGGAACGCGCCTGAAGGAAGACCTGCTGGTTTACCCGTTATACATCCTCTATGGGAACGGGGAAACGTTTCTGAGTTACACGTCTCTCACCTACACGTAAGACCTCTTGTTTAGAAACACTGAGCAGATAATTATGTATATATTAATTACCCTCAATTTTAAGTAATATTCTGAATGTTTTCAGTATAATAGGTTACGCAGGGTTTTCACTTTCACGTTCATTGTTTTGCTATCTGTGTGTGTGTGTCAGTAATCTGGGGAAGCTCCTGGGTCCTCTACCCATGTACCCCGCTGCAGAAGATAATTACGGCTACGACGCCTGCGCCGTGCTCTGTCTGCCCTGCGTGCCCAATATCCTGGTGATCGCAACTGAAGCAGGAATCCTCTATCACTGCGTCGTGTTGGAGGCAGAGGAGGAAGAGGACGGTGGAGTACGTACAAACAAACTTCCTTTAAGAGAATTTCGAATTACTTTAAAAGTCTGTATAGGTTCAGCAGAAGTGCACTATAGTCCGGTCCAAAATTATTACCACCCTTGGTTAAAGTGTTGGGTATTAGCTGATATTCTGATACTGATATACATATCATTTTTTAAAAATGAGAATTTTTTTGTGTTAATATAGTGTAATATTTGCTGTGTGTGTGTTCAGGCTGTAGAGAGGTGGTCGCGAGGATCCGAGACGGTGCCATCGCTCTACGTATTTGAGTGCATAGAGCTGGAGCTCACTCTCAAGCTGGCCGCCGGGGAAGAAGAGGAGCCAGCGGATTCGGACTTCACCTGCCCGATCCGATTACACGGAGGTGGATAATGGATTTTACAGAAACCGATAACTAAGTCGCTCCGTACCTGCCGATAACCGATTAATCCCGATAGTTTTTAATATTGAAGCTGAATGAAAACATAACACTCGAAGTAAAATATTGCTGAACTGTATTACAAAAATAAACAAAATGTACTGTCATTTTTTTTAACGAAAAATATTATATATTAAAGTAAATAAAAAGATGTGCATCCAAACTGAACCAAAAAGTAGGATAACAAATACAAATATAGACATCCAAAATGAATAATAATAAAAAAAAAAACACTTCACAAGAAAATTTCTCAGCGATAGTTTTTATTTCACCTCTAGAGGCCGCTCTCGTACTGTATAACTACAGTGGACCATGGTTGTGGATTTTTGGCAAAACCGACTAATCAGTCGACCTCTACCAACAGCATACACTGTTCCTTCTCTGTATCAGTAGCTCCCTTTAATACATAATGTCTGTTTTTGTTTTTCAGACCCTCTGTGTCAGCACAGGTACCACTGTACACACGAGGCGGGCGTTCACAGTGTAGGACTCACGTGGTTCAACAAACTCCACAAGTTCCTGCAGTCGGGTGAGCGCACACTGTAGAGGCGTTAGCTGTAGCTTCGGATCTAGTGCTAGTCCAGCAAAAAAAAGAAAAAAAAGATGTGTGTACATGTGTGTGTATGTGTATGTGCAGATGAGGAGGATAAGGACAGCCTGCAGGAGCTGGCAGCTGAGCAGCGCTGCATAGTCGAGCACATCCTCTGCACCAAACCCCTCGCAAGCAGGTAGAATTGTAAATCTACATCATAGTAGTAGAGCTAGAACCCCCCTCCCTTTTTTTTGACCCTGTTAATATCATGTGAGATGATATTAAATATTGAAGTAATTTCTTTTGATTCAAGATAAACAGTTAAGGTTGAGTTGACCACCATTTTGTTTGTGTGTGTGTGTGTGTGTGTGTAGTTTACCAGCTCCAGTTCGTGGTTTCTGGATCGTGTCCGATCTGTCTCTGGGTGCCACCTTGATCTGCGTCACAAGCACTTACGAGTGTCTCCTGCTGCCTTTGCTGTAAGAGACCCGTAACTCTGTCCTAGCTAAGCGTCTTGTCGTTAAGCCACGGACCCACGGCAGACGTTAACGTTGTTTTGTTTTGGTTTTTTTTTTTTTAAACCCCTGTTCACCCCGCAGTAGTTCTATACGTCCTCCGTCTCCTCCTCTGCTGTGCTCGCGGGTGGGAGCGGAGGAAGCGTCTGTGAGCTCCCCGCTGCGCGGACTGGCTCACGACTCGTTCGAGCAGCACATCCGGAACATACTGGCACGCAGCTCCACCAATCCGCTCATGCTCAGGTAAATTAGTCAAATCACAGAACGCAGCCCGCCGTCTCGGGTCGAACGTTTTACGGCGAACTGCGCGGTTTTCAAATTGCTTTTAGAATAATCACGCCTTAGAAAAGGAAAACACAACGATGCACAATATTTATTAAATGAATGAATTGAATCTTAAATGATTCATGGCTCCATTATTCTTTAAACATGACTGGTGTTTGTGTGTTTCAGGTCAGGGGATAAGGACTCCTCCCCTCCCACCCCAGAGTGTCTGCAGCTACTGAGCAGAGCCACGCAGGTCTTTCGGGAGGAGTACATCCTCAAGCTCGACCTGGCCCGCGAGGAAATGCAGAAAAGGTTCAAGTTTAAATCGATTCATCTAGAATAGACGACTTCTGCTTCTTCTTCTTCTTATTATTGTTATTAGGCTTTATAAATTATGGTGCTATTAGATCAGTTGTGATCATTGCGGCTGTTTGTTTTTACTCAGAGTCAAACTGCTGACCAGCCAGAAGAACAAGCAGCTGGAGGACCTCACGACGTGCCGGGAGGAGAGGTAGCCATCAACACTGCCTTGACTCAAATCAGTATCTACCAAAACCACCTCAGTGTATCTTTTTAAGCTGTTTTATTTCTATCTCATGCGCTGGATCAGTAAAATACTTCTTTCTTTATTTCCCCCGCCTCTCATCGTCCTCTGCTGTTGAGTAAATCCACGAAATGCCCCACTGCCTTTCCTCAGTCATTAGTTTTTGTGGTTTCCAGCAGTAGTACATTGTGTTTTGCTCATTCTGTTGTTTGTATCGAACAGAAAGAGCCTGAGGGAGGCAGCAGAGCGCCTGGCCGACAAGTACGAGGACGCGAAATATCGGCAGGAAGCCATTATGAACAGGTAGGTGCTCTGTTCAGACTTTTTCTGGAGATAATGCTGGGTGAAAAGTATTTTTGCTCGTTATTAACAGGACATTCACGTCAATTCAGGGGGGAAAAAAAAAAAGAGTGGCTAGTCATTTGTGTTGGGCGTATATAGGATGAAGAATGTGCTGGGCAGCCTGCGCAGTCAGCTTCCAGTGCTGTCCGACAGTGAGAAGGACATGAAGAAAGAGCTGCAGACCATCAACGACCAGCTGCGTCACCTCGACAACAGAATCACACAGGTCAGTTGCACTGGAAGGCGCACGTTCTACTTCCTGTTGCTGCGTCCTTGCACTCGAACAGTTGCCCCTGTTGCTGTGAAAGCCCCTAGATTTCGTTCGACATCAGAAGTTGAACGGAGCGTCGCAAAGACCAAGGATCTATCAAAACAAGCCGAGTATAAAGTTCTGGAAAAGAGTCGGTCGGTATTTGGTTACTTTAGCTGCTGTCCCGAACGCTCGACTTGCATAAGTAAGAATAGAACATGAGTAAGATGTCGTAGTCCTGCTGGTCGGGGGAATTCCGTAACGTGCGACAGTGTGCGTGCTTGGTCACATGACCTCACAGGACGACGGCGGAGCAGTATTAAGGCAAAATACTCACGTGCATGTCGGATATATCTACATCACGCGTTCACTAGAAGCAGTCTAGACAGTCCGAGCCGTCGTTTATTCATTTGCATAGAGACCCAAAAATAATCATCTCGTCTCCTCTCATCTCCTGATCAGGTGAACATGAAGAAGGATTACCAGAAGAAGCAGATGGATAAAGGATCGTCTTCGGCCCGAGCCACTATAACGTTAAACGCCCACCAGAGGAAGTGTGTTCAGGGCGTCTTAAAGGAACAGTGAGTCAACACGTACACAGAGCTTCAAATACTTCCACCATCGGCCTTCGCACTGTATATTTTAGGGCTGCCAGCTTAAAATAAAGAAATAAATCACGTCAAATATTACAAATGACACCGTACTGCTACACTGTGTTCATCACACAAACCACACGAGGTGAAAAATAATCGTTTAAAACAAATCACAGGGCCTGCAGCATCAGTCTCAACTCCTTCTTTCATACTTACTGATTTACTTACTGACTGACCAACATACTGACTTGCTTACTTACTGACTGAAATACTAACTCATTTACTTACTTACTGACTCATTTACTTACTGACAGACATACTGACTTGTTTACTTACCGAAATACTGACTCGTTTACTTACTGACCGGCATACTGACTCATTTACTTACTGACTTACTTACTGACCAACATACTGACTTCGTTTACTTACTGACCGGCATACTGACTCGTTTACTTACTGACCGGCATACTGACTCCTTTACTTACTGACCGGCATACTGACTCCTTTACTTACTGACCGGCATACTGACTCATTTACTTACTGACCGATATAATAACTCCTTTACTTACTGACTGAAATACTGACTTGTATCTTTACTGATTGATATACCGACTCATTCACGTACTTACCGACCGGCCTACTGACTCATTTACTTACTGACTCATTTACTTACCAAAATACTGACTCATTTACTTACTGACCGACATACTGACTGGTTTACGTACTTACTGACACAGACTGACTCGTTTAATTACTGACGGACATTCTGACTCACTTACTTACTGACCAGCATACTGACTCCTTTACTTACTGACCGGCATACTGACTCATTTACTTACTGACCGATATAATAGCTCCTTTACTTACTAACATACTGACTTTTTTCTTTACTGATTGATATACCGACTCATTCACATACTTACTGACCGGCCTACTGACTCATTTACTTACTCATTTACTTACCAAAATACTGACTCATTTACTTACTGACCGACATACTGACTGATTTACTTACTGACCGAAATAATAACTCCTTTACTTACTGACTGAAATACTGACTTGTTTCTTTACTGATTGATATACCGACTCATTCACGTACTTACTGACCGGCCTACTGACTCATTTACTTACTGACTCATTTACTTACCAAAATACTGACTCATTTACTTACTGACCGACATACTGACTGGTTTACGTACTTACTGACACAGACTGACTCGTTTAATTACTGACGGACATTCTGACTCACTTACTTACTGACCAGCATACTGACTCCTTTACTTACTGACCGGCATACTGACTCCTTTACTTACTGACCGGCATACTGACTCATTTACTTACTGACCGATATAATAACTCCTTTACTTACTAACATACTGACTTTTTTCTTTACTGATTGATATACCGACTCATTCACATACTTACTGACCGGCCTACTGACTCATTTACTTACTCATTTACTTACCAAAATACTGACTCATTTACTTACTGACCGACATACTGACTCATTTACTTACTGACCGAAATAATAACTCCTTTACTTACTGACTGAAATACTGACTTGTTTCTTTACTGATTGATATACCGACTCATTCACGTACTTACTGACCGGCCTACTGACTCATTTACTTACTGACCGACATACTGACTGGTTTACGTACTTACTGACACAGACTGACTCGTTTAATTACTGACGGACATTCTGACTCACTTACTTACTGACCAGCATACTGACTCCTTTACTTACTGACCGGCATACTGACTCCTTTACTTACTGACCGGCATACTGACTCGTTTACTTACTGAGTGACCTACTGACTCGTTTACTTACTGACCGGCATACTGACTCGTTTGCTTACTTACTGAGTGACATACTGATTTGTTTCTTTACTGACTAATATACTGACTCATTCACATACATACTGACCAGTCTACTGACTCTTTTACATACCGACTGACCGGCCTACTGACTCATTTACATACTTAGTGACGATTAATTTACTTCCTGTCTGACAGACATGCTGATTTATTTACTGACATTGACTTTGTCAAAACTGTTTTTCTTTCATACTCCGACATACTGAACACTTTTTTTTTAACTTACTGACTTGCATACCTACTGACTGTATGTACTCACTGACTTACATACTCACTCTCAGTAATATATTTTTTTTACTGCTGCTATTTACCTCCATTTAACATGCCAGGTAGAATGTTATTAAAATCCTCTGCCTGAAAACCAGTTGAGTCCCAAACCGCTTTCTCTTCACTATAATCGATCACTAAATAAAATGACGCGTGCGATACATATCCAATCAAGATTCAGCCACAGAAAAAGAGGGACTCTGGGAAAAGCCTACTAAATGTTAATTTAATAAATGAATTTTGAAAAAAAAAAAAAAAGGGAGGTATGTTGTAAATTAAATGCATTCATTCAGAACCCTCTTTCTACAAGTGACAACACGGTCATTTAATCAGTTCAGAACATTTAACTTGCATTAAGCATTTAAAAAACAGGACTAGTGTCAAATCCATGTTCTGAAACTCCAAGTGCTGTTTGTCCTTTCATTTCCCTCGTAGGGGCGAACACATCGCTGACATGATGAAGCAGCTCAAAGACATCAAGAACCATTTCAGCTTCTGAAGAGCAGACGGAGAAGCACTAGCTGTCCACGTATCACACGGTGCTGGAATTTCTGTGCAGCTTGTTCGATGACGATGAGGGAGAAAGATAAGCTGACGCCTTTGTATACGGTAGCTTTACTAGGTTATGTCTACAAGTGTAACAATCTGTTGGAAATAAAAGGTTTTTGTACATTTACCAAGGCTTGGTTATTTGTGAGCACACCGCAGCACTGTCAATCTCGATCCTGATTGGTCAGAAGGTGTTGATTTTTACAATGTTGGACACCAGTTCTGGCAGTAAGACAAATATGTTTTCCTTTTTATATTAACATGTGTGTGAGGAGTTTGCATGTTCTCCCCGTGCTGCGGGGGTTTCCTCCGGGTACTCCGGTTTCCTTCCCCAGTCCAAACACATGCATGGTAGGCTGATTGGCGTGTCCAAAGTGTCCGTAGTGTATGAATGGGTGTGTGAGTGTGTATGTGATTGTGCCCTGTGATGGACTGGCACCCTGTCCAGGGTGTACCCCGCATTGTGCCCGATGCTTCCTGGGATAGACTCCAGGTTCCCCGTGACCCTGAGGAAGGAATAAGCGGTTGAAGATGGATGGATGGATGGATGGATGGATTAACACCTGACATGGGGACTTGGATATATTAGCTATGAAACACAAACTGTTTAACACGTTCGGAAGGAGTCTCCAGTGTCAGTGTTTCTTTTATTCCGTACATAGATGATATCTGGTCTAGAAGTAATATGTACAGTATACGACTCGTCTCATACGAGTCATCTAATACGACGACCAGCGCTATTAATGTTGCTAAGAAACTGGGATATTTAAAGCTTGTGGTTTTCTTTTATGGCACGGAAGCTATTTTCTTTGATCATCTGTGGCATTATATCTCAACGAGAGCCACCACATCCTGCTGTGTGCACAAATGGAGTATCATTGAGTGAGAATGAGCAGTAGGTTTCGTGGGAGGAAGTGGCTGCATTGTTTGGTGCGTTTTGATATATTTTAAAGATCATTTATACACAACAGTATTTATAGTTGTGCCCTATTACAAACATTCAGTGATGCTCAGTGAGAGCTGGGCGGGGGAGTGTAAACTTTTGAACAGGATGAACGGTGTAAATTTTATTGAAAAGGTCTTTTGTTTTTCATTTAGTACTGCCCTTCAGACACTAAGAGTATTTTGTCCTCTGGGAGACATGTAACTATTTACACCAATCGTCCTGTTCAAAAGTTTACACCCCCCTGGCTCTTCATGCATTGTGTTTTCCTTCTTGAGCATCAGTGAACGTTTGCACTTTTCGTAATAGTCGTGTACGAGTCCCTCAGTCGTCCTCAGTGTGAAAAGATGGATCTCAACATCATATAGCGACTGTTGGAAAGGGGATCAAATATGCAGAATGTGCAGGGCCTGGAGGATTTTTCTGAAGAATGGGCAGTTTAACTGCTCGGGACAAATGAGGGACTCATGAACAACTCTCACGAAATATAAACACAGTCGTTGATCATCCAGGTAACGACATACTGTATTAAAAACCAAGGGTATGTACATTATTATTGTGTCTTGTGAAATAGCGTCTTCAGGACTAAATAAATAAACATGGGATTTTTATGATCTGATTTTTATTAACACTATTGATTGAGCAGATTCTCCAAGGGGTATGCAAACTTTTGGGCACAGCCGTATACATCACAAATGATGTGTGTGTGAGTGTGTGTGTGTTGTTGAGGTCCAGTCCACTGTGATGTATGAACCAAGTCGAATCATCAGAGATCAACCCCTCAGTTGTGCTTTAAGTCGAGTTTGGTTTATTAGATATGTACAGAGATATGTACACAGTACAGTTTAGAAATCTTCCATGCGAACAGAACATTAATGTTGTCGTTAAACTACGGTTTTCCACAAAGCAAGTAGAACCATAAAATCATACCGGATTAACGGAAAATGAACTCGTCACTCGGTTTAATCCACACGCGATATTATTGGCGTTTAGAGCTTTGTGAATATTTAAAAAAAAAAAAAAAAGGTAGTTAGAAAGTTCATCGTGTCTCGGTGTGATGTTCCTATCGAATAGAATTAAATGGGGAAGCAGCAGAAATCCACAACTGTAGCCTGTGTGTGTGTTGAGTGTTATGTGAACCAAGAGATGGACAGGATGGGTATGAATTAAAAACGCAAAGAGGACACACATCAGTTTAAAAAAAAAAAAAAAAAAAATTCTTCAAGCCATGAAATGCTGCTTACATTTAACCAGCAGCGTTTGCGTAAGCTCGTGTTGTCTAGACGTTCCCGTCCGAACGAGAGAGAAAAAGAAAAAAGGAAGCTGCATTTCATCAGCTACGAATAATGAAATTGTGTGTGTGTGTGTGTGTCACGCCTGAGAAACGCGTTGCCACACCAACACGGGGAACGTCATTTCGCCACCGCGATCTCAATCACGGCTGCGTTTCTAGTGAAGAATAAATTGTTGTAATTTGTCCAAACTATTCATGTAACGTTATTAGCACATGATCTGGTTCAGAAAAGTGAGTCACATGCAGGAGTGGACAAATCGCCTGATGATGATGATGATGATGATTACGTGTCTGGACTTTTTTTTTTTTTTTTCTCCTCCCCTTCTCTTGTTGAACAATCAAAATCCCCTCAATGCAGTACTCTTTCCGAATTCGACCACCTGCTGCACTACACACACGGGATGTTACGGCTCGGATTAAATAGCTGCACGGATGATGGAATTTACATACAGCACTAGCAAAATAGCCTGGGATATGGTATTACATCACGTTATCTACTCTTTTTTTAATTTTTTTTTTTAAAGACTGTTTTTAAACATGCGATTTGTCCACCCCTAAGTAGGCTAATCCAGAACTAATTCAGGTGTTTAAGAAGCAGCCAGACTAATATTCTCATGAGAATCGCTTGCGTTCGGTTCGGAAATTGTGACACAAATCCCAACGGTTTCCCTAGTGTAGCAATGACGAACACGATACTCGCCTCACCGAGCTTCAGGACATAGCAGCGGCTACAGACTTAGTGTAATCTCGTCCGTCTTTATAGCCATCGCCGAAAGCGTGTCGTGACGCAGCGGTGTGAAAAAAAAATAAATAAATAAATCACCAGGTCCGGGGATATAAAACGGGACGTCTACAAACGGAAACATCGCAAAGTGGTGGTGGTCCTCGATTTGTCTGGTGAGTGTCTGGGACCAAAAAAAAAAACAAAAACACGACCTAGTGGAGGAATACTGACGCAGCACGGGTTAGAACTATGAAATGAGTCACGGACGCAGGAAAAACGGCAGGAAGCCACACGTACGGCCAAAATTAACTTAACGCAATATACATATATTCTGTATACACACACGTATGTACAAATACTACGAAGCAGATCCTTCATAAAGTCCCCGTCTTTTTAGGCTCAGCAGATGGTGGAGAAGTCAGAAAGTAGGCCAGGGACAGAGTGAAGCATGAGTTCGGGGGGGGAAATGACACAGAGACGTTTCACATTTAGTCACATGCTCGAAGAGCTGTAGTAATAATGTCGTAGTGTTCGCTCACCTCTCGTGTGTCAGAGCCGCCTTCTCTTTTTTTTTCGTTAGAGGTACACTGAAGTGTTTTTAAAAAAGCCCAGGCCACCTCATGCCAGTGTCCCGCGCCTCAGCAAGGGTTTTAGGAGACGCAATGAGATGTTGGGAGATCTGAGAAACATAGGGACGAAAGTGTGTGTGTGTGAGAAGATAGGGAAAGAAAGAAGGATGCTGGATGAAGAAGAAGAAGAAGAAGAAGAAGTAGAAAAAAAGGGAGTATCATGTCTCAGGAAGCTGGCTGATGTCTGTCAGGTTGGTGTCATTGAGGATGGCACGGATTCGCTCTACAGAGTCCGCCTGCCGGATTCGCTCCAACTGGACCTGAGAGAAAAGGACAGGCTTAAACGAGAACTGAAATTGCATAAAAGTAAGCAATGGGTATGAAATGAAACCCAGGAGTTGATTATTTTCCAATAACAGCACGACGTACGACAGTGATGCGTTACAGTAATGCTGATAAAAATACAATTCTTTGAAAAGACTTTCAAAATGGCTGCCTACTTCATAAAGAACGCCCCCAGGATGCTAAATCCGCCGATCAGGTTTATTCTGGTGTGCGAGACTGACATGATATTTACCTGCAGAGTCTGTGAAAGCTTGACAAAGTCTCTCTGGACCTGCTCGCTGACATCCAGCTCTGTCTGTAGTCTCTGTGCTTTGTCCTTCTCGTCGAACACTTGACTCTCCAGGGCGGTCTGTAAAAACCCGAACGCACACCCAGTTGGACAGAAGTCAGTTGTAACAGGCGTCAGAGCTAGCTCCTTTCACTGGAGGGTTTTGAACCCCGTCGGCAATTGGTTTCGATACCGCACAGTCCCAGGGAGTCAGATTTATTTGACTCGGCTCACCGATTCAGTCGCCCCCCCCCCCTTCCCGATTTCTTTTCGTCAGTTCCAACAGCCTCGTCTGTGGATGAATTTCGACTTCTATGGGTTTATTCGACAACCTTTCTGAAAAATTTATCCAGTTTAGAGAAATAAACACCAACGTGCTGTTCGGGAGCCAAAAGAGTCGACTCTTAGTATTGAGCTGAACCAAACGATCTGACTCGTTAAAAAGAGCCGAAGTTCTCATTGGTATTTTGCCGAATCGGCACGTTGCAAGAGCTTCACGAGATTAATATACTATATATATATATATATATATATATATATATATATATATATATATATATATATATATATATATATATATATATATATATATATATACACACACACACATATATACACACACACATACACACACTTTACACACTGGTTTCCAACATGAAAGCCAAGTTATGAACACGGTGAGAATCACACAAATAAAAGTGATTCATAGTCTGCAAAAGTACATTCAAACGCAACACTGAAGAATAAAAGCCTAGAAGGGGCAAGTTAGCATGGCGGCCATTTCATGAGCGAATCCTTCTTGTTGTTCTAGTCACGTGATCGCACCTTGCTGGAGAGTGTGTCTTTGAGCTGTTCCTCCAAGCTGCTTTTCAGACCCTGGACACTCTGTAATGCCTGGCTCTTCTCCGCCAAGCTGCTCTCTAGCTGTTCACAACAGAACAGGACACGATCAGCCAAATTCACCACCTACAATCCATCATTCAGTTATCATTCGGGATGTTCCAGCTAGTTCGGAGGGTTCTTTACCTGCTCTTTTTCAGCCTTGACTCGCTCCAACTCCGTCTTCAGGCTGGAGAAAGACGCTGGAAGAGGAGACGGAAGTCAGAATTAAAACGCTGTATACTGTATAATCGGTACGTAGCACTAGACTCAATATTGTGATTGAATGTCCCATTAGCAAGACAAAGCATAATCTAGAGCGAGAACACTAGAACGTTAGTGCTGGTTAGACAGCAGCACATCACACAGGGACAAGTACGTTATACCACAGCGCTGCTGAATGGTCGGAAGATGCACATGATTTTTTTTTATATTAACGCGCTTGCTCTAATACGTTATCCTTTCTTACACGAGGACTTTTATTTAACATTTTTGGGAGGAGACTCCAGAGTCTGTGTTTCGTAAAAGATTTGAAAAAGATTTTGCGCTTTGTGGTTTCTCGGTCTGAAGTTGCAATTTTTGTTTAATTAAATTTTAGAGACAGGAGAGGTCGACCGATAGTGGATTTTACCGATACCGATAAATTGACCGATAGTTTTTAAAGCTGATACTGAATGAAAACAGAACACTCAGAAGTAAAATACTGCTGAACTTTATTACAAAAAGAAACAGTACTGACTGCAATATAAACATGTACTGTACTTTTTTAATGAAATAAATATATTAACTATTAATAAATATTAAAGTAAATAAAAGAGACATCCAAACTGAAACAAAAAGTAGCACTCCAAATAACAAATAGAGATCCAAAATTAATTAAAAAACACTTCAAATAACATGACAAAATTGGTCAGCGATAGTTTTTATTTCGCCTCTAGAGGCCGCTCTTGTACTGTATAACGACGGCGGCCACTCACGCAACGTACACAACCGGGAAAACCAATCAGTGTGGATTTTTGCAGATAACCGATAGTTCCGGCAAAACCGATCAATCGGTCGACCTCTAAGAGAGAGAATTAAGAAAAAAAAGAAAAGATAGTGAGTAAACAATTGTTTATCGCAGCTATAACATAAGTCAGAACATTGTTGTCCTTTTGTATCTAAAACTAGTTCGTGTTGGACAATGGCCGTGTTATAAGAGGAATAAAACATCAGGATGTGCCGATATAAAAAAAAGTAAAATAATCGATGGTCGCCGATTACTTTCCTATAACAGCAGCACACGCGCTTGTGTTTTCTTCCCTGCTTGTCAAACCGCTCGTACGAAAGGTTATAACGTATTTAAACACGTCTTTGCTTCTGTCATTCCCAATCACAAGCCATAAGTTCAGCTCTATCCTTCTACAAGCCGTTAACGCACTATATTCTCGACTGCTGATGTTTACGACATGGAGACAAACGTGACTGACGTGATCAGACAAGGCAACCACACACAAAGGCATGCTACACAAGTGTCTGCTATCAACACACAGCCACACGGCTACTCCTAGTCTAGATGTCTGTGTAAGCGGTGCGGTCACTTGAGAACACAGGGTGCTCAGATGAGATTAATGTGATGTGTTACGTTATGTACTGTGAGCGTTAAAATGGCATTAGTACGACCAGTGGAGACAGACAGCCTAGACACACATGAACCTACAGTCAGCCAGTGAATCATACCTTCCAGGATGTCTGAACACATGTCCCCAATGGAGGGAGAGGGAGAGGGAGAAGGAGAGGGGGTGGGGAGGGAAAACAAAGATTTGAATCAGAGCAGATGAGAGGAACTGGGTCTTCTGTTTTGTTTTGCCGTTAAGCAAGAAAGTAATTTCTTAACAAGCTCAGATTTGAACGCAACCTCAATCAAATACCTAGTACTTGCTCCATTTTCTGAAAAACAAGAACAAAACAAAACAAAACAAAAAGAAAAAGGAACTACTGCCAAGCACATTTCCCTCAAAACGAACTGATATTCTACAACACTCCACACCACTAGGGGGAGCCGAATCGGTTTAATGTGAACGTGGGAGCTATGAGAGAGAAATAAACGTGGAATAGCAATAGAGTGCTGCAAAAATGAGTCGTAAGAACCCGGAAACGATTCCGGCACTCCCGGTTCCGTGGTCCCGAAGTCGAAGAGTTTTTGGTTAAACGCCTGGAATAAGGTCTGTGGTCAACACCAGCTCGAGATATTTTCACAGCATATTCGACGACGTAAAATACGTCAGGAATACCCCACTCGCGGTTCTGTTGAGCTTTTACGCGTCTTGAAAACTGCGGTTGCTAACGTGGTTAAACGAGACTACGGAGGTCGTCTGGGACATTGAACGTCAACACGTGTGGCAGTGGTGGTTACTGCTCAGAAGGTCAGGAGTTCAAGCCCCAGCACTGCCAAGCTACTGCTGTTGGGCCCTTGGGCACGGCCCTTAACCCTCAATTGCTCAGTTATATAAAGGAGATAAATGTAAGTCGCTCTGGAAAACGGCGTCTGCTTATATCCTGTTTATACTCGTGCACTTGCAAACTATTCCGACTCAAACGTTCCAACTTGTAGATGCAATAATTCATAGTGTTTTCCCCACTGTAGCATATTTATTTATTTGTTTGAAAATCGCAGAAACATTTGGCTCGGGATCGTGACGCTTGGAAGCATGCACAGGGTTCGCGTCTCGCAGACGTTAGCCTTCCGCTCTCGGGTTTGTAGCGATCGTTCGATACGGAGGAGCTAGCTGGTGCGCAAACTGGAAAACAGTAAACAAATGGAACAGTCTAGAATTCGCTGACGCTTACATTTCAAAAGAATTCAATAAAATGACTCCTAGTCCTAATTTCCCCATCCAGAAAATGACAACCCTCTTGGCGCAACCTCGAGAACTCCTTTGAAGCGAACGCAGCCTCAACCTCAACCTCTTTCTCTAAAAAAATAAATAAATAAACAGCTCAATGGATTTGGACACTTCTTTCATTCCTAACGTGCTACGTTCCAACCACTTCGATGGGGTTTATTTTTTCTTCTAATCCAACACACACGTCTTTTATATGGCCGGTATGCGGCTCAGAGGCTCACCGATCTCCTCTTTGCAGCCCTCGATCTCCAGCTGTAGTGTGTCCTCTAGGTTCTCTTTGAGACACTGCTCCGCCTGGATCTGCTCCTTCAGGAACAAGATCTCGGCCTTCAGCTTCTCTTCCAGGTGCTCGGATGCCGTGCGCGCCGAGACGATGTCCTCGCGGTACTGCAGCACCAGAGGCTGGAGCTCCTAAGGGGCGAAAATGGGTTTAAAGATCCTTTACTATCCGAATCCATGGGTTATGAGATCAAAAATGAACTACGTCAGTAAAACGTTCACGTGGAGATTTTTGAAATCAGCATGGTTGCGTTATACAGACATTCGTTGAGAAGGACAGAAATTTATACACAACTAGGTCTGGACAGCTTCAAGCTCCATAAAACATTTCAGTTAGGAATGAGGATAAATGAGGATCTCGGCAGGACCTGGGTGGTTGTGGGCATCTGGAAGTTCTCCTCCTGTTGCAGTGTCAGGTGAAGTCTGTGTTTGCCCTGAAGACTCTCGTTGTCTCTCTGTAGCCTGCTCAGCTCCTCAGCCACCTGTTCCCGGGACTTCAGCAACACAGCCTGGAGAAACACACACACACGCAAAATCAGCTTACGTGGCATATTCAGGGTGCTTATATACACACGAAAACTGGCTGGAGCACCTTTTGTTTGGTTTACTTGCTTGCCTCCAACCTGTGACCTGATTGGTCCAGAGAGCCTGAGGTCATGCAGTGTTTCGGAAAAATTTCATTTTTCTCAACTTTGAATGCTCGGTCATGACCAAAAAAGCCTTGAGCATTGTACCACTGTCACTCTGTCCTGGATGTCCGTCTCCAAGTGTATCCTTGAGCGATCTGGAGGAATGCACGACAGCAGCGCTGTAGGCGTCGGCGCTCCACCCAGCCGCACCGCATGCATGTATTTAAACCATGGGCTTCAGGAGAACATTCGGACCCGGTTCAAATTCCAAAAGCCGAACAAAACGCCTTTTTCTTTTGTTTTTAACCTTTAAAAGCGTAGACTGTTAACTTTTGCTCTCTTCCTGAAGAGCGCGAGGGTTACGCGATACGTTCACACACGTACTCGTAAGTCCAGAAGTGTTTACCTTAGACACACACACACACAAAAAAAGTAAAAGGTGCGGCTGAAACGCGGTCGAATGGCGTGAACGCTCCCGAGTGCGATAAAACACGCGGTTTGTTACAGAGAACATAGTTCTCTGTTCAGTGGTTCAAAGTAACCGAAGACTTGTACACTTAGTATGTGGGTATGGTGGGGGTGGGGCTAGCGGCATTGTCTGTTCCTGATTGGTTACACTTAACACCAAACGTCACACCGAAATGTCTATCAATAACATACTAATAGCCCGGAAATATAATTATACTACTGCTACTGATCTGTCCACTTCTGCTGATGATGAAGAATGGATGGATGGCTGCAGTCACTTTTATTGTCCTCACGGTCAAATTTTTGGAAAATAAACTAAAACCTGTTAGTTTCTATTTGGGTGGAATATCAGCGTATAGCCATTCAGTGATCTTGTGTGTGTGTGTGTGTGTGTGTGTGTGTGTGTGTGTGTGTGTAGTGACTGTACCATCTGTTCCTGGGTGTTCCTCTTGGCCTGGCTGAAGGCTTGCTGGAGCGTGCTCAGCGTCGTCTCCGACTCCTGGACTTTCTGCATCAGCGCCGAGACCTGTTGGACACGGGCGTCATCCGTCTGACTAAAACCGCACGGTGCCGATTCCACTCATGCGTGTATGATTTTTAGAGGTTTTTTTTGTTTGTTTTGTTTTTAAATCACTGCTAAACGACGACAAAGTGGAACGCTTTCGTCTCGTCGCTGTGAGGCCACGCTCGTCCGGACCCGAGGCGCATGGTGACTCTACAAATGTTTCCTACCTTAGTGTTGGTTTCTTCATGACCCTGCTTCACAGCGTCTTCCAACTCCTGCTTCTCGCTCATCGTCCTCTCCAGATGATCGTTGGCCTGCCGGAGCATGGCCTGCAGCTTCTTCACCTGAACGGGCCAAAGGTGAACAGAATTATTTATGTGTACACAATACTATATTGGCTATATACATCACATCCATGGAGCTTTTTAATTCTTGAACTTTCCACCAACAGAACATACTAGAATCAAGTGGACACATACACACATACATACATAAATATATATATATATATATATATAGTGTAGATAAAGTTATAATCATAAAGCTCAAATACTCCATTACTACTATTGAGGTTAATAACTATAAGAACTCAAATACCATGTCCACCACTGTAACAAAATGGCTACTGGCTATACTTCAAAACACACACCAGAAATGGTTCGGGAGGAAACTGGAGGAACTCGAGCGCGTAAAAGAGAAGCACGGGTCTGACCTGATCTCGCGTCTCTGCCTCCTGCCCCTGCATGACTTGAAGCTGCTTCTCATAATTGGAGCACATGTCACAACGCCGGCCCAACTTCCTCCCCGCGTTCTTCAACTGATCGCCAGAACAACACACACACACACACACACACACACACGTTACAAAGTGTCTGATCATTTTTATATAATATGGTCCCATAATATTACCAAATGTAAATATAGTACCATATATAATTAAAGGACATGTATCTGCTCCTGAATTTTGGTTATGAGGTACGGTGGATAGAGTGTGAAAGTCCCCTAATAGAGGAACACACAAAAATCGAAAGCACTTTTGACTCGTCATGTGACTTGTGCACCACAGTTCAGATGACTAATATTTTTGGTTTAAATCATTCAATAGGCTGCCTCTGTCTGCCCATTAAACCTTTATTTTCGTGGTTTTCGAGTGGTCCTCAGTTAGGAGTCTTCCACACAATCACATGGTTGAAACGGATTGAAATCCAAAAGTTGGCACAGAATTTTTGAGAAATACTTCACGGCAAGGAAGAAAACAAGGAATGAACAAATAAATAAATAAATAAACAAACAAACAAACACAATTCACTCCCTATGTATATAGACTATATTTAATTTGTTATTAATTATAACGTATTACCTAATATTTGGAAATAACTATTGGCGAATATGCTTCATGTTGTTAGCTCTCCAACGTTCATGCATGTTCAAAGCCCTAACAAAGGCCACCACTACATGAGCGTAATGTCTTAACTCCCACTGCACTTCAATCAAATACTATTCGCGCACCCCCCCGTTATTTTGACCCTCCTACCTCCTGCTGAAGCAGGTTCCACTCCAAGTCGCTGACCAATCGGTAGCCGGCTGGAGGCAGGTACGTGGCGTCTAGTCGCTGCGAGATGCTCGAGAGCAGCGATGCCGTCTCCTCTTGCTCGGGCGTCATAGCCTTGATGGCCTTCTCCTGGTCCTTGGTGAGGAGGAAAGGCAGGGAGCCGATAGAAGGTGCGACGGAGGGGCTGTACTCGGCCCCGACCAGCGGGCCGAACTCCGACTCGTCCAGGTTGCTGGCTGATTTGGCTTTGTGATTGAGTCCTTGGGGTTGCAGGGCGTTTCCGGACGAGCCCAGGCTGTCCGTGGACTGGACGCGGCGGAGGCCGTCTCTACAGGGGTCGCACGAGTCCGGCCCGTCCTCGTCCAGCGAGTGTATAGAGCTGTGGATGCTGTGGTTCAGGTGGGACTGACGTGAAAGGCGCAGGAGACACAATTTAGGAGAATGGCTTCAATTCAGGACCGTGTGTTTGTATAGACGGCGTTAGCCGGCAATAAACAAAGCAGGGCCCACTTCCATATGCAAGATTTACAACCCGTCATAATACGTAATAAACCGCCGATACGCGCGGTTTAGTTTAGCGTGCTTATCCTAGATCGGACTCCGGAAATCAAAACATCATTTTTCGTTTCAATATAAAATGCCTCTAATTGTGAAAATCCAATATCTTGTTTACCTTAAAACAAGCCTCATCCTAAGCGAGTTCGAGTTTACGGACTTGTCGTCTTGGTAACAAGCCCGGCAAAAACGTCTAATATCGGACTGGTCAAATAGTCAACGCTCGATACGAAGTACGGCCCTTGACTTTGTCGCACTATGCTTTTAATACTGTGGTTTTGGTACCTCCTCTATGGAAATACCGAGGAAAGAGTCCTCTGCGGCCTCCGTGTGGTCTGCGCCATCGTCCTCGCCGGCTTCATGCGCCTGACTAAGCCGCTCCTTCTCGTCCTCCTCCTGAAAGAAGAAAACATATATACATCGGCGTGAGAATTCGATTTGCATCCGAAATGAAAATAAACGGAGGACACTATTATAATGCATCATAATCAGGTCTAATGTTTGACAAAACGGAACTTCTTGTACCTGGTCCCTCCTTTTCATCTCCTCCACCTGGCGCAGCTGTTCAGAGCTCAGCACGCTCTCTATGCGTTGCATGTCTCGCATCAGCAGCCGCTGCGACTCCAGGAACTGATCGTTGGCGCGCTGCCAAGTGTGCTTCAACTGGTTGTGCTGCTGTCGCTCGAGTTCCAACATGTGACACACTGCACGAACACACACACCAAAAACACACACACACACACACACGTATTTTATATTTGATACCTGATGTCCATCTAGCGATATTTTAAATGACGTCTATGACGTTTTTATGGTCATTTGTGGACGTTAGGACGTGACGTTTCAATTGTTGTTAAGACCCCAAGCCATTTGGCACTATTTAAGGAAATGCAAATGATTCTAAGTACAAGTTTATTATTAGAACTGGTGCAGCTGCTTGACTTTGACTAAAGGAAACACACACACACACACACACACACACACACACACACACACAGTGAGACCTTGAAGCAGCACTGTATACACTAAACGCGCACCTTCGTGGAGCTCTTTCCGAAGTTTCTCTGCGTCCTCCTGGAGGACAGATTTCTGGGTATTGAGGACAGCGACGTACATCTCCAAATCGGTCCGGCACGACTTCTCGGCCTCGAGAACGTGGTTGAGCTCCTTCACCTGTGCAACGATAACGCGCAAATATTCCAAGTGTCACACTTTTACATGCTGTACTTCTTTGCAAAGAGTTTCTCAGGAAACTAAATGGAAAGGTCAAATCGGGCATTTCTAATAAATAGAAGCAGTCTGACTCTCGCTTCCTCATAGCCGACCTTAGCCGCCTCGAGTTCCTTCACCCGCTCCTCTGCGCTCGTCAGCTTGGCCTTGAGAGCAGCGATTTCATGCTCCATCGGCATCACTACAGAGCGAAGCTTCTCAGCATCCTCTTGGGCCTGAGGGGAAAACCGGTTTCTGCTCAGTCACGTTTTGTTTTTCCGTTGTTCCGAGAAAACATGACTACCGTGCACCAAAATTACACCAGATTCGTAAAGCGTTCTCGAGCCAAATTTGCCTCGCGCTTTCAGGAAACATCGGCGATTTTCACTGACCTTCTTCATCTCGTTCTCCAGGTTCTCCTCCTCCTGGCCCTCAGACAGGCGGCGGCGCAGTTCGGCCAGCTCTCTCTCGACCCCTTCGCGATACTGCGCCCACTGCGCTCGCTCCTGCTCCAGTCGCTGGTGGAACTGCACCTCGTACTCCCGCAACGTGTCTGAACGTGGGTCAGATACAGCACAGATATCGTTCGGGATGGTATTTAAATCAGGAACTGCTGTGATGCAGCAGGCGTCTTTTTAGTAGCCTAAATTCCAGACCATGTTTATTGTGTTATGACTTCTGCATTAGTCCAAGCGTAACATGGTCAACATGGTCGGTATAACTGTAGACATGCACCTGGTCCACGCGTTATACGTGAAAAAGAACTCACACGCTTGAATTTTTTTTTTTTTTTTTTAAAACAAGAAGTTGTCACAGCAACGGAAACATTAACGTTGAAGTGACGACTACAGAGGCACCAACATTGCCTAGCAAAAACCTAGCAGTCTGGTCCCTGTCCATCTTACACTGCACTTAATAATAATAATAATAATAAGAAGAAGAAGAAGAATGTATAAAAGTGTATAATATTAGTATGAATTTATTTGAAAAATAATCAAAATAAAAACAATACCTTGTCTGCCCAAGGAACACAAAATAGCTCAATACATAATACATAAAGCTAATTATGAAGTAGGCCCGTGACACACTCAAAGAAAATATGAAATGACGACTCGTGGAACATTTTAACCTGCGCCTTTGCAAGAATGAGGTCTTCACCACAACGCTCACAGAGCTAATGTGAACGTAACCGCAAAAGCGCTTTCCACGTCCCATGTCCTAAATTAACCTTTCCAGCAATCAGAGTTTATCAGAGCATAGTCTGGGGTCTATTTCAGCCAGTTCCTGTATCACTTTAACAACAGCTGAGTAGTCGTAAAAACACGGCTAAACTGTAGGCGTTGGCACCTCCGTGACTGAGATGTGTTAGAAGCACTTTCCCTCGAGAGAAAAAAAAAAAAAAAAAAAAAGTAGTTTCTCCAGCTGAAATAGTCACCAAATTCCAAAAGACAGCTTAGGAAATAAACACAATACCTTAGGAAAAACCACAGTAAAAATTAAACATTACAGGGTTCTGATGAGATTTTCCGTCTCTTTAGCGCCACCTGGGCTGAACCAGAACCGCTCATGGATTTCAGCGCACGCCTACCTTTCATGATGGCCTGTAAGGACACCACTTCCTCCTGCCACTGCTGCTTGACCTGGTCGATGGCCTCCTGCTTGGTGCTCTCCGAGACGGTGGCCACGGCTTTGATGTTCTCCATCTCGGCTGTAGCCTTGGCCAGCTGGGTCTGCAGGTGGCTCAGCTCTGCCTGGGCGCTCTCCAGAGATGCCGCCTGACGCTTCAGCTCCACTGAGAGGTACACCGAGGAAAAAACAAACAAACCCCAGAGCGTCGAGTTTTCATCACCTTCCAGAACCGTGCGAGAATACTACTAGCTGTCCGTTAAACAAAAAACAGTGGGCTGTAGACTGCAAGGAGTTGGAGAGCTTTAGCAGGAGGTTCATCTAACAGGAATTTCATGGGCTATAATTTGATCATTTGAGGCTTTTTTATTTGACTGGCAGCTCATTTCAAGCAGGTGTCCCACCAGTTTTTACACCAGATACCAGCTAATCATGGCAGAGCGGTTTCTTTCCGTACTACCTCGCTTGGCCATATCCACTATGAAGGATTGTGAGGATGAAAGCGTAAAGTGTTTTACGTGCTTGTACTGGTGAAAAGTGACCGTTACACCACTATTAGGGTTTCCATTAATTTGGTTTTCATGCAGGTCTACACTCACACAAGAAAAAATATCGTGAAGGTTTTCACACTTTGCTCTGGCGGCTCATTGAGAATTTTTGGATTTGAATCATTTGAAAGATCGGCATCACGGCCTGCAGAAAATAACCCTTCCAGCGTCTTGATTTGCATATCCGAGTTTAACCGTGACACACTCATTGAAAAAAGGGGAAGCACACTCTTTGTGTCATGGCGTTCTGAACAGGTAACGGAGAGAGACCGAGTGTCAGGGATCTTATTGGACTATGAGATTAGGATTGGACGATTGTGAGTTTGAAGCCCAGGAGCACCAGAGAGCCAGCATTCAGCTAAATAACGAGACGTTTAAGACTGCAAGGTTGTATCTTGCCATCAACCGGGTCAAATTCTCTCTTTTAAGTAGCCACAAACCTTTGGCACGTTACGGTATTTAATGGAAGCTTCAATTGAATTCAGATGGCAGGCAGCCCACAACTTTTGAACGAGAATAAATATTAAAGTGGACTTTCAGGAAAATGTCACGGCACTCATAACAAAGTGTGGATCTGTCCGAGTGCTATGTTTGAAGGCAAACATCATCTCTAACGTGCACTGGACCATTAGGACATCCATCCACTACATTTTTTGCAAAAATGTGACTGAGGTTGAAAAGTCAGTCTAGCGAGAGTGATGAGGTAGAAAAAAGAGCGATGGATTTTTTTATTTTTTTAAGGCGAGTTCGAACACGGGCTGCGCTTACGTTCTACCCGAATATGAATTTTTAATTTGTACCGTTTGTGTTCGCAGCTGTTACACGGATGGATCGAGTTTTCCATTAAATGGACCATTGCTCTACTGCCTGGCGTCTCTTAGCTCCTAGTAATCCAGTTATGAACAGGTACTGGAGAGAGATAGAGTGTCTGGCATCTTATTGGTTAAGACTATGAGGAGATTAGGATTGGGAGGTTGTGAGTTTGAAGCCCAGGAGCACCAGAGAACCAGCATTCAGCTTAAGAGCAAGACGTTTAAGACTGCAAGGTTGTATCTTGTCATCAACCGGGTCAAATTCTCTCTTTTAAGTAGCCACAAACTTTTGGCATGTATTTGACGCTCACCTTCTTTAGACAAATAGAGCTCCTTGAACTTGGCACGCTTCTGGTTGAACTCCATCTCCAGCTGCTGTTTGAGCTTGAGGAACTCGGCCCGCTCCTGCTCCAGATCCTCGATACGCTGCTGGAGAAGTCCTGCCACAGCGATAAAACATTGTTTACCATTGGGGTCAATCAGCACAAGAACAGTGTGCTAACTCAAATTCTCCACAGTTCGTTTTATTGCCAGATCGTTTCCAGGTACAGCCTTCAATGAAAATCCCATCACACACGTGACTGTGGGGTGGTTTGGCCCAAGAATCGGGTACATTAATGGACGTCCTCTTGAAAATGGTGGTCTTATGAGCCCCTCTCTCAAATGAACCCAGAACTGGTCCTGGGTGTGGAACCAAGTATTTGGGCCAAGTGTGAAAATGTTATACGTTTATGGAGAAATATTCAGGATCATCACGTGCGACCAAAAGCCCCAAAATACATTGCAGGAAAAGATGTAAGCATCTCAAGGGGTCCATCACATGTATATCCTCAGCTAGGGAATGTTTTTTTTGTTTTTGTTTTTTTTTTAAATCCCCTTGGCTCCCCAAGAAAGAAAGAAATCATAGAACCACCTCTACTTGATGCACACCATATGGCTCTGACATCATTCGGTGCTCCATTTTGGATCGAGCAAGCCGCTTATTTTGGACACTGTTGTGCATGCAAGATAAAAATAGCCCCATTTTCTAATGCGGCATGAGATTCTAAAAGAATTATCGGATGCCCAGGTATACGCATGTATATATGATAAAGTTTCACAGATCACAGCTTGCTTAAGAGCTTCACTTCTGTCAGTGTTCCATTCGATCACACTGACACGCCGTGTGAACAACGTACCATCAATAATGGTCTACTAACATCGTACATAGCCCGTATTATCATTATTATGGCTAATTTAGCTAACGGACGCTTATTGGTACCATTTAGCAACATGCGAAGTCTTTGCTCGAATCACATTTGTTGCTTCCAATGTTCTTCAACTATGTTTCCCCAAGTGGTAAAATGTCACAATTACGGTTAACACCTCTGCAACGTATTTCAGATCAGGTTTTTAAAGTCTGTAAGTAAGGTTTGCCAGCCTATTCAAGACTACTTAACAACTTGTGACATAGGAAACCACATCAGTTTGCAGAATACCCAAGGGCGGTCAGCGGCTTCGTTTCTTTACGTCCCCGAATCGACTCTGGAGGTTGGCGCGTTTCCTTCTGAAACAAGTCGTCAGAGTGACAGCCTGTTAGGGCAGGGCTCTGCAGGGTGAGTATTTCAGTCTCGTTTGCGACCGAGAGTGACCATGTGCGACTGTGGAAAGACTCGAGCAGCATCAAGTCGTACTTTTACGTAACTTCGGCGGCTCCTGGGCACGTCGACAAAAGTGCGAATCTCACCGGTTGGCCCAAAACGAACCCGTCGACAAAGTCAAAATCGACGCTTTGACGCCCGGGTGTGAACACTCCAATCGACCCTAATCAAAAAAAAAAAAACAACGCCCCGGTGTGAACGGGCCTTGAAACGAATGTGTGTAAATGTCATGAGCCACTCCTTTAATCTGTTTCATATGATGCACGGTGTGACAGCAAAGCACGTGCACCAGTGTGTTATCAGTACTGACTCAGGGTCAGGATCATTTGAGCTCCAGAAAACAGCCCAACGTACAGGATCATGACATGTGCAATCCCTGATGTTTCATCTGAGATCCATCGAGCTGCCACAGTGATCGGTTCTGGATGCGCGTGCACAGACCTTGCATCACCAGATCTGTGCATGAAACCGATGCTGTCAAAGTTCACCAGCAGAGTGACAGCGCGCGTGCGCGCCTGCGCGGGCTGGCTAAGGCTCGGAAGCTCAGACGTAAACAGACGAATGATAGGTTTTAACATGCTGCTACTGCAGCAACAACAACAACACTTTGATGACATACAACCGCGGCTGAAATGCTACCCGATAAGCACGAGCGCGTCACCGGCTTACTGCGCGCCGCCGAGTCCGGGGACGCGCACAGGCCTGCAGGCCTACATGGACGGATTCAACCGAAAAGAAGCCGCAAACTAGAACATTTAGCGCTCCACGGGTCTTACCGTCGTGCTCGGGCGGGCGGGCGGCTCCCGAGGCCTCTTCGGCCATGGTTTCTCCGGGGCAGACTTTTAAACGCCGGCTCGAAGAAACAAAACTAGGGAGTGCCAAACAAAACAAGCCACCATAGACTAGGCAACGTCATTGTAGAATCGAGGCGTACTGCGCATGCGCGAGGCTAATGGGAGGAGATGGGTCAGGTTACTGTTGTGATATTGGGGTTTTTTTTTGTTTGTAAATCTTTGCATTTTTCTCTATTCAGCTTCAGTATTTACGTTCACTAAATCCTGAATTACATGCTATAAACTAAGAGTTGATTCTATCCAGTTTACCGAGTAAGATAGACATGTCAGCTGGGGCCCTTGAGCAAGGCTCCTAACCCTCTCTGCTCCAGGGGGACTGCATCATGGCTGACTCACTCCAGCCTCATAATAAATAATCTGGGATATGTGAAGACAAGAGTTTCTCTGTCCTGAAATGTATATGTGACAAATAAAGGGGTTTTTATATTAGATCTCGGAACAGCGTTGATACTAATGATGGGGTGGCATTACTGCTGGAATAAAGGACTGGAATAAAGTTGGTGTGATGTTGGAGGTTCGATATTCACAGATATGCGGAAATTCAGGGACCGTCTCTAAAGTTATATACGACATTCTTAAACATGTTCAATAGCATTTGAAGGGAATGGCTTTACAGTCATATAACCAACTGGAAAGTGTTCATCTAGGTGTCACGTATGATGCACACCTTTTAGATTTTTAAAAAAATATTTATTAAAATAAAGTATTAAATCATATATAAATATGGCCATGTATTTTATTACAGAATGGGCTCATACACAAAATATAAAATGATTTAAAGCTCAATAGCATTTGAAGGGAATGATGTACAGTCACATCATCCAACTGGAAAGTGTTCATCTGGGTGTCCGGTATGACGCAGACCATTTACATTTTTGATATTTAATCCTACAATGCTTGAACCAAAAAAAAAAACCTTCACGAATGCATGAAGGGGGTCAAAACTGGATTGAATGGTTTCCTTAAAAAAATAGATGTCCTAATAAAGAAATCATATATACACACACACACACACACACACACACACACACACACACATATATATATATATATATATATATATATATATATATATATATATATATATATATATATATATATATATATATATATATATATATATATATATATATATATATATATATATATATATATATATATATATATATATATATATCCAGTAGGGGGTCATTTTGACCCCCTTTAGCGAGAGCCGTTATCTCCAAAACTCGGCACTGTAGTGAACTTTCCCAGAAGTGGCTAATCTTCCAAAATTTCTCCAAGACCCAAGGACAACATCGAAGGAACTACAGGCCTCTCTTACATCAATAAAGGTCAATGTTCATGACTCCACTATCAGAAAGACACAGGGCATCCATAGAAGAGTGGTGAGGTGAAAAGCACTGCTAACCCAGAAGAACATTAAGGCTCGTCTGAATTTTGCCAAAACATACCGTGATGATCCTCAGACCTTTTGGGAGAATGTTCTGTGGATTGGTGAGTCGAAAGTGGAACTGTTTGGAAGACAGGCGTCCCATTACATCTGGCGTAAACCAAACACAAAATTCCACAAAAAGAACAATCATACCTACAGTCAAGCATGGTGGTGGCAGTGTGATGCTGTGGGGATGCTTTGCTGCTTTAGAACCTGGGCAACTTGCAATAATTGAGTGAAACGTGAATTCTGCTCTCTACCAGAAAATGTCCGGTCTTCAGTCCGTAAACCCAAGTGCAACTGGATTATACAACAAGACAGTGATCCAGTAAGTCCTAGTCCTAGAAGTAAGTGAAAGACTGATCTCCAGTTATCAGAAGTGTTTGGTTACAGTTAAGCTATTGCTGCTAAAGGTGGCACATTAGTTTTCAATATTTTTGATAGGTCTTGGATAATTTTTTTTTCTGCTTAAATAAAAAGAATAAATGAAAACTGTATTGTGTGTATGTTTACTCAGGTTGCCTTTGTTTTATATCGTATTTTGTGTGAAGATCTAAAACGAATTAGTATGAGATATACACAAAAAAATCCAGAAGGCAAATACAAGGGCAAATACTTTTTCACATCACTGAAGTTACATTTAATGTTGTTTAATGCTTGCAAAGGCAAGTTAGTTCCTGTTATCATTTACCAGCCTCCTTTTCTCTCTCTCTCTCTCTCTCTCTCTCTCTCTCTCTCTCGAAGTTACTAAGACAAAACAAAACAAAACAAAACCAAAAAAAAAGTGCAGACTCCTTCCTCCTTTATCAAGACTGAAAATTACAGACCGTTACAAAGAGCTGACACTGGAGACTAATTCCATAAATGTTAAATAAACATCTCCAGAAAAAGTCGCCATATTTACAAAAACAAACAAACTAACTATATAAATGAAGTTTTTGAGTACACAACGTATTTTTAATCGGTTTATTATTAGTTTTAGATCACGGATCGTTCGCCATACAAGTCCCGTATGTAAGTTGTTAGAAGCAAGAATGTATCATAACGAGTGTATTAAATATAAACTTGTGATTTCAATTTCTATTCTTAAATCCGGTTAGAGAAGACTAATTAACACCTTCTGACCAATCAGACTTCAACAGTGCTGTGGTATATGAAAAAAAAAAAAAAAAAAAAAATCTGGTTAACAGTAAGCCTGAGGTCAGACACAGAAATCAGCTACAGACACGTACTGTGCGTCATAAAGATAATAGTCTCAACTACTGCACGTGAAATAGTCAGCGTGTATATACTGTACCATTTTCATTTTTCCTGGTTATAAAATTAAAAATCAGTTACACCAATATTAATCTTACACCTTGCAATAGAACATTTAACGACTCTTTCATTCTCATTATTTTTATTTATTTATTTATTTATTTATTTATCTATCTATTTGATTTCATGGACACACACTTGACTTTGCAATCTTATTACTGAAATATCTTCCAAGTAACACACCAGTCAGCTCTTGTGGGAGGGATGATGGGTGTCCTGGAAGATCAACAGGAAGTTTATTTTTTCTTTTTTTTTTTTGAGAACTTAAGTCACCGTTGTCACACACTCCTCAATCAGCCGCTCTATCTCAGTTGTTTAAATGGTCATGGAGATTTATGATCCAAGAAGAAGATAAAGGTAACTGATGGAAAATATATTCATTAAAATAGTACTTTTTCTAAACCCACAGGCCTAGTTTTTTAATGTTGTTGTTGTTGTTTTTTCTGGTGTATTTTTATTCTCATTGCACACTTAGTAAAAAGAAGAAGGGCTTGTGCGTTAGTTAACGGTCCGTAGCTTACCAAAAGTGTTCTACTGGGAAGGTAAAGGGTTCAACCTTTCAAATATTCTTCAGAGGGACAGCTAAAGAACCCTTAAAGTTTGTTTGTAATAGTGTAGCTATTTACAATGTGGTAGATTGCAGTAAACTGTATTCTATAGATTTATATTCAATACTAGGTCTTTAAAAAGAGCAGAAAATGTTCTAATCAAAAGTTACTGTCTTTAAAAAAAAATCGACTTAAATGTAATCTTGAAACTACGCAATGACGTGAAATAAGAACGTGAATTTATTTAATGTGCGTTACTTTGTGAACGTGAATTTGTTTTCGATTATTTACTTCATCCGCTCTCAGGTTCTGCAGAGCAATCTTTTCCGTTAAATCTATTTCTGTTAAGAATGACTGTTTCAGATAAGTTCATTCAAATGATTACACGATGGAAATAATTTATTTTCCCTGCTGTGTTGGACAGGATGTCGTGTGTTATGGATAAAGTATGACATGGCGTTTTTTGGGGCCTTAGAAGCAAAGATAAAGTGGCGAGATTTAAGCCTCTCCGCGTGTACTGGAGCTGTATGAAAGGCTTTAACTTTAAAGACAGAGAAGCTATTTAAAAAAGACGAGCATGATGGTTTTCCTCTCAGGAAACATGAGCTCGGCTGAGCCTCAGCAAAGCGTGTGCTTTTGTGGTGTGCCACAGAAAGAGGAACTAATACAAACAGATATGAAAACATTAACAGGCATACGTACTATATATATACCACGTAAAACCTGACTGCATTTTAAAGATTGCAATAGTAATAGTCATTGTGTGTTGCACCGTTTGAGCCTAAGCACCATTGGAGATACATTGTCGATTTTTGTGTGGTTTTTCTTTTAGCACCAGGATGGAATTTCAGAAATTTCTCTTGCTAATAATAGGAGGTGTCTTTGCATCAAGCTTGATGATAGTCATTCTATTCATCATCATCAACAAGTGCATAGGAAGCAAAGGTAAGTGTCTCCTTGGAGTCTCTTTGGGCATGGTGGCTTAGTTGTTAGCACGTTTGCCTCACACCTCCGGTGGTCGATTTCCACCACCCCCATGTCTACACAGAGTTTGCATGTTCTCATCGTGCTTTGGGGGTTTCCTCCGAAATCTCTGGTTTTTCCCCCCAGTCCAAAGACATGCACTTTAGGCTGACTGGCATTTCCAAATTGTCTGAGTGTGTGTGTACGATTGGGTCCTGCGATGGGTTGGCACCCTGTCCAGGGTGTCCTCCAACTGGGAAAGGCTTCAGGCTGTCCCGCAACCCTGTGTAGAATAAGCATTAGAGAAAATGGATCAATAAGTTTGTTGTGGTTGGGTTGTTTTTCAAATGAATAAAATAAATTAATAATTGTCCATTTGCCGTGGTATAAGAGGAATAAAATGCTTGCTGTTATAGGAATATAATCACACCTCAACATCATTTATTTTCCTCATGTTTTCCTATAACAGCATTTATAATTGATTTGTACAATCTGTATATTAATGGAAATTGTATGTTCCGCGTGTCCCGCTGGGGCCATGTGTGTGCGGAATTTGCATGTTCTCCCCGTGCTGCGGGGGTTTCCTCGGGGTACTCCGGTTTCCTCCCCCAGTCCAAAGACATGTATGGTAGGCTGATTGGCGTGTCTAAATTGTCCGTAGTGTATGAGTGGGTGTGGGAGAGTGTGTGTGATTGTGCCCTGTGATGGATTGGCAGTCTGTCCAGGGTGTACCCCGCCTTGTGCCCGATGCCCCCTGGGATAGGATCCAGGTTCCCCATGACCCTGAAGAAGGATAAGCGATAGAAGATGGATGGATGGATGGATGTTCTGCTTAAAAGATAATAAAAAACATTTCAGTCTGGAGAATTAATTGATAACATGTGACTTATTAAATTAATAATAATTATATTCATGGATAAACAATTGCACACAAAACACAGGTTTATACATTTTTTTTAAGCTTTGTTAAATATAGGTGTGCAACAGTTATTGGCACACTTTTAGTGAATACTTTGTGCTACTTCCCTTTGACAAGAAAACAGCTCTGAGTCTTCTCCTATAATGCCTGATGAGGTTGGAGAATACATGGTAAAGGATCTGAGACCGTTCCTCCATACAGAATCTCTCCAGTTCCTTCACATTTTAAGGTGCACACTGGTGGACTCTCCTCTTCAGTTCACCCCACAGGTTTTCTATGGGGTTCAAGTCAGGAGACTAGGATGGTCATGGCAGGACCTTGATTTTGTGGTCAGTAAACCATTTTTGTGTTGATTTTGATGTATGTTTTGGATCATTGTCCTGCTGGAAGATCCAACCCATCCAGCCCATTTGAATCTTTCTGGCAGAGGCAGTCAGGTTTTTATTTAATAAAAAATCCATGATGCCATATATCCTAACAATATGTTCAGGTCCTCTTGTAGAAACCCCCCCCAAAAAAAAAAAAAACCCCCCCCTTTTTTTACACCACCCATTATTTTTTTTTCCATTTCACTACCGCTTGTGAAAAAAAATGTGTGTCAAAACCACCTCTGGTGTTTGATACCAGAAAAACGCTATTTTGGTTTCCTTGAAGATTTTTTGGCCACTCGAACCATCCCCTTCACAGTGTGTTGAGACGATATAGACACACGTCCAATTCCAGGTCGATTCATAACATTTCCAGTTGACTGGAACTTCTTAATTATTGCCCTGATGGTGGAAATGGACATTTTCAATGCTTGTGCTATTTTCTTATAGCCACTTCCCATTTTGTGAAGCTCAACAACCTTTTGCCGCACATCACAGTTATATTCCTTGGTCTTACCCATTGTTATGAATGACTAAAGGAGTTTGGGAAGGGAGTGTTACCTCATATTCATATTCATGTGAAACAGGAAGTCATGGTTAAACAATTCTCTGTTCCTAGTCACCCAGGTGTACTAAAAAAAGGGTAATATATCAATGGGAAATATACTTTAAATATATATTTTCCCCATATGAATTCATAGGGGTGACAATAATGTTGGACACCTAAATTTGATTATTTTTTTTTTTTAATAAACTTGGGGTGTGTTTGCAATGCTTTGATATCCATGAGAGCAGAGTATTTCTGTGAAATTTTTTTTAACAAAAGATCAAAAGGTTAAACAATAAAGGCAATTTTTCACAGCCTTCATTGCTCATATTTACCAAGTTTGGGTCACATTCTGTCACAATGGAGACGGATGCAACTGTAGTTTAATATATAAAGCAAACAAATCCAGTACGTAAGGCAAGTTCAGAGTCAAGGCAGGTGAAGGGGTCAGGCAATCAGCAAACAGGAAATCATAGAGAAACCACAATACAAAAACTAGAATAGATAAACAGCGACAGGTGCAGACAGCCATGTGAAAGGGTCGGGTGAGATGCTGTGGCTAATATATATATATATATATAATCTACAAACCCCTGTTACAATCAGATCATTTCACACCTTTAATGTGAAATTGCAGTATGTACAAATCAACTGAAAAACAACCAGAAATTTGTATAGGGAGAAAAAAAAAAGAAAAGAAAAAACATGTGTGCACACCCCTAAACTAATACCTGTTGACGCACCTTTTGATTTTATTACACCACTCATCTTTATATCAGCATGGCACGTCTTGACTTGGCAGTATTTTCCCATTCTTTCATCCAAAAACGTTCTAGAGGCATCAAATTGTGAAGGCATCTCCTGTGCACAGCCCGCTTCAGGTCACCCCACAGATTTGTAGTTGGATTCAGGTCTGGGTTCTGGCTAGGTCATTCAAAAACATTGATCATCTTTTGGTTAAGCCATTCCTTTGCTAATTTGCATGTATGCTTTGGGTCGAGTGGTCAGGGGATATTTCTTTTCATGTACAGCTTTTTTGCACTAGGTTCTGCACTCAAATTGACTGGTATTTGTAGCTATTCATGATTCGCTCCACTTTGTTAAAAACCCCAGTTCTGGCTGAAGAAAAGCATCCTGAAAGCATGATGCTGCCACCACCATGCTTCACTATGGGCAAGAAAATCCTACAGAAACAGCTGATCTTTATTTGGGGTTAATCAGAATAATTTCATTGATGACAGCTGTGTGACAATTACTTTGGAACGTGAGATTGAATGTGATTGGTTTATTCTGAACACAGCCAGTTATAAAAGTGTTTGCCCCCCCATTTGTACCTAAATTGTTTTTACCTGATTGTTCTCCACTTAATTTTTATACATTGTAAATTCCACATGATTTATCTTTTTCATCACTAAAAAACATTTTAACAGGGGTATGTAGACGTTTTTATATCCACTGTATGTATCAGAGATCTGACACAACTTAATTGTTGTTTTCCTCTTCCAGTTGCAAAGTACGCTGCGGCATCTCAAAATGGCACTCAGTCAAGTTTTCAAATGTAAGTACAAATCTGTATGTTGTTAAGCCGCTGGTAAACCGTACGAACTATCTTGATACTCTTAAAAAGTGATGAAGATACATAAGATCTAAGACATATTTCCATTGCAGGGGCAGCACTTTTAAGCAAAATGGTCAGGAAGATGAGAGACCTCCACTGCCTCCAAGAAGTCAATTTGACACAGAGTCCAGTAAGGATTAGCATCTTATTTATTTATTTATTTATTTTTGGTTATTTTATTTTGTTCAATTGAGTTGCATTGAGGGCAAGAAATCTTTTCCAGTAACAAAATACACAACTAAAACATACAAGATTGTGACTAAGAGACTAACACTGCTTAGGGACTGACACATGCTTTAGCTAACCTTTAAACATGAAAAGTTATCATTTTGTTATTATTAATTATTATGCAGTTCTTTTTTTTGGGAGAGAAAATGTCAAGTTGCTGAACGAACAGAAATCGGAGGCCACAGTGGGCACAGGCTCACCGAAATTATGCAGCTGAAGGAAAAACATCACCTGGTCTTTTTCCAATCTTCCAGTCGTCCAGTTTCATTGACTCTGTGATAGCCTCACATTCCTGTTTTATCTGACAGAAGTGGAACCCGATGTGGTCTTCTGCTGTTGTAACTCATCCTCCTCAATGTTCGACATGTGCATTCTGGGATGCTTTTCTGTCACCAAAATTGTGAAGAGTGATTATTTGAGTATCCTGTTAACTCGAACCAATCTGGCATTTTCCCCCAAACCTATCTCAACAAGTCATTTCCACCTGAAGCACTATCACTCGCTGGATGTTTCTTGGGTTGTTTTTTTTTTTTTGCACCATTCTGTGTAAACTCTAGTGACTGTTGTGTGTGAAAATCCCAGGAGATCAGCAGTCTTTGAACTTCTCAATGCAGCCCATTTAGTATCAACATCCATGCCAGAAACAAAATCACAGAGATCACACATTTTCTTCATTCTGATGTTTGATGTGACCAAGTGAAGCTCTAGACCTGTATCTGCATGGTTGTATTCAATGAACTGCTGCCATGTGGCTAATTGGATAATTGCATTAATGATCATGGGTACTGGTGTTCCTATTAAAGTGGTCAGCCTACCAAGGCCAAGGCCCTACTCACCCTAAAAAAGGGAGGAGAAGAGGAAGAAAAACACAAGTAATAAATAAATACTTGTGATGAGCAAATTTCACTTCATTATTTTTGCACTGGATCTACAAGCTTAAACATAATGGTAAGGTTTATGAGGAGGTGTGAAGGATCTCATCAATCTAAAGGATTTTGTTTATTTAAATGTTGATCAGTCACATGTAAAAGATACTTAAAAAGATACTTCTATATATTTGCATTTGAGTAAATTGAGCATATGTTTCCGTCTTTCCTGTCACTGACAGATAGAGCTTTCTTTACTACCCAGTTTTAGTATCACTTCTTTCTTTCTTTCTTTTTTTTTAAATCTTCCTTTTTGTGCATTTTGTCATTCCTGTGTTCCTCATGCATCGTTCTTAGACTGCATTTGAAAACGAAACAAGTATATCAAGTCGAGATTAAATCATATTCATTAGTATTCCGTATTCAGCAATAATAATGATTAAACTTTGTCCTATGCTGTGTTATTTGCCAGTGTCCAACAGTTATGAGGAGATGCCTGAAAACCCTATGGTAGAAGATAAAACTTCCTCTTTACAAAAACCTGTTATCAGCAATCCTCCTGAGACCCACATCAACTTTCAGGATGACAACAACAGTGTCTCAGAGAGTTATGATGACGTGGACAGACCTCAGAGTGGTGAGATTCACTGACATTTACAAAATGATCTTTGGGTTGTTGTTTTTTTTAATCCAACAAGTACCTTGCTCTTATCTTATCTTATCTTATCTTATCTTATCTTATGCTTAAATGGTGTTTTTCAAATGCAACCAGAAGTGTGCATCAATTATATCATGCCTAGCCAGTTGCAGTACAAGGGAAGGAGGGTTGCTGTGACACTCTTGTCTTTGGTAGCAAGCGTAAAGGAATGCCCCAGTCTCAAGAAATGCTGCATATCTGATTACTACAGCCAAGGATTTTGATATTTTTCGCTGTACTGAGAAAACCTGAACAGAAAACCTGTTTCCTCGAAACTCAATTTAAAAATAATTCCAAGGGCAGTTGTTGAACACTGCAATAAACATTTCAATCTAGCAACACAAATTCAACACTACAACCGACGCAATCTAACAACAGAGGACCTAGGATGAGACAGACCATATGAGAATCATTACCAAATACGGAGTTGTACAGTGTAATGTAATTCCAGTTACATCGACATTCCCAAAGGTTGTGTGGTATCCATATGTGATCAGGCTACACTATTAATGCACAAGCACAAACTTCAGAATTTTCGAATAAATTATACAGATGTTGAGCTTCATTTACATCTTTGGCTGAAGAATTAATAAAAACCAATAGAAACCACCAAAGAAATCCTAATGGTTTCTACTACAAATACCAGTACATAAATTATAATGGTTTCCACGACAAATATCATTACAAACCATCACCTCTTAACCATTAAAATCATTACCATTACTGGTCCTTAATGTTGTCCACTAAACAAAACATACCATCAATAGAAGGTAACTGATTACCAGTATAGACCCACAGGCACCATTACAGTTTCTAGTAAAACCAATACAATTATAACCATTAAAACCATTACAAATTCTATACAGGTTTCTATTGGAGGGTTTTTCAGCAGGGACTTTCTACAGTAGCATGTGTTTAACAATGTGTTCATCCCCTGCCCTTCGACTTCAAATATTATAAAGTTTTAAGCGAAAAGGGTTTGTGACTAAATTATTTTCTGTGATAAAGCCACATACGCTAAAGTTTGGAGAGAAATTAGGCTTTAAAAAGCAGGAGTATTCCTTCAATATTCTTGTCTTTATATAATGAAAGAAACAAACTATGAAAGAGCATGATTTTTGCTGAACCACAGTCCACTGATTGGATATTCAGGGAGTCCTTTACCTCCCCAAAGGAAATTTAAAAAGTCTGCAGTTTATCTTGGTGAATCTGACTTTTTTGGCTACACACATGAAGTTACACACACACACACACACACACACACACACACACACACACACACACACACACACACACACACACACACACACACACACAAAAGGCTAAACCTTTCATTTTATGACATTTCCTCATACACTCAGTTCCCTTCCTGAAATTAATGACGGATTATTGATGGTTAAGGTTTTAGGTCTATACTGCCCCCTTCTGTCGACTTTAAACTGTTAATTTTTAGAGTCGATCCACACTCAAGTAACAAGTAACTCAAGTCAAACCTTTCAAAAGAGTTGTTTTTGAAGAAAAGAATGCGACAGATTATGCTGAAGGACAAAATGGCGCCTTCAAGTAAATGCACAAAACATTCTATTTAGCAATCGCAACTTGAAGCACAAACTTACAGAATAAAACAGTCCCGCATGTTCTCCCCGTGCTACAGGGGTTTCCTCCAGGTACTCCGGTTTTCTCCCCCAGTCCAAAGACATGCATGGTAGGCTGATTGGCGTGTCCAAAGTGTCCATAGTGTATGAATGTATAAGTGTGTGAGTGTGTATGTGATTGTGCCCTGCGATGGACTGGCACCCTGTCCAGGGTGTACCCCGCCTTATGCCCCATAGGCTCCAGGTTACCTGTGACCCTGAAAAAGAGTAAGCGGTATAAAAGATGGATGGTTGGAATAAAACAGTCCCGAATCAAATAATCTTTAGTGTATGGTGTATGTTTCTACTTCTTTTAACAACCCTCGGCTCGTTTATTCCGATTTGTTTGCGTGTGTAACTTTGCAAAATCATGCTGAGTGAGATACAGCTGCTAAATCAAAATGGCGGAAGTGCAGAGACCTTCCTTTATTTTATTGATTTATTTATTTATTTATGTATTTATTTTAGGCTTAGGCTACTTCGTTTGTTCATTATTAACTTGTTATATACTGGGTACAGCTTTCCAAATGGCATTTAATATCAAAACCTACAGAGGGGAACCATTTTCAGTGTGAAAGGTATAGCATTCAGAAGGAGCAGAGAATTATCATGATTACAAAGCTCAGCTCTACACTAAGAAACTCATGTTTTCGGTTTATATCACCATAGTTACCAGCAGTCAGTTTTTTTCTTGCTCAGAGTGCTCAACGTGGACGCAGCATACCTCCTTAATACACTACATGGCCAAAAGCTTGTGGACACCTGACCATCACATCCGGGACTAAGAGGCCCAAATATTTTCCGGCAAAAACTCACAGATCCCTGACTTCAAGCCCACTGAACACTTTTGGGATGAACTGGAACTTCTCATCCAACATCGGAGCCTGACCTCAGTCATGCTCTTGTTGCTAATGAGCACAACTCCACACAGCCATGCTTCAAAATCAAGCAGAAAGCCTTCCCAGAAGAGTGCAGGTTATTATAACAGTGAAGGTGGACTAAATCTCGAACGGGATGTTCAAAAAACACATATTGGTGTGAGTGGCCGGATGTCCACAAACTTTTGCTCATATAGTGTACATATGTAGAGTAGATGTTCTTTAGCATGACATTTGGAGGTTGAAAATTATGGAGAAGATTCAGTGCCATAGTGAAAATGAATGCCTATACAAATGGCTATGCCTCAAGGAAAATAACACCTTCAGGCCCTTCTCCTAGAGTACGGTTTAGCTTGGGCAGTGATTGCATTTCAGTATGGCACGAATGCAACCGAGTGATAAAAGCGAAATGCAATGCAACACCTCTGACACAGATTCCTTGTTTAATTATCACAATGCAATCCCTTGCTTGCATATCGTTCATACACGGACTCTTCACCGTAGAAAATAGACTTCATCTGATAACGGTTGATCTGATCTGAGTTCGTGTTTATTCACATGCTTCTTTTTTTCAGAGCGATACAGCTACGGAGACGAGACATCGTTGCCAGATTACCTGGACCTGGATCCACCTCCGATCGAGAACATGTCAGACACTGGGTCAGAAAACTACGACGATGTGGATCAGCTCCACAGCGACAATGAGGACTATGATGATGTGATATAAAAGATGAATCTTTCTGCACATTCATAAGGAAAAGACCACAGGGAATTCCAAGAAGTACAAAACTTCTTCCAGAGGTTCTGCACAGAACTTTGGACCTCCTTCCAATTTAGCACTTTGTTTCATGAGGATGTTGATGTCTCTTTTGCAAAGAGATATGTAGTCTAATGTTATATATTCTTCCTTTTTTATTTCTAGAACCTGTTGTAATTGACTTTTGTAATTTTCCAAGTATTTCCTAGAGATGTGCTTAGGTTAATTATTTAAACGTGGTTGTTTTTTTTAATCACTATTTTATATTTTAAATACCACACACAGCACAGTAGCTGTGGTCTAGATAATGTGAATATAAACTAAACCAGTACATTGGATAATATGAAGGAGCATCATGTGACTATCTCAGACTTTTTTTTTTTCTTTTGGAGAAATCACTGATCAATGATTCAGAATCATTTAATAATACTACTATTTCCGTAGGGGAACTGCAAATCCTAGATTTAGAAATTTGAAAAAAATAAAATAAAATCAATTATATATATATATAGACGGTTGTAAACATCTAATCTGCTGCTTGTCACAGATGCCATATACACCTATCACCCATAAGATTAAAACCACTGAGAGGTGTAGTGAACAGCATTGATTATCTCATTACAATGGCTCTTGTCGAGGTGTGGGGTATATTAGGCAGCAAGTGAACAGTCAGTTCTCAAAGCTGTGTTGGAAACAGGGAAAATGGGCAAGCGTACGGATCTGAGTGACTTTGACAAGGGCCTAATTGTGATGGCTAGACGACTGGGTCAGAAAATCTCCAAAAGGGCAGGTCTTGCGCGGTGTTCCCAGTATGCAGTGGTTAGTACCTACCAAAAGTGGTCCAAGGACGGACAACCGGTGAACCAATGACAGGGTTATGGGTGCTCTAAGCTCACTGATGCACGTGGGGAGTGAAGGCTAGACCGTCTGGTCGGATTGTGAATTTCACAGATTGCTGATAAAGTTAATGCTGGCTATGATAGAACGGTGTCAGAACACACAATGCATCGCAGATTGCTACGTATGGGGCTGCGTAGCCATAGACTGGTCAGAGTGCCCATGCTGACGCCTGTCCACCACTGAATGGGCAGGTGGGCATCAGAACTGAACCATGGAGCAATGGAAGAAGGTGGCCTGATCTGATGAATCACGTTTTCTTTTACATCATATCAACGCCCAGGTGTGTGTGCGTCACTTAGCTGGGGAAGAAATGGCACCAGGATTCACTATGGGAAGAAGGCAAGCTAGCAGAGGAAGTATGGTGCTCTGGGAAATGTTCTACAAGGATACCTTGGGTCCTGGAATTCATGTGGATGTTGGAGACATCATTGGAGCATTGTTGGAGACCAAGTACACCCCATCATGGCAACCGTATTCCCTAATGGCAGTGGCCTCTTTCAGCAAGATAACGCAAGGGGGACCTACACAATATTAGTCAGGTGGCTGTAATGGTATAGCTGATCAGTGCAATCTACTTCTTTTCTACACAGCTTGCATTTACTTTCCTGCACAACTCCCCGAGTAACAGCCAAGTCCAACACTCACTATCTGCCTGTAAGTTAATGCTGCGTTTGTTTCAATCACGTAACATGAAAATGTATTTAAAAGGCTTTTTTTTCTTAAAAAAGAAAACTTTCTGGATTTCCCTCCCCAGTATAGCGCAGTATAAGCTCCATATTCACACGTCACATGGCTTTGGTGAAAATAAATTTAACCTGGCGTCCGCATGTTCTTTGCTTACACTTTTTGAATTTTTGTCATTGCAGTGAGACCATAATTCTGTTTATTTGCTCCAAATACCAAATGTCCATGTGCTATTTAATTACAAGTGACTGAAATTGTTTTGTACAGCTAGTTAGCAGTATGTTGCCTCATGAACAGGACGTTCAATGGCTAGACAACATAATGAAACAAAGGCTCACATGAACAGCTTGCTATAATTAGTCATTTTTTTGTCGTTGGTAAGATAACTTATTCAAGTTATTTGTATTTTTATGAGTAAGAAAGGTTAAGCCAATAGCTAACTGTAAAGTTCTAGGATTTATAATATATATAATATATAACGTGAGCATAGCCTGTAGCTTTTCAGATTTAAGTGGAATAATGACATTAGCAAGCAGGTTCAGTGCCTTACAGACAACTATTAAATCCAATATTTGAAAAATGTAGGACGAGGCCCCAAAAGTGGAGTGAGGAGGGCATTAGTCAGAGAACCAAGCAAAAGGACAAAGGGTAACTCTGAAGGAACTTGGGAGATCCACAGCTCAGATGGGAGATGTTCACAGGACTACCATAGGCCGGAGACTCCACCAATCTTGGACATTATAGTAGCGTGGTGAGACGTATTAAATCCTGGTTGGAGTTTGTCAAAAGGCTTTTTTGGAAACATGTGGGAAAAGGTTCTCTGGTATGATCAGACCAAAACAAAACCAAAAAAAAATAAAATAAATACATTGGCCTTAGCATAGAGAGATAGGTTTGGTGGAAACTCAATACTGCTCATCACCCTGAGAAACACCATCTCCACAGTGAAGCACGGTGGTGATAGTCACGTTGATCGTTACCCGTTGATGCTTCACCTGCTCTTCGAAGATCTTATTAGCTCTACTTACAATGAGAAAATGAAGAGAGAGAAAAAAAAAATCAACATGCGCTAATCCTATTTAAAACGATACACAAATCAAGTCTTTCAAGTATGTAGAGAAACCCTGTAAACATATCAGTGACTCACACATGGAAAAAAACAACAACCGTTGAACCTTTAAACCATCATGATTCCATTTAAATCATTACAACCCTTCAATTCTTAATTTGAAAAAAATGTACAGCTGGGTGCAAATCCAAACGTTCACCCGTAGCAACGCCGAATCCGTTTTCTCAAGGCTATTTATGAAAACGTGATTCTGACCATAGTTTCAGCTGCATAATGTGAGCTCTCGCTGCAGGGAGCCAATCAGAGCGAGCCAGCGTGATCGTTACTCTGGTCTAGAAAAGAACCGAAACTGCAGTTTCACCGCATACTGAACCACCTGTTATTTAATTTTTAAACAACCTTTTATTGATTTTTTATTAGATGTATGAGGCCAAAAACATCATAACACCAATCTTCCCTAATTATTATTATTATTATTATTATTATTATTATTATTATTATTAATTTGCTAATTATTTGATTGCATTATTGTTCACCCCTATTTTTTTCTTTTTAAACAAAAGATCAGAAGATTCTTGACATTCAGAAAGAAAGAACATTCAGCCAACAGTTAAAGATAACTGCATGTGTCATATACATTTATTTTTGTAAAAAAAAAAAAAAAAAAAAAAAAGAAAAAAAGTAAAATTACAATTGCTCTGGCTTCAGTCAATCCAGCGTTATTTTGTTTGCAGTAGCTCCACATTAGTGATCACTGTTGCACGACACGACGGGAAAAAAAAAATAATAAAGAAAAAAAAAAACCAAACAAACTGCAAGAGCAACAGCGCCGAAACTTCCAGTCTGGTCTCAAACCCACACACGCAGTCCGAGTGTCAGTCTGGGTCTTACTAGCAGCTTGGAGGGGGAACAAAAAAAAGTACCCGCACGCACACTGCAGGCCTCGCTCAGGACGAGCGAACCGAGTCCCAGTCTTTTCTTACAGCACAAGAGAATATGAGAAGGAGTCCATGGATGTGTGCTCGGAACGGTGGCGCTGAAGTTTAACCCCCTAGACGCTGGCCCTCGCCCCAGGGAAACCCTCCTGGGCGATCCTCTGGGAGGGGGTTGTAGTTGGGATCTTCCTCTGGTGTGTCAAACAGCATTTTACTGCGAAAAGAATAACAGAGTCAGTGACGTATAACCCATATCCCATTATACGACAGAACTGACGCATTCTTGATTCTGATTGGTCAGAGGGTGTTTATTTATTTATTTTAATACCAGCAGCTCTGACAAGAATTCCAGCTGCAAGTCAGATCACAAGATCACATTAATGCACTGGTTCTAATATGTGATCGTTTCTATAGCGACAACTTACACAGGGGCTCGAACAGAATTTCAAAACGTGCGCAATCGTTGATATTTTCGCGAATGGAAGGAGTCTCCAGTGTCAGCATTTTATAACAGTTAGAGGTATGACGCATCGTTTGTATAAGAGGAATAAAACGCTCGTGAACGCACAGAAAAGAAGGAGTTCTTAGCCATCTGCTTCCACCGGGTTGGTTGGGAAATACATCCTCCAGGAAGAAATACACATGCCCGACTGCAATGCCTGCACAGAAGAAGAATACATTTTTTTAAAAAAAAGGCATATCGGAAACAATCGCCAAGTCCTGCTCCTCATATCGAGTAGAAAACAAGTCTACATTAACAACACTGATGAGTCTGAAGTAATGGCCTCATTTGAATATGTACCTAAAAGGTCTACGATGATGGAGTTGCCCAGGAGCAGGGAGAATCCCATGAGGACCCACGGCAGGAAAGGGGCTTGGAAGTTGAGCAGGCCGAAGAAGTTCATTCGCACGTTGGGGTTCCGTCTGCTCCACACGTACACGAGCATGATGGTGAACGCCTGGCCCAGGAACACAAGACTCACAAACATGCCAAATATCTACATGCGCATTAAGGGTGGGAAAAACGAATCCGGGACAAAATCGAGCTTCGGAAATAATTCCGGCTCTGCTCTTTCATGGCATAAAAAAACAACAACACTGTTTCAGAAGAAAACACCCCACGACATGCTGTTATAGGAAAAAAACATCAATCCCAAGCGGAGTTAATGTCACCACCCTGAAGCTTTTCCTTTCTCTAGAACAGCGCGTCCCGGAGTGCAAAACTACAGTCAAGGATACGGTCATGAGTAGACCGCCGAACAGGAACATGAAGACAAAGTCAGCGGTTCGGCCCCGGAACGAGCCCTCCTCCAGCATTCGACAGTAGCGGTATCTGTAGTGACCGGGTTAAGGACTTTCTGCGAACGAGAAACCGACAGCGTTCCTCCGGCGTACACGCTCCCGGTTCGTGAACGCGAGAACCCACGAAGGATACAAAAAGATCATGTTGAACAAGAAGTTGAAGCCGACGGGGCCGAAGAACAGAAAGTTGGTCACCAGCCGCCATACCTGCAAAGGACAAAGGATGGCGTGTCTCACGTTATTTGACTTTGGAAAGCGGTGACGCGTGGTACGGACGAAGCGCGACGCACTCACCTGGTATTGCTTTAAAATCAGATCAGGGTTGAAGTACAGCTGGAAAGGCGTAATGAGCTCTAATTGCTGTGGGGAGGAAATGACACACACAGAGAGAGAGAGAGAGAGAGAGAGAGAGAGAGAGAGAGAGAGAGAGATGCATGTTAAACATAACCGAAACACTCCGGCGTGGAAACCGTGACACTATATCACATCACACCACCCGGTCGTTGATTATTTTCCTAGAACAGCGTGCCCTGAACTGGGTTATTCCTTATTCATGACCTTGCGTAAAAGTCAATATTCCAGACATCTGGAATAGAGAAAGCACGCTGTGGTTAGTCAACTTCAAAAGAAACACCCGGATGATGCAGTAACATCTGTCCCAGGAACATCTGGACTGTATAACAGATGTTCGAGTAGGCGATCGAGCTGAGAGCCAGGTGAACTTTTTGCACTCCAGACCCCAATGTCATCGCGGCTCATAACGCGCTGGACATCAGTCTGCTCACTTCCTCTGCACGGGTCTAGAGCGGCCGGATAACCGGCTCCCACACCGCGCCGTGCCTATGATCAAGCTCAAACTCCCAGCTGTTAGCAAACCGCTAACTAGCCAGCTAGCAACCTAGCCAACTCTACCGAAACGTCACTCACTACTCCCTACCCGTCCCTGAGTGTTCAGATAGGACCCGATTTGTGAGTGTTACTTACGACCGCCGCTGTAGTGAGCACACAGGCCGTCGTGTACGTCCTTGTAACCACTGGAATCTGTAAATATTCCTGCTGGAATGTCTGGTAAGCCATGTTTAATATTTTTTGGGGGGGCTTGACGACTGTTACACTTCCGGTATCTCTTGACACGTCGTTACATAGAGAAACAAATAAAGAGGGCGGAGTTTGAGATATACAGCGCTTATTGGCTACTCAGGGATACTTCAGGGGCACGCGCAGCAATGTGGTTGGTCGCTCAGCTGAGCTTTTTCGGCTCGGTCTCAAACAGTTCGCTAGTTTCTATATATGTTGCCTACAATAAATAAAGGGGTGGGGATAAGGCGTGATACACCCTATGTAGTGCCCTAAATAATCAAATTGGATGCATTTGGGATTCAATCAGTCTCCCTCTGAGTAGTGTTGAAACGTTTAAGTGTCACTTTTTGATTCGTCCTGGTTACTGAAGTGTGTGACATTTTCATGGCGTTGATGTTCTGATCTAGCTTTTTTTTTTGTATTTTCATGGCGCATACATATATTTATAAATTGTTTCCGAAACTAGTCGAGAAACTGGAAATGAATACATCCTGACCACTAGAGGGCGGAGCACTGACATCACTGCGTCATCGTCATCAAAGCCACGAAGAAAAAGCGTTTGGCGCGCGGGCTTTGGAAATGGCGGAGGACCGTGAAACAGACAGTGAGAGACTTTAATATGTTTTTAATTCTTTATTTATTTTATTTTTCATGTGTTTCTCCATTAGGAAGTTTTCAATCTTCTGTATAGTCACGTTTTAAAGCGCTTTTTGTGTGAAAATATATACATATATTATAGCGCGCGCGTGTGCGTGCTTGTTTGTGGTGTGATGGAAGTATTAAATAAAACGGTATACAATGTGTTCTATATATAATATATTTCACATATAATAACTTTTCATAGTTTATTTCACATTAAAGCCAAGCACCACAAAATAGGATGCTAATCATTTTCCGTTACACATTTCAAAATGCGATTTTTTAAAACAGGCATTTAACAGCAATTCCCTGTAAAATAATTCGATATGCAGATAAAAGATTTGAATATTAAACGCGCTAATCTGCATATGACACGCCCTATTTTCCCCAGTAAATGTGTTTCTAACGTGTTGGTTATGTTGTGATGACACCCAATGGTCAGATTTTCACAGCGTATTTGCACTATATTCATAGACATTGTCTCAAAGTAGCTTTATAGAAATATCAACACGGTATACAGATATTAAAGGTGTGAATTTATCCCGACTGACCAAGCCACTGAGTGGCGACGGTGGTGAGGAAAAACTCCCTAAGATGTTTTAAGAGGAAGAAACCTTGAGAGGAACCCGACTCAGAAAGGAACCCATCCTCATCTGGGTCACAGCAGATAGTGTGAAAAAGTTCATTATGGATTTATATGAAGTCTATTTGGCCTTAGAAGCAGCCGTAGTCCCAGCAATCTGGAATTGGAGTAGATGAGAGCGCCATCCAGAGGCAGGACATCCGAGACGGATCAGTCAGGTCCGGAGAGCAGAGAGGATCAGGATCTCTAATATCTCCATAAAGTCGTGTGTGGCTCGGCAGAAGGAGAGAGGGAAAGAAAAGATTATTAGGACTGTACTTAGAAATCACTAGAATGACGTGTGTGTGTTTTGTATAGTTTGATGGATTAAGTCATTTCAATGGAAATGGATCATTGAGAGAAAAGACTTGTCAAAACTGGCATCAAAAACCTACAGAATTCCAGTAAACAATTTGTCTTCTGGCTTTCAAGATTTCAGAATATGAGCTATTATATAACGTATATAATGTACTAGAATTAAACGTTAAGTGTCAGCAAATAGGCTTTCCAATCATTTGTTTTTGTGTGGAGAGATTGGAAAAATTTCTGTTGGTCACCTTCCTGAAAAATAAACGAATGACTTTTATGCTAGCTGTAGCTAAAGGCAACAACGTAACCGTATATCCCGATAATTGTTGAATGTTTTACGTAGTGCGGAAGTATAAATGTTTTTGTCTGCTGAACCCGGTAACAGATCTCCAAAGAAAAATCAATACCCTGAATTCGTTGAGTCCCATATGATGCATTCGATTTGTGTAAACGAGCATGTTTGAAAATCCTTGATGAGGATCGTTAAGTGAAACGAAGTCGAAGCTTTATTTTCCTGTCCAGTTTCCAAACATCTGATTATATTTGTAACATTCGCAAAACAAGTTAGTCCTTGTTCTCACTTAGGTCGTAGCGGTCTTCTGATTATGACCGTCGTTCCCACACCAGCCAGTCTTATTTTTCCCCTGTCTCTTGAAGTTTAAAAAAAAATAAAAATGCAGGTCATCATGTTAGTGAGAGAGTGGAAAGTCCTCCATCAGACATGTTGAGTAAACGTTTACTTGCCGAGCATTTCACCGTATTAACCATTAGATGCTTTTCCTTTGTTAAACCGGTTTATTATAGCTTAAGGCTTAGATTACGGAGCGCGTCCTCCGTATGTTGGTACAACCCAAACCTGTGATTGAGTTACAGTGTGCACTTAGGACTGAGAAATTCCTGTCACTTTCATTTCATGTGAAATTGCTAGAAAAGTTCATTTCTGAAGAATTATTTTTTAAATCGTTGTTTACTGACGAGTAATCATTGTTTAACGAGTCGGCGTAATATGTTTCGCAGCGGGATCCGTGTCCTCGGATTCCCTCAAGCTGTACGAGGCGCAGTTCTTCGGCTTCACGCCTCAGACCTGCATGATGAGGATGAACAGCGCCTTCCAGGACTGTCTGTACGAGATGCTCGTAGTCGTCGAGTCAGTGTTTGTCCGAAAACTGTCCCAGGGCAAAGAGCCGCCCGAAGAGCTTCGCGTAAAGACTCGAGAGTGCACGCAGAAACTGCTGCAGTTCCTGCAGGGACGCTTCAGGAAGCTGTCGGCTCGCATGGAGGCTCTGCTGGTGAGCAGCGTGCTTTCAGTGCCCGAAAACGTCCTTCTGCCTGAAGACGAGTCGCACCGGAAAAACCCGGAGAGCCACGAAGAGCTTTTAAAGCTGGAGGCTTCGACCGCAGAGCTGCAAAAGTCTTACGAGGCAGAGATGTGTGCGAAACGAGCTCTCCTGGCCGAGCTCGCGGAGCAGAAGGAAACGCAGGAGCAGCTGGACGAGGTGCTGCAGTGGATCGACAAGCTGCGTTTGTCCTGGAGGAAGGAGGGGATGGGAAATGTCCGAGACAGCTTCCGGAATATGATTGAGACTGTGAACCAGCTGCAGGGTGAGATGGAGACGATCCGGAAGAAGAGCAAATCCTTAGATGAAGTGTGATACCTCTTTTCTCCTGTGCCTTTATCAATGACTTTGTCAGTTGCTTTCCAGTGGTAATTGACTGTGCAAAACGGTCCACCCACAAGGGGGCAGCAGCGCGCAGTCCGATTATGCCATCTCGTTGAAACGTCCTGTGTTTTTCTCAGCGAAGGCGTCGGGCTTGTAAGCCTGGCCTTCCTTCTTAAGACAATTGAAATGCAGTCACCCAAAATCTCCCCCTTTTTTCAACCAAATCCACTGTTCATACTGCTTTAAGGCCAGATTCATGTGGATTCTCTCCTTTTATCTTCAGTGCAATGAGATCAAACTGAATTTTCTATAATCCCAAACCTGCGTGCTTTCCTTCTTCTTCACAGCAGGAGGTCTGTAGACCCAAACAAGGGGCAGTTCCATGATGGTAGACACTGCTATTCAGTGATTTTTATTTTTTTTTGTTAATAACTGGCACTTTAGCTCCGAGAAAACCCAAAATTTCATAAATAAATTGTCATGATTGTCATGTTGTAAACACAATAAAAGTTCATGTTCATTTTTACTCGTGTGTTTAAATTGAAAAAATAAGCTTTTTAAAATTTATTTATTTATTTATTTAACTTGATGTGATTCGTATATAAAATTGCAGTTCATATAAAACTCCTGACCAATTATAAGATTGGAATTGGATCAGACAAGTTCCACATTAGAGTCTCCTTGTACGAAGCTTGTACAAACTCCGGAGTTCTCGTATTATATGAATGTTTTTCTGAACTAAATGTATTTTCTCGAAAGCCACACTTCTTTTGTACATGTTCGTACCAGCGATTTACAAGGAAATTTGCTCGCACGGCGTTTGATTAAATGAAGCTTGGTAAGCATGGATCAATGCAAGAAGAAATTTAAAGCCAGTATGTTTTTACATCAAGGCCAGGAACACATTGAAATAAATAATACTCCTGCCTGAAAGAGTACGACGGAGATGGACGGCTTTGTTGTAGGCAGAGGCGAGGGAAAGACGGGATGGGCGCAGTAAGGGGTCGTGTGGAGCGAACGACACAACCCCGAGTTAGCAGCCTGGGTGAATTTTTGACTCTTTCATCTCTCTCATTAAGACCTAAGCCGGAACAGCAGGAGTCTGCTCGCTACCCGTTTAGCAGGATGGAGGTGATTCAGATCAGGAAGCCTGCCAAACCCACACACACGTATGGAGCGTGTCCCAAATGCTAACGTTTGCTATGGGTTCTTAAGAGGTCATTCATTGATGTTGGCGAAATAAGAAAAGCATTCTTGACAATGACCTGGATGCCTTGAGTTTGTGCACGCATACCTTTCAATGCTTTATCGTGATCAGGGCTCAAGGTGGATTTGGAGCCTCATCCTGGGAACACCGGTTGTGAGGTGAGAATACATCCTGCATGTGATGGCAGTCCATCGCATGGCAGCACGCATGTACAAATTCACACACTCATTCACACCTAGGGGCAATTGCTCATAGCCAGTCCAGTGCTTAACAAATGGTAGTGCCAAAGCACCCCATTTCAGTGGTGGCTCAATGGTTAAGGCTTTGGGTTACTGATCAAAAGAAGTGGGGGTTTAAATCCACGGGCTTCCACTGTTGGGGGCCCTTAACCCCACCTGCTACCTACCAGCACCATATCCTTCTGGCCCTATCTACCTTATGTCTCCAGCTTCCTAACAAGCTGGGAAATGTGAAGAGAATAATTTCACTACTGTAATGTATTTGTGATTAATCAAGGCTGCTAATGGCATGTTTTTAAGAGGTGGAAGGTAAACCTGAGATATCCCAAGCAGATAAGTGGGGAACATGCTAAACCTCATACAGACAGTAACCCGAGCTCAGGATCAAACCGGAGACCCTGGAGCTGTAAGGTGCCGATACCTAAAAAGCCATAGTATAAAATACTAACTAGACATGAACTGTGGCCTTTACTGCAAAACTGTGAACTGGAAACACCTCACCTGAACACATTATTGGGTATGCTAATAAAGAGTCCTTATCTTCTACATCAACTACTAAATCTCACCAGAGGCTTTGATGAAAGCGTTGCGCTTGAGCTTAAAATGTGAGTTTAATCGGCGTCAGACGCATTACTGCAGTCTTGCAAACATATGAACTTTCCCCGAGACCACAGAACAAGGATTGACCTTATACAGCAAGCCATGAATGCAATATTAAAATAAAATATTAAAAAAAAAAAGCACTAACATTATGCTGAGGTCATGTATTGAAGTGGTCTACATCTTGGAGGTTATGGCTACATGCCACTATTATGCATGAAATTCAGAGTATCATAGAGGGGGCCCAAGAGAAATAGATTCATAGTGATGCTTCTGGAAATAATTTGTGTTAAGTATTTTCCCAAACCAAATGCTGGGGTTGATAAATAAAATATGATGTGACTTGAAATCCACCCACTCTGTCTGCGAAAGACCATCTGAGAGTGTAAGACGTTAGTTCAAAGCCTTTTTCATTCTCTGTACTGGAGCTATAGCGTTAGAGATTGGTATTCCACTCGTTTATCACTGAAAGTTGCCGTTTCCTTCTGTGAATAAAATATCGGAAGTTCAGAATGTCACAGCATCCGTAAATAGGACTCGTACAATCAATACGTCATTTTTAAAGCGCCATGCTGCTAATCTATAGCAGCACCTTGTAGCCAGACTTGTCAGTTATGCGTATCGATTTTTATTTATTTATTTTATTTGAAGTCAGGTCTGGATTAACTTGTCCTGCTAAAACGTTCTGTTCCTCAAAAATCATAATTCAAAGTCAAAGTTTTCCAACTGAATTCCCTTTCTTTTCTTCCTCACAGACTTTACCTATTGGTGAACAGCTGTGCCGTCTTGAGAGCACAGAACATGGATGTAAGTATATTTGTTTTATCTTTACGTGTTTTCTTATGTGATCGATTTTGAGTAAGATGTCAACCTGTTCAATTGCCTGAGCTAAATTCACATTTCCTTTTCACTAATCAGACCCCACATGGTGACTTGCTGGAGATCCCTTTTTTTTTGGGGTTTGCCAAGTCAGAGGCCTTTGTTCAATAGCACTTGTTCAAGCTGTGAGTTTTGATTGACCTGCACGACCCCTTTTCTATCACATGCTGCGAGCTGTAACTGGGAAAGAAAGCAAGGTCGAGGAGCAAGAGCGAGGTGGATCTGAAAGAACCTTAAGGAACCATATGAGTCACTGCTTACTTTATGATTTGATATGAATTACCATCTGAACCAAGTTATGTGTCAAAATGTGTACACATGCAACTCTAGGGTCCCCAGTTTGATCTGCCTGAGTTTCGTATACTCTTCCTGTATCTGTTTGAGTTTCCTTCGAGTTCCCCGGTTTCCTTCCATGCTGGTATTGGAAACATGGATTGGCTTTGCTAAACTGCCTCTAGGTGTGAACATGTGTGGGACTGTACATGGGTGGTAGCCTGCCATGGACTGGCATCCTTTCCATGGTGTATTCCTGCTTTTGCACCCTGTTTTCCCAGGCTAGGCTCCTCATGGACTGGCATCCCATCAAGGATATATTACTCTTGTGTCCTGTATTAAAGGGATAAGCTGCGGATGGACTGGCGCCCCATCCAGGGTGTATTCCCGCCTTACATCCACCTTGGATCGGCTCTGGATACTCTTGACTAGGATGAAGTGTGTACTGAGGATGAACGAATGAATGTTCGACCAATAGCTTACCTTCAAGGCATTAATAACAACAACAACAAAAAAGTCAAAGACAGCAGTGTGAGACTGTTGGTTTGTCCATTGGTTTGGTAACATTTTAATTGCAGTTAAAAAAATTAAATAAAAAAAATGTACTGTATAATTCAATTGTACATACCACACACACACACACCGAGAAATTCCTTGGGAAATTCCTTGAATCCTTGAAATGTACTTTCCCCTTAAACAGCCCGACCATTTCCATCACCAAGTTGACAATTGTTATTCGGAAACATTCCAGGCACTCAAAGCAGTTTTATTAATGTAAATCACGGAATGCAGATGAGACGATACGAACACTCGTGCTATGTGCCCATCCCCTGGTCCTTTAAACCTAGGCAAGAAGAAATCTTCGGGGGAGGGGACATAAAGCTTGGCATGGCGTTGGTGGACAGCTGGTGACAGACTGTTTGTTCTTCTTTGGGAAAGAAGCCCAGCACAACCAGGAGGAGGTCACCTTCTCTTCAGCCAAAGCTTTTGGAGAATCTCTGATTTCTTTGTGTGCCGACGGCAGTGGGTTAGAAATAGAAGCCGCTTGGCATTGACATTTTACCATTTTTGGAAAAGCGTTATATTAATTTAGGTCTAGGTTTGATTATATGTGTATACCATCAGACTGTAGAGCAAATAGCCCTAGCATGCATGGGGAACAGCAGATAAAGATGATATCTGATGAAAATATAATTATTGCTGCTACATTAATCTGATCTTGAAAACGCCAAAGAATATCGTCTTCTCTAGTAAAAGCTTATAGAACTCATACCAGTTACAGTCATTTTTGCCCGGACAAAAGGGATAATTGGAGGTCACATATTCGCGACCCTGCTATAACAATGATATAATGGTAGTTATGATGATGATACAGTAGAGATATGTGGTATGTCTACTGTAAGCTTTAGTAGAGTTTCAAAGAGTTGTATTGACTGAAAATGGCATGTGTCGACTAAATGAACCAAATAAAAAAGTCCCAGGCTGTGGGATCTATTCTTAAAAGACTGAATCATTTAAAGAATGAATCATGTTATGAATGCTTTTCAGCTGCCCATGGGCCTCTGTTCCATGATGCCTGGTCAGGGAATTTTATACAATGGATGTCTGGGTTTTGGCCCAGTTTATAGGTTTGGGTGTCAGCTCACCTACTGCAAACTGATTTGATGTACTGTATGAAAAGCTGTTATCATCATAGGTAAGGTAAGATCTTGTAAAAGGATACACAGTACAGTTGGCAGGTCATTTTGCCAAAGTGAGGCAGTATACAACTAAAGATGAACATTTACGGAGTTATAATGTTAAGGATTAAGGGTGTTCATCAAGTATTCACAGCACGGAGATTGTAACTCATGACCATTTTGTCAAAAGTATAGATTCTTAAAGGAATATAATCTGTACTGTAGCACATGATGTAGTATGTTTATACCGAGATACATATATTAGGGGGCCTGGCTAGCTCAGTCGGTAGAGCATGAGAGGTTTAATCTCAGGATTGTGGGTTTGACCCCCACGCTGGGCACCAAAACCCAGCCACTGGGATTACACAAGCTAGTGCTCTCTCAGCGCCGGTCCCAAGTCCGGATAAAATGGAGGGTTGTTTCAGGAAGGGCATGCGGTGTAAAACCTGTGCCAAATCAAATATGCAGGCTCATAAACCGGATTTCCATAATGGAGACAGATGATCCACTGATGACCCCTAACAGGAGCGGCCAAAAGAAGAGGTATGTATGTATATTAAGGTTTCTCTGTAATGTGACATGCATTTTTTTGGGGTCTTGTTATCTTCAAGAAAGTGAGAGAGAAATAAGAGAGGCTGGTGAGGAGCTGACCATTTATGTTTGCTATAGCAAAAGTTATAGGAACTAACCTGTTTAGTGGACGTTCCACAATATGAAATGTAACTATAAATGGATAAAAGGTACGGTGCCATTCTTTAACCAATAAATAGTGCTATACGTAATTGCTGTGGTATATGAGGAATAAAATATGTCAATGTAATTTTAAAGGAAAAGAATCAACTTTGTGGTGACGACAGTAACTCAGCTTCACATCATTGGTTGTTTTCCGATTACGACACATCCCATTGTGATTTATTCCATATTTAAGAACTCATCCATCCATATATCCATCCATCCATCTTCTACCGCTTACTACTTTTCAGGGTCACGGGGAACCTGGAGCCTATCCCAGGGAGCATCGGGCACAAGGCGGGGTACCACTCCATCACACTCCATATAGACAATTCTAAAACGTTCACAAACTTTCAAGCAACACTGTACGTAATGACCATAAATGTACAAAGCTTTGAAAATATATATTTAAAAAAAAAAATCTTTTGGTTTCCACTTCTGTCGTTTTCATCCTCTATAAGCACACCTCTACACTTCCTCAACAATAAAGCAGCTGTCACTTGCAGCAGCCTCTTTCTCCACTTATCATTCACCGTGGATAGTCCAGACCCACGTCCCACTGCCCAAGTCGACCCCTACTCGTGAGCTAACAAAGACCCTTTAGTGGCAGCGCTGTTGGTGCTGTTCTGAATAAAAGGGTACATTAAACTACAAGGAGGAAGACGGGGCCCTTCACAAAATGTCTGCTCTAAAAGGTTTCTTACCTTTGTATAAGCACTTAACTAGAATGAAAGAAATTAGTAATGAATGGTGGAAAGCAAGGGAGATTTTTAATGTCCAGCGGCTGTTTCTGCTTTGAAATGGTCTCCTAATTCTAGGTTAGTTTGTTTAAAATAAAATTCAAACAAAATTTTGGTCACGCTACTCAGCTAAGGTAATTGTAAAGTAATTGAAATGCACACTAAGGAAAAATCCAGGAAGGCCTCGGGTGATACACGGGCTGTAACATATTTTTTTGTATAATGAACTTTTTTTTTTTTTTAGATTTACTTTGCACTTTGGCAATTCCAGGTTTTAAAGACTTCAAGGGATATGGTATTCCATTTAACCACAGAGATCTGCTGACTTTCAAATGGAAAATGACAAATTTATTCCAGAAACTTTTTTTTTTAAGGTTTGGGTCTGGCTCATGACAAAGACACCCATCTGAATTGTATAGATTGATGATCTTAATTAATATGAGATGCTACGCATGGAAGAAGTATCCAATATTTTGTGAATACAAAATAAAATCTATTACAAGATATATATATATATATATATATATATATAAAATGTATGTATATATTTCAATCAGATGCAAGAAGACAATACTACAGAAATGATATAATTATCTTCATCAGTACCAGGATGACATGTTGACAAATGAAACATAGATTCAATAGACTGAATACGTACATAATAAATCGCCCCTGTCGTTTTTTCACCACAGCGGTTGTTAGCACCAATATTGCATAAAAGTAATGGTCATGGTTCAAAACACACCCGTCATTTTGATTTATGCTAGTGAATCAAATGGGAAAAAAAAGGGAGAACTGTCAGTGTTGCAACGCCTCAGGGGACGACACCATCTGTGGTGCTGAACCGCCGAATTTTGGGTCTAATGATCCTATCCATTTCAAGAAATGTGCTATCAAGATGTGCTTCAGGCTTGTGGTAATCGTTGGATCTGCATCACACGTAGACACGCACCCGAGTCGGACATATTTGATAAACAGCTGGTTAACTAATAGTTAATGGCGTGACATGACAGATATGATAACATTTATATTCGTGCTAATGTTCGGTGTACCATATAGTGTTTATTGTCTTTATTGTTTACATCCTTTAAAAGGGAAATTCCACCCTGGAACCAAGTAAATATGTTCATACTGAAATATTTCTGATGATTTTTGTGCGGGTTGACAGGAGGACAGGAGGACATTGTTCTTGCTAGTACAGTTCCAATGACATTTAATTAAGGGTAATGGTCCGATTTCCTTGTTTGCTCCTAAAACAGCATGAGCTTCTTTTCTCACTCACCGTTTTCCAGGAATCGTGCTACAGCAGGATTGAGCCGTCGCTTCATTCAGTGATACGGCAACACTTTAGACCTTTAGTCTGTCCAGCTCTCTCACCTCCTCGTCTGTAGACTAAATATATATAGTCTATAGCACTGATTGTTAATATAGCTGAGCCGGTTATTACTTGCTTCCTAAATTTCCCCATAATTAAGAACCCATTTTTTGTCCAAAAATGGCTCTAAAAGATACTTTCCTCTAGGAGGCAAATTTTTTTTTGGCAGGTGAAAAACAGCGTAGCTGAAAAACGATCGATACACGAAAGCTCCAAGCCTGATGACGGCATTCAAATGCAAATTGTTTCCCACTAAGAATACACCTAGAGGGGCCCAAAAAGAAATTGCCTTCCAGGAGGCCTTTTAATGCCCTTATTTCATCAACTGCCCAATTTAAATTCTCAAAATCGACTAGAAAGAAAAGTCAAGTCAAGTCAAAAGCTATGTGCATGCTATGTAACTATCAAGGAATCCTTATCTTTATACGTGTTAGGACCACAGCATGCTTTTTGCTAATGCATGTCTCGTATCGTGTTAATAATCTAAAAACCCTTCGACCGTAACACTGTTCATTTGTGATTTATCTCACTGCCGAGCTTTACCGAAGGCGCCGCTAATGCCCGAAGCTACCTTTTATGTGATTATGTCCCCCCCTCCCACAAAATGTCATTTCTGACTTAGCCAAAGCGCTTATCAAATCAGCGCACAGGCCAAATGTGTAACTGCCTGGCTGCGCCTTGATCACGTGACGTGCTTATATCCGTCTCCTGGTGGGAAGAATCATTGTGTCACCGTTACCCGTCTCTCTAAAGCCAAAGCCAAATTGTACTCGCTAGTTCTCATTTATACAGATTTGGTTATGCGCGTTATTGTTGAACGTTTTCATCTGATTGGTCAGAATACATTAGCGTTTCTATAGCAACAAATTACACAGGTGATAACAGTAACTCCACTTCACAGCACCACATTACGCACCATATTAATAATAATGACTATTTATTACATTTATTATAATAACAGTATATAATAATAATAATAATAATAATAATAATAATAATAATAATAATAATGAGATGAGATAATTGTCCTCTTCCACACACAATTAGCTTTTTAGATTTTGCCTGATTTATGGAAGCCATTATTCTTCTTTCTCTCCTGGATCAGTCCTCTATTGACAGCTGCTCTCGCCCACTCTTTCTTTCTTTTGCTTCCCTTCTCCGTCCCATCCCCACCCTGGAGCAGCTGCTCCCCCTGCGCTCTGTCCGCCATGTGAAACTGGCATCAACTGTCTGCGAAGTCGGCCTGCTGTTTTCTGACAAAACAACGCCTGCCCGCTGCACACACTCGTCCCGGCACTAAGCGTTCCACATGCCGCCCTTAACCCTCCCAGCAATGCCATTCTGTATCGCACTTTTAGACTTGTTGACGATGTCTTGAATTTGTCTAGCATTAAAACAAAAGCTTGGAAATACAAATGGCGCTCGAATTCAAACCAGTGTTCAACCTGCATTGTAACATTCATTATGAAAAATATATCACTTATGTTTGATTCTTTTTTTTTAACTAGTCATCTAAAATATATAAAGAAATACATATAAAGACAATACAGATCTTTTTCTTTCTTTCCATTTTTGTACTCTTTAAAGTCAGAGTAGGAATTTGTTATCATTTTTGTGCCCAACAACGAGGCTATTTGGGTGACTTTCATAACCAACTTCAGAATCTCCCACCAAGTCATCCATCTGCACTCTGCAGTCTTACTTTGGCCTACTAAAGTCCTACTGTGCAGAATCGAATTGCCTTAGGGTCCATGTACAGCTTACTGTGAGCACAGCCGTAGCTCGCCGTCTTAAATATCACCCTTTTTCGCTTGCTGATTTCGGGGTCTTGCACACAATTCATTCAATTTGAGCAAGGCACTGGGAGGTGGATGCAATTCTCCAGCTTCCTGCAGCGTTTCTTTGACACGCCCTGTCCCCAAAACAGCTGAGCTATAATTGCTTTCTTCGCTCACTGCTCAGAAGGCACTCCAGGGATAATTCTGCTGAGTTAGGCACTCTTGACTCATGAGAATGTTGGAAGCCACATGTCTGGGGCCATGCAGAAGCCCACAGTCTGACCCAGGAGTCCTGGGCAATTTGTTTTATTCCCTAATGTGTTTAGGCAAGAGCATTACGGGGCACTGAAAACCATGTTGTGGATCTTTAACTACAATCTATGAATTGTTATAACCAACTATAACATATAAGTTGTTAAAGATATTAAAGAAGATTTCCTTTCATTTCCTCTACCATTTTTGAAAAACAGGTTCAATCTAGACCACGTAAAGCCAGACTTACACTGTCATTGTGGACAAAAATTGGTCATCGAAAAAGAATTCTTTGATTGTGAGTAAAGATCAAGTGGATCTTCATCATATAATCTGACATGGAGGACATACGCCATCATACATTCTGTTATAGATTTTATTGGGCTCATATTGTACAGTGTGACAAATAATAATCATAAAAAACTGATGAAATCACATGGATTGTGCCCTGCGATGGACTGGCACCCTGTCCAGGGTGTACCCCGCCTTGTGCCCGATGCTCCCTGGGATAGGCTCCAGGTTCCCCGCGACCCTGAAGAAGGAGTAAGCGGTAGAAGATGGATGGATGGATGGATGGATGGATGGAAATCACCTGGTCTAAAATTTGTTTGTCCCTCTGGGGGAACCTTTAAAGGTTCTATGTAGAAACCTACAGCAAGTAAAAGCCCTTTCGGAAGTAAAGAACCCCTAACTGTCCATGTAGAATTAAAAGAAGAGCAGTGTATGATAATAATTATAATACAACCTTTGCAAATGGTGGGCAAACGTTTAAACTCAATTGCATGGCTCCTATAAGAATGTATCCAGGCATATTTTTTGTCATTTACAATAGTCACCTCCTTTTGCTGTACAGCGGAACATAAAGACGTGGCATGGATCCCTCCCAGATACTTGTTTAAACATTTTCCACATTAAGATGTGACTATTGTGAGATGTCAAGACCTCATTAAATGGTGAGTCTCATTTTATGGACGTGAATCTGCCCCTTGTTTGAATAATGATTAAAAACATGCCATGATATTGCCTGAATGCTTCATATTGCTGCCCAATTGGCCACCTGGGTCCCTCAAAAAAAAAAAAAACCTTGTTTCATCCAATCCATCCATCCAAACATCAGCACCAGTGGGATCTTTGCACACATCCAATCAGATGTCAGTTTGGTGTTCTCAAGTGAATCATTAGCTAATTTTTGGCACCCCAATGACTGGAGGTCACTCGAAATGTCTGAGTGCCCTAAGGGAAAGATGTCCACACCTCCTCAGAGACCACCCCTCTCCTAGCGCAAACAATTCCCATTCAGCCATTGTGGTGTCCCTGGCCAATCACTGTAGATAATGGCCCTTACGTTGTCAATGAGGAATCCAGAGGACAATGGAGTGGAAAATGACACCCAGGAGAGAGCAAATTTCAGCCTTCGTGTTGGTCGTGGATGGAGAGAAGACATAACAATGTCACCAGCAACAAAAAAAAGAAAGAAAAGAAAAGAAATAAACAGATTCTGCTGCGATCGATGAAGTTTTATGAGGGTTTTTTAGTGAACCAGCTAACATTTGTGTTTGGATGATGCCTTTGGTGAGGTTTTCTTTTGTGGAGAATTGGTTCACACACGTCAAGGCAGTTGTCCTGTCTTGTAGGCGTTTACAAAGTAATTAAGTCATCATCCTGTGTTAGTAGGGGAAGCAAAATTTGTAAGGCGTTCCTTGAATGACTGAATGGATAAAGCTGTTTTTTGTGTGAAAATGAACCTGACAATAAGTCAGATTTCCCCCCCACATGTTGTCTGTGTCCAGAGCATGTGGTGACAAGAGCCCTGAGAAATCAGTCTATTCATAAAACATCAAATTAATCATAACATCCGTACCAAAACCCTTTCAGTGCTGTTCTTTTTTTTTTTTTTTTTTTTGGTTGAACTCTCACATTTCAGCTTAACATTCGCTTTGGTGAGTCTGGTGAGTCTGACACCCCTGTTGTGACACACATTGCTCCTCGGTCTGTGAAACAAGAGCAGGCTGAAGGACTTTCTGCCTTGCTGTGGGCTACGAGGAAGAAAATAACCGAAGTAATCACGTTACAGCTTCAGTCAATGGATTATAGAACATGTACCATCATTAGATAATCAAAGTAAATGTGCACTGCGCTAATAATATTATGGCCCTACCTTACCCTTTTTGATGATCGCAGGGTTGAGGCAAAATCTGGCTCTAATTTGTTCTACAGTAGTGATTTGGGGAATTTGTTTTTCTACGCTCAGGCTGGAGGGTGAGAATGTTCTCCTGAGTTGCTTTTTTTGTTCGAGGGTTCAGGTAGTGTTGTGTTTTTTGGCAAGATGGATATCAGAGACAAGAACCAGCTAGAATCATGGGAACAACTGAGAGGGGAAAAAAAGAGCATATTTTTGACTTTGAGTCATGAGTGTAAGAATAGAAGTGAATATGACTAGCCTACAGCAACGGTATAAGGTGACCAGACGCAGGTGGGATCTAAGGTGGCTTTGGGCAAGAAGACTGGCTTTGTGAGGAAAAAGAACACACACACACACTTACCGTACCAATACCATGAGATCATATCATCGGGGGTCTTAGTCAACAAACATTGATGCTTTTCCAGCATAGCCTGGCTGGGTTTAGATCTAAACGCTGATAACCGGATAGATCTGATCTCAGAAAAAAGTTTGTTTTTTTTTTTTTTCTTTTTTTTTTTTTTTTTTTTTTTTTTTTTTTTTTTTTTGATGCTTGCAGATTTTTTTTTTTTTTTTTTTTTGCGCTACAAGCTACGGGAGAAATAGTAAAGAGAAAAATAGATAACTGACAAGGTGTACAAATGGAATTAAATGCCCTATTTAATAAGTGATTGGTTTTAAATGGAGAATGCTGTAAAGACCTTATTTAGCTTTATATGTTAAATTGAAACTACATTCACTGATTTTTAGTACCACAACCTCAAACATGTTTTTCCCTCCACAGCATGACTTTCCCCCAAATTATTTTCTATTCATTTTCTATGACTGCATGGCTCCGAGAGTAGTTTAGGCTGTAATCCAAATGTAAGGAACTTGTTTTAATACATTCTCATTTGTACAGTCACACTCCATTCCCTTGTCTTAGGGAAACACTTTTTTTTTTTTTTTTTTTTTTTTTTTTTTTTTTTTTTTTTTTTTTTCCTATAAACAGTTTTTTTTTTTTTTTTTTTTTTGTTTTTTTTTGTGTGGTTTTTTTTTTTTTTGTAAAAGTTTTTTTTTTTTTGGGGTTTTGATTTTTTTTTTTTTTTGTTTTTTTTTGTTTTTTTGTGCTGCAGGGCTTTCCTCAGTACTGTATCTCTCCCCAGCCCCAAAGACATGCATGTTTTTTTTTTTTTTTTTTTTTTTTTATAAAAATTTTTTTTTTTTTTTTTTTTTTTTTTCTTGATCGATTTTCCTCCCCACTGGCACCGAACCCTGGGATAGGCTCCAGGGTAAAAAAAAAAAAAAAAAAAACTCATTACCTTCAAAAGAGAATATATAGATCAAGATGGTGAATGTAAAAAGAGGTGCGAATGACTGTATAGCTGCTTTAATGCAAGTGATAACAGGAACTAGTTTTGTGGATGTTCCACATTAATAAATGTAATTGTAAATGCATCAAAAGTACTTTCAGTAATACAAACATATCATTGCTGTCAAATTGCTATAAAATGAATGGAATAAAATAAAATGGGATGTGCTGTTATTGGAAAATAATCAACCATGAAGTTGTTTATTATTATTTTTTTGATAACATGCCATGTCATGTCCTACCCTGGATATTAAATATTAAATACATGCTGTAATGTAAAATAAAGTGCTACCTGTGTGTATTTGCAATTGCCTCAGGTAAATCCAGTTTACAAAACTCTTGTGTGTATGCACTATCGGCACCCTAACCTCTAGGGGGGCTTTTGTTAGTTGTTAATGGTGTTTACTTTGCAAATCCTTATTGTTTTCACCTCCAATCAACCCTGTCTCCTGTGCTTGCCCTGACCAAACACTACAATCAGACATGCAGATGACCAAATAAGATACAGGAAGACACAGAGGACAAGTATAAGTGCGTTTGCATAATGGGAAGACAGAGAGATGGGAAGACAGACACAGTGAAGATGTGAAAATGTAACAGGATTTGTAAAAATTGGAGTGGAAACAAGCAGGTTACTACAGAGGGTCTTGCTTCTCTTCTCTTCAGAACAGATGTACTCGGGGGTCTGAAGTCAACTTCAAAGCCCGGCTCCTTTTATATTCTCTCTGGAGATATACAGTTTCCGCTCATCTGCCTCCCTATGCTTACCAACCTTAAGGGTTGACCAGAGGAGCCTATCTCATCGTGACCTGACTTCAGAAGCGCTGTCAGTACCTTGCTCTAATTTCCACATTGGTGTGTTAGTTGGTTAAGGGGCTGCGCTAACTGCAGGTGGACCAACGCAGGAAGTGGTGACAGATGGAGGGAACATCTTGGGTGCCTAATGCACTGTGTTCATCTGGTGCGTTTTATGGTTGGCAAAGCGACTCAAAGGCTTAAAATATGCTTCAGAGTGAAATTGATTAAAAACACATTGCAAGTGTATAGTAGCAAGACGGAGGCGAAATTGAACGCCGTACTTTACCACCAAAAAAAATTGGTTATTGCTTAGTCGTACTTGTAGGAATGCTGCGGAATTTATCGACGCCCACATTGTAAGTGAAAACAAACAAACAAACAAGTCATGAAGTAAACCAAGCTGAGTGAGTTTCCCTCCTTTTCGGCTGTAGGACAATATGCCTCAGTGTTGGTTTAGGAACAGCGGAGTGATGTATGGTGTGAGGGCTGGCCGGACAGCTGGAGTGACCCCCCCTCAACCCAACTATCTCTCACACACACACACACACATATCCACAGCCCCGCAGCTGTTTGCAAAGGTGACAGTGGAGTGGGGAAAAAACAGCAGGGGTTGCAAACAACCTGCGAGCTGCGGCAGTTGTTTGGACAATCTCCAGTTCTGTTTCATACTCAAGAACAACACGTTCTATGAAAACACACGACTTTTCAGTGTCTGCGCTCTCACTAATTTCCTCTCAGCTGTGCGAAAATAATAAACACTTCAGGAGGTCTTGTAGTCATGTTATACAAGTGTAAATGCACCAGTCTCACCAAGACTGATGACATTTAATAAGCCGCTCCACATAACTTCAATTGTAACGCATGTTGGAAAATTTCACCGTTTCTCGCAACAACTATTTGCACCAACAACCAAAAATCGTTTTGAATGTAAATGCATGAATTTGAATGTAAATGCATGGTTTTCTCAGGTTCTCTGGTTTCCACCCACCTCCCAAAAACGTGCTGGTAGATGAACGTGTGTGCATGGTGCTATCCCACCCAGATGGAGAAATTAGGGTCCACACACACCGACGGTTTCGGATCTACCGCCACCCTGACGGAGATAAAGCACTTACTTAAGTTGAACGAATGATTAAATAATATTACTTTTGCTGATTAGAAGCTGGAGACATATTGTTAGAAGATTTCCTTGAAACGAAAGAAAGAAAGCTGGCTCGTATAGTATTGGTGAGCAATTTATCTGACTGGCTGGAAAGAATGAGTGCTGGGGTGGCCATCAGGGTGGCAAGGTTTACCTCACGCTGTACCACCCTTATAACCACGCCCGAGTTTTTTCTTTTTTTGGTCTGGAAATATTTTGAGCTGGAAAAACAACAACAAAAAAGAAAATACTCATTTTTCTTCTCACTTTTCACGCAAGTGGTGTATAATAAGCACAATATTATAGCCAAGAGAGCATTTTTGTGCAACTGGAGCCCTCCCTCTCCCTACCTCCTTCTCTCAGCTCTCTCTTTCTCCTCTCCCTCAGCTCTCTCTCTCTCCCCCTCAGTTCTCTCTCTCTCTCTCTCTCTCTCCCTTTCTCAACTCTCTCACTCTCTCTCTCTCAGCCTCTCCTTCTTCATTCTCTCTCTTTCCTCTCAGCCTCTCTCTCTCTCTCTCTCTCAACTCTCTCTCAGCTCTCTCTCCCTTCCTCAGCTCTCTCTCTCAGCTCTCTCTCCCTCCCTCAACTCTCTCTCTCTCAGCTCTCTCTCCCTCAGCTCTCTCTCTCTCTCTCTCTCTCTCTCTCCAACTGTCTCTCTCTCTCTCCCTCAGCTCTCTCTCTCTCTCAGCTCTCTTTCCCTCCCTCAACTCTCTCTCTCCCTCCCTCATCTCTCTCTCTCTCCCTCCCTCCCTCAACTCTCTCTCTCCCTCTCTCAACTCTCTCTCCCTCCCTCAGCTCTCTCTCTCTCTCTCTCTCTCTCTCTCTCTCTCTCTCTCTCACACACACACACACACACACACTGCCCCACACACTCTGCCCAGAGTACACTGCACAGTCGCGTGCTCAGATTGGAAAGCGTGCACACTTTGTTTTTTTCTTCTCTCCAAAGTGCTGGTTAACTGAAGGGAGAAAATGGTTCCAAAGAGCTCGGTTTTACTCCTCACCCTGTTTATCTGTTCCTTGACTCAGGAAGGTAAGTGTGCTTGTTGTTGTTTTTGTGCTGCACCCCCCTCCTCTAGAGTGTGTATGCGTGTTTGTTTATTGTGAGGAAAACTTTGCCCAGAACAGCTCGCGCGCGTTTCAACAAGGATGCGCGAGAGCCTCCTGAGGGAGTGACACTGCAACTCGTCGCGCGCGTGGTTATTTATGATTATTTTTAAAACAAAATGTTTAAACTTAATAAAAACGAATCAAACTCGTCGTTTTTAACCGTTTATCAGTGCTTATCTTGGTTTGTCTTCTTCGCTCCTGACTCTCAAAGGGAAGAAAACACGTTTCCAAGTTAATGTCATGTTGTTGTCTTGTTTTTTTTTTTTTTTTTTTTTTATAAAACAACAACGAAACAACAACAACACAACATTAAAGCTGAATTTGGACAGAGATTGACTGGAGGGTTATCCAAACGAGACTAAAACGCTGTTTTTTATTAGCCCATCATGTTACTGAGTTATTGGGTGCACTGATGGGGTTTGTGGTCTCAGATACCTCAGACTGCTTAGACTTGAAAGATTTGGTCAAAATACATTTTAAACGAACTAATTAAGTGTAGTAAGCTATATTAGTACTGTACTTTATCTCATGGCAAAGCATTTTCTATTGGTATTAAAGCTCTATTCAGATGGGATTTTTTCTGCATGGGGAAGTGGCATACCTCTGGGATTTTTGTCCTGTCCAGTGAATGAATGAATGATTTATCTAAAAAAACCCCAACTAATTACAGAATGTACATACATACATACACCCGGGAAGATTCAAATATCCCATATGAACGCTGGTAAAGATCCGGTTATAGATCCTGTTGGTGAGGAGAAGAGGTTTTGCACTTTTTCCTCTAGAATAAAGAGTCTCCAGGAAGTGAAGCGGTCTCTTCGCTCGTCTCCTGCCCAACCCAAAACGAAACCAAGTTCCGTCCGAGTTTCAAATGTAGAATGATAAACCCGACAAGGATCTGACATAGATCAGATAAGGAATGCGGCGTCTCCAGACACTCTATTGTGTAGACGCTTCCATCTCTCTGATGAACACTTATCCCGTCGTCACTTATCCCCATCATAATGACGGCAGACATCCTCTGACAACGTTATTCAACAGACCTACGCCTGGAAGGTTTGTACTTAATCCGACCTCGAATATAATTCACACTTTTTGGGCTGAGCAATATAACAGTGTATCAGTATTGTGATATATAAATACCATGATACTTTATCATCAGGTGTCAGTCTTATCTATCTATCCATCCATCCATCCATCCATCCATCCATCCATCCATCCATCCATCCATCCATCTGTTTCCTTTTCCATGACTTGGCCAGCCTTTGTTTTATTGTGTCAACTAAAAGTACCGTTGTATATAGATTGGTTGGCATGTTTATATTGTACAGATTTACTCAGATACAGGGTTTCCACTGAAGTCATGACTAATATGGGACTGATTTACATAATTACTGTACACTGGACGAAGGGTAAGTGGACGTTACACTTTACGGTGGTCATCTATGCATTTGGCTGTTGGTTTTATCCAACGACACTTAGAATTGAGGCAAAATACAGTCAAAGCTGGGGAGTTGTGCATTGGGGCAACTTATTTTTGATAAATTTTTGATTAATTTTGCGACTCGACCAACACTGTCCCAAGGGCACAAGATTAGAGTACAGAGACAAAACAAGACCCCTTATCCAATTTCCACTTGTCTTCACCCTCTATCTCACCATTTTACTCAGCGGACCCCTCCCAGAGTCTTGCCCTACCCTCTTCTCTTTCTCTCAGTCTGTCACTCTCTCTCCGCCTTCTTACCCCTCTCACACCCCTCCTTTCCATATTGGTCGTTCCCTAACACTGATCTCTCCGTAGGCATTTAACAAGTTCCTGTTTTTCCCTTCTGGTCACCTTGGATTAATTAGACCCCCCACCCATCTCTCTCTCCCTCCTTCAATCTCAAACCCCTCATATGCAGGACATTCGTCTGTTTTGTGATTATTGAGCGGACCGTCATGAAGTTCCAGCCCCCTAGGTAGGGGGTCTTTATGACGAAGAGGGTCACCTTGCACCCTTTGCCAGCGAGAGCTGTTTTTCATTCACAAGTTGACAGAGACACTGTCATCCTTGTAAATGATATCGGGCAGTGCATCACAACAGGGTTTCTTAATTGGGTTGAGACTGAAGACTGAATTATGTCTCTGGCATGGGTTTTCATGAGGGACGGGGAAAAAATGTGCAGAACCTAACGGATGTATTAGTCTACTTCTTTTTTTTTTAAAACCAAAACCTGACACCTATCCAATAAAAATTTATCTGACTTCAGTTCCATTTTAATTGTAGTAAGGGGTTGCGGTGAAAGCTGCAGGAGGGAGTTAAATACTCACTGCCTTATCTGAAGACAGTGAGAGCAAAAGTGTCTCTCGGTCCATATCAGGGAGCAACCATGGATGAAATTGGATAATTAATAGGTTTACATTAAAACGAACGGGGAAAAATACAGTCTTCTGCTAACATAAGACTTTTATTTTTTATTATCCCTGGTTTCTGAGTCCACTCTTCTTCATAGTGCGATCCAGCATTTGATTTGACTTTGAGAATACATCTGAAAATAAAAACGCACGGTTAATGCAAAAACGTGTGTACGCTTGACTGAAGTGGATGAATTTGCTGTACCACACATGATCTGCATGCGTCTTTAGCAACAAAAGACATCATGTTTGCCAGGCAGTCGCTTATAATTGAAGCAGCAACACAAGTCTTCATCGGAAACGTGGTGAAAAATTGCCAGACAGAGAGCCTTTGCTGGTTTCACAGCTATTACTGGCAGGGGATGAGAAACATGTGGGTGCGGGAGAGGAGCCAGGAGTGCAATGTAAAATTGAAACGTGAATTCAGATCCGAGGACTCATTCCAGTCATACATGGTGATATATCGGAAGTCTATCAGCACACTATGCCTTGAATAGGAGCATGGCCAGAGGATGATGGAGACTCATTCCTTGAATAAATGATGATGATAGACAGGGTGTGTTCTCGGCTATTTTCACATCGCGTTTTTTTCCACCTGGGAAATGTGCTTAAAAGTTGTGAAAACCTTTGATTGGCAACATATCAGTTCAGACTCGTGTTTCCTGTGCATGGAGATGCTCCACATTCAGACCTCCTGCTTTCTCACTTATACGGTACGTGTGCATGGACAACAATGTTCCGGTATTAAACAGATTAAGGCGATACTCTGATTAAGAAACCACCATGTAAACAGCGATTATTGATGACCTTAATCCGACTAAAGTCATAATGCCAAATCGAATTAAGACATGGTGTCTTCCTGTTTTAGTCGCATTATCGAGGTGCGTTACAGACATGTACACACCTTAATCACACTATTAAAGCCACCTGGGAGTGTTCACTGCATTTTGCGACAGGACACGTACACACATGGTAGCGCTCAGCCGTTTGACGGCAAACAAGAGAGCACAGCTGCATCCGAAACTGCGCACTTACCCACTATACAGTATCTGAAATACATGTATTTCGGTAAATATGCAGTTTGGGACGCAGCCCACGGCTTCAAGCAGTCGTCTGTTTGCACGTATAGAACGACAAATAATTAACTGCACTTAAAGCTTTCATAAAATGAAACACCCAAAACTGTATACGGTACCATAACGAAAAAAAAAACAAGTTAAATGGCGCACTTATATAGCGCTTTTATCTCATTCACCCATTCACACACACTCACACACCAATGGTAGCAGAGCTGCCATGCAAGGCGCTAACTTGCCATTGGGAGCAGCTTGGGGTCCAGTGTCTTGCCCAAGGACACTTCGGCATGTGGAGTCATGCGGGCCGGGAATAGAACCGCCAATCCTACGACTAGTGGATTAGTGGACAACGAAGACGAACTGTATGTCGATACGTGAAATTCTGGAGGGAACGTCGGACAGCGTGGCGTGGGGACGAAATAGACGCGTGCCGTTAGTCCATCTATGTTCTATAACATAAAACGGGAACATAAAAGGAGTATTCTAAAAGCGACTCATGTAAACACCTTAATCAGAATATTGTCTTATTCAGAATAAGGTCAATAATTAGATTATTTCTGTCCATGTAAACGTAGTCATAGAGACACCAACAACCTTCTGTTCAGTTCCCGATGTGGTCCCGCAGTCTTCGGAAGGTTAAAAGGTGTTCTGTTCTTTTTTTGTATTATTGTTGGAGCACTTTTGAGAATTTTTGCCCGAACAGATATCGGAGCTTGAGGTGTTTGTAGAAAAAATACAATTTTCAGACACTCTTGTTTACTCTTTATACATTTGCCTTATGATTTGTTTACTTCATCAGCCACTTTTGCATCCAACATTGAAAAGAGACTCCTGTAAGCATATGTGTTTAGAGCTGGATCAGATGGCTCACTTATCTACAGCGATGTTGATCACAGTTTAGAGGAGATGAATATGTTGCCATATGCCATCTGATTGGAGTCAGGATGACGCTGTAAAGACACAACACAAAGGTTTGTTGATGTTTATTCTCTCTCACATGGCATTTAGAAATAGACAGGTTACATAATCTGGGTGTGTCTGACAGGACGAATAATCTTCAACATAAAAGAATCAGGATTCAAATCCTGGGGAGCAGGAAATATTGGAAACCTACGACCGGTTAAGTCATGAGTTCATTGGCGATTCAACTGGTACAGTATTTTAACTAAATATCATGTAAAATGAGTGTGCGCTCTCTCTAAAAATGGACCAAACTGTACTTTTCATAGTTGTTCCGGTGGTACCATCAAGGGAATCAATCTTTTGTTCCTTTATTGTGTGTACCTTTATTGTTAAGGTGCATGTGGTATACCTTTAAGGTCTAATTTTGCACCTTTAAAATGATCTTAAAAGGTATCAGATGTAAACTTGGTGGAACCACCGCAACAACAAGGACAAGTACAGTTTGGTACCTTCATTTTTAGAGTATTCTATTATTTTTGTATAGTAAACGTTACAGCTCCACTAAGTGTTACGTGTACAACTCAATTACAACTTAATTACAACTATTGACCAAATGGTTCATAAATATTGGTCACAGTGGTTTAGTGGTTGGCACGTTTACCTCACACCTCTGGGCTTGTGGGTTCGAATCCCACCTCTGCCCTGTGTGCGTGGAACCTGCATGTTCTCCCCGTGCTTCAGGAGTTTCCTCCAGGTACTCCGATTTCCTCCCCCAGTCCAAAGACGACGTGTTGTAGGCTGATTGGCATTTACAAATTGTCCATAGTGTGCGAATGGTGTTGCGATTATGCCCTGTGATGGCCCGTCCAGGGTGTCCCCAACCTTGGGCATCGAGTTCCCTGGGATAGGCTCCAGGCTCCCCCATGACCCTGTGTAGGATAAGAAAATGGATGAGTTCATAGACAAAAGCTGTAATAATTATGACAGTGAAAATATTCTATGTAAAGAGCGGCCTCTTGATTGGATTCAGCAGTATTTTACTGCTTTAAATGTTAACCTTGAAGTTAAATTGATGTTGTAGTCTTGAGTTTCAGTTCTTGGCTCCTGGACAGGCAGCTGTGCGGGGGGTGGGTGGGGGTTCCTTTTGCCGGTGCAGACTTTGCAGCTGTGTCGCTTCGTCCACATCATATTTCTGCATTAAACGAAATGACAGCCATATTTAAGTGAAACCAGGTCTAATGGAATCCATGTCTGTCATACACAAGACCTTTTGTTCACTTGAATCTGAGTTGTATGCATTTCCATTATGGTATAACTTCAGAATTTCTCTGTCATATAGTATGACTAATTGACTTGTGCCAACTGGGCATTACCTGACTTTCAAAATTTCCGAATCGCAGCTCAGTTGGGAGCTTTGTGGACAAACTACACAATCTTTCTGTTTCTGCACCAGACTATTTTGTATGGAAACGAGAAAAAAGAGGAATAAAAGAAAATGTGGAGGAAAGATTGATAGGGGAGATATGGGCAGCAAGGATTGTATGTTCTGCAAAGAGCACTGGAGGAATAATGCGAAGAAAGGTATTTAGATACTGTGCACCACCAGGAATCATGTTCTGCTTTTGGGTGTGTCATGCCAAATAATTTATTATAGAAGCAATACTATTGTGCTTCCATTTTGTCTGTTCCCACACAAATCAATGGATGATCGACTGGATTCAGAGATCTGCTGCGCATGACAGCAGATTTGATTTCATTTGAGTTGACAGATGTTTGATTTCCTCTCGGAGTCTCATTGGCTCTTTCTCACCACTGCTCTTGATACTAGTTACAGAGGGACTCACACTACAGAGACAATCAAACATGATTGGAGCCTTGGCAAGCTGACTGAGAAATTCTCGTGCACAACGTTGGCACATAATGTGCGGCCAGGTGTGAAAAGACCTACTATTGAATGAAATGTGAAGTACATGTAATCAAATGTTATTGAATAATATGTTTATAATGACACTTTGTTGTTATTATTATTATTATTAGCCATTATTATATCCTTTGATCATAAATACCATTCAGAAGACAGTATGTGCTCTACTCAGGCCTAGTCAGCCATGCCAGCCCTCATTCAGCAGGCTGTTTGATCACGTCCCGAGCCCGATGCTTGCTGTGCCCAGCCCTCTAAGCCTTGATGAGGCGAGACAGCGACTAGACGGCAACCATGCTTCCCGTTCCTTCAAATCAACCGCTTCAGAGCACAGCCAAGACAAAAGGACTGGGATTCCTGAGCCGAGCGCCACCATGGCTCTTTTGAAAGAGCATAATGAAGGGACGATGATGCTAGGAGCTCATTCTGAGGGACTGGTAGGTTTGGAAGAGGGTTGAGATCTTTATCTGCACCAGCTCGGTCTTATCAGGCCTGCTCAGTCGAACACTAAGGAAAAAGGTTCCTCGCTGTTGAGATCATTCCAGAGGCACAACAGTCGGTTAGCATTTTCTCAGGAAGACAGGAAAGTACGATGTGAGTCAATCCTTGTCGGGACAGGATCTAGCTTAGCTTAGTAGAAAAGCTTGGATGTATTTCCTTTGGCTGTGGATTTGGTAGACAGGGTAATTTTCTGATTCAAATCATGCACTGGGACGCGTGTTGGAATTAGCGTTGGCTACGGATACGCAACGTGGGTTTCGTCTCTTTGAAAAGTCTTCTTATATGACCATTGTTGAGCAAAAACTCACCACAACAGTTGACGGAACCACAGTTCCAGCTCATTTCGGGGTAAAGAGGACAACAGAGAGGTTTCAGCCAAATGTTGGATCAAGGTTCAGCGATTGCTTGTTTATGAAAGTCAGCCGTGGAGACTAACCGCGGTAATTGGGCATTAGAGCACAAGGGGGTGAAGAATTCGCAGTGGACGCACGCCAGTTCTCTCTTTCACTGTATAATTGAAACAGAACAGAGAAAACATGAGCTACATTCTCTCATAGCCTCCCCCTTTGAACCTCGGAAAGGTGTGAAAGGGAAATGAAATTGGATTTATAACACCGGAACATCCTGTGTTTATTATTGCCTCGCTGGACGTCTCGGACTAATCCAATATTGGAAATTAGAATTCATAGTTGAGTAGTTATATTGCTATTCAAGGTGCAGTATGGACGACTTTATTTCCGCCATACAAAGATGTTAGTCGGCGAATTTGAATGAAAAGGAAAAGCCAAACAGAGATAAAAGGGTTTAATTAGCAGGTTATGTCCCTAGTGATGCTTTTAGCTATATCTCGTTATTATTTGCCACGGTTCTAATCAGCTTAACTTTTTTTTTTTAATATGCAGTTTTAAATGGCCAATCAGTTTTTGAAGGCTCCATCTGGACCATGTTGTCATGTCTGTCTCTGGCAGGAGGCTGATCTGGGATCTGGCAGAAATCCCAGAGTTGTGTGGGGATTTCTTTTTTTTTTTTTTTTTTTAAAAACCCCCAGTGCAGTCTACTCCAGTACCCCCATCCCCCCATAAATCTTCAATACCATCTTTGCTGTTGCCCATACTTTCTTTCTTTCCTCGTAACAGCTGCACACACCTGGTGCCTGAACTGCTCCAGTCACATGTAGGTGGTTTTGATTCGGGGCAAGTGCGAGTAGGTGTAGGAGAACATCCCTCAGGTTACAGAAATCATACACGTTTTCAGCACCCCAGTCCCCATCCTCCAGAGTTTCACAGTTCTCGCTCACTCGCTTGTGCCCTACCCCCCCACCCCGCCCCCAAAAGATTTCCACTCAGCATATGGCAGGGAGCTCGTCCTGCCACTCTGAGGGGGCATGAAGCTTTGAGCCCTTTGTGTAAATAAGAATGTTAAAAAATAAATATATTTCTACTTCACTTTATTGTAACCAGAGTATAGTCACTGACGCTAAATACTTCATACAACTTTTTTGCACGTCTTTAAGATTCGATGCAGACTAAGAGAAGCGACTATTCCAGTTACCCTAACCACAGAGCCCTCTGAAGTGTCTCGATGTGCACACATGTGACCGCAGACACGTCTCATTATGTCTTTGAAACGCATGAGATGGATTTCAGTGGTTTTTGATATTCAATGCACTGTGCATGGCATACTCAAGGAACCCTGTCTCCATTTTAAGTGGCCTTTTGCAAAAAAGAATCTGTCAACATGTCCCTCTCTAGTCACCTTAGGCAACAATAGCACAGAACATGACCTCTCTTATGGTCCCTCTCCCTTTGTCCTCTCATATGGTCTAATCCTGTGACCTGCTCCTTTCACCCTGTCTCGACTTACTATGGCAGCTATGATTTATCCCCCTGTGATGACGTGTTCCAAAACCAGAACGTAAATAGGTCTCTCAATGGTGGACAAATCATAAATCTATTATCTAACTCTCCAGCCAAGTGAAAGCTCGAGTGGAAGTGCGTTACGTTTGAACGTGCACACCAAATGAACACATTGGTTTTGTGAACGTCAATATGAAGTAGTTTTTTTTTTTTTTTGTCTTGTTGAACCTACTTGTCCCGCAGGGAACTACAAACAAAAACAACAATCCCTTGGACATGAAATTTGCTTCTCCAGGGCAACCCTGCCTCTAAATCAATCTTTCTAAATCTTAAAAACCGCACAATCCGTTTTCTCCAACACTTTGATTCTTTTACTCCAGAGACTTGAGAGAGAGTTTATACAGTCGAGTAAATATTGGACAGGCACTTGTTGCCTCTCTGCAAAACCAGCCTCTCAAATAAACACAGCATTTGCTTTCTCTAAAATGTCAAATTACTAAATGTCATCCCCAACCACATAAACAGGCTGCCCTTCTCTCTTTGGTGCTTATCATGTTTGAGGTTGGCCTTTAGAAGAGTGCGGCCTGAAAGCCAGAGCAAGCCTTCACAAGTTCAAAGTGTGTGGCTACTTAGTATGCATGTTGCTGCTCATCCTAAAAGAAAAAAAGAAAAAAAAAAAACCATGGCATGGTTTCCTACCAACAGGGAAAGTCCTAATCTGATGTTGGACCAGATTCCACTGCCATCATCATGGCGAACAATCATCTAAACATTTAAATGTGATTAGCTTCCCTTGAATACAAGGTATTTGTAGCTGGTATTTGTAGCTGGACACGTTTGTCTGAAGTAACATCCTGGTCATGCTGATCTTGTGAGACGAATTTGAATGTTCGGTTTCATTCGATTGAGGACATACCCGGATAGACCAATTATAAAGTGATTAGCTAGCGCACTGGGCAATGGAAAATAAGCAAATACTTGAATCCCTGCGTGTGACAACTTTATGTAGTCTTTATCCTCTCCTAGAAATGTCTCTGGTGATGAAGCACATTGATCAAGAAGACTTTGGCTGATGTTTTCGATGAATGAACTTGAGAGATAGGAATGTAACGTTCCCGAAATGTTCGGTTAACTTAAAACTGTTAGCTGGGAAGGTTCTATGTCGAAGCTTTTAACTGAGAGTTCCCCATTCAGAGAGAGTTTCTGAAGCAAAGAACCATTGAGAGAACCTTTTTTTTTCTTGGAGCGTAACGTACATTGAAAGTATTTTGGATATTCACAGCTAAAACCGAGATTTTATTTGTTAAGTAACATTAGCATTTGGAGGTGGCATGGTGGGCGTTTTAGTTTTCCTTGTAAGAGAACCCACAACAAACCTCTAGCAGCCCTCATCGGCACTTCGGCACGGTGCCAACATCCTGCCACCACCATCCGTCTCTCCACTCCCTCACAGGCTCCCTGTAGATCTTATAATCAAGCAACAATGAGCTTGTAATGGCGCATCGAGAACGTAAAGATGAGGTTACATATGCCCATGCATATTCATGCGTGTTCCCCCACACAGACCACCGGCTGCTGTTGCAGGAATTCGCTCCCTTTGTTCTTTAGCTAAACCACTGACAACTGAATAATTACGTCTGGAATGAGGGTTTGTTTAGCACAGATTTCCAAGCCAACAACAACAAAAAATAAAATAAATAATAAAAAATAAAGCATATCTGTTTTGCTAGGACTTTTTCTTCTATCATTATTGTCATTTCAACCACATACAGTCGGTACAGTACACAGTGAAATGAATCAGCGTTCCTCTAGGGCCATAAAACAGCACACTAACCACATGAGACGACACCGAACTAAATGAGATCTACAAACTGCCCGTGCAGACGTGTGCTAAAAACACAGGACAGTACAGTAACTACTAAAACAGGACAACAGGCACAGGAAGTGACAGTGTAGCGCCGAACAGTACGCAGTTTTAGTGTGGAAGTGTCTGATATATCAGGTAGTGCAGAAGATAGGTGCCAAGGAGTAACAGTATCATATAAAAATGGTATCGATCTACCTTGATACTACTAATGTGTAATGTCTGTAGGGATACCCAAACTAGCCAGTCTAAACCTTCGAGTAGGGACACGTACAGCCAGAGGAAAAACCCAGCTTTTCTTGCGGTCTTGGGTGTGTACAATCAGTAGCCAAGCCACGAATAGAAAAAAAAAAAAACCAACAACCCCAAACTGTACTGCCTGGAGGCTAGTGCACATATAAACATATACTGTAGTGTGTCAAAGTCATATGAGAAGATACAAATAGCTGGGAACTGTTCTGTGTTACAAAGCATTCAATAATTATGGAGAGAAAAAAAATTCCAATCGTCAGCTGTCCAATTGGAGTCACAACCTGCGCTTGCTGTAGTCTCAGTTTCCTGTTCTTGGCTGATAGGAGTGCAACCCAGTTATGGTCTTCTACTGTTGTAGCCCATCCACCTCAATGTTCGACATGTTCTGAGAGACTTTTCTGCTCACCACGGTTGTACAGCGTGGTTAATGGAATTACCGTTGTATTTCCTGTGAGCTCGAACCGATCGCCTCTGGCCTCTCTTATCCACAAGGCGTTTCTACCTGCAGACTTGCCGCTGACTGGTTGTTTTTGGTTTTTCTCAACGTCCTGTATTATAGAGACTGCCGTGCGTGACAATATTTTAGTCATTTTTACGGACAGTGCGTTCCCATGTCTGAAAGATTCAGCAATCTTTCGCGTACCACAAAATGAAAAGCAGATATAACAATAATCCAGATTATATATATATCCTATCCAACACTTTTTTTTGTCAACACTACAGGAAGCACTAACTCTTTTCTTTCATCTCCCACCGAAACCAAACCGTGCAATTTACTGGTCGAAGCTCCGGACAAATAAAACCCAGCCAATGTTTAAAAGAGCTTGTGGGGGTTTTAGGTAAGCTGTTATGCTTCTGGTTCAGTTACAGCCTACACATGTTATGTTATGTTCCCTTTCACGGCTACAAACCCTACAACAAAAGCTTAGGGTTAGGGTTAGTATTTAGTACACATGGAATTTTATGGTGTGGTGACCGTGTGAAGACAGTCAGCTCATCATGTCCTAGTTACTAGAGACAGTCTTTATTGATCACATATATATTACTGCACAGTGATATTATTTTCCCAGCATGTTAGGAAGCTGGGGTCAGAGCGCAGGGTCAGCCATGATACAGCGCCCCTGGAGCAGAGAGGGTTAAGGGCCTTGCACAAGGGCCCAACAGTGGCAGCTTGACCCCTGACCTTCCGTTCAGTAACCCAGAGCCTTAACCGCCAAGCCACGACTGCTCCATGATAAAACCCGAGACCAAAATGGGCCAAACCACACAACAGCTGCTACAAGTTTTGTTCACACCGTTGGCAACATCAAGACCTACGCCATCAGTGCGACTGGTCACTCTATTCATATACTCTGTGTTCTATCACTGCCTTCTAAGCCAAGTAACCAAGTACATTATAATAAGTACATTTTCCATTGCGGTTGAAGACGATCTTTCCGGGGATCTTTACCTCTAGAAAAACAATACGATTGGGTTACTAGTCTTTTTATCGATCTGTTTTATTTCATTAGTAATGGCTTATGCCATGTTTAACCCACGCTGTTATATGCTGCCGGGTCGATAGATCTGCAGGGCATCGAAACGAAACGAACTCTAATGTGAGTCGGTGGTCCTGAATAATGATGCAGTAGCACTGTAGCGAAGTGCCTTTAGGCGTGATCGTTAACCCTCGATTGCTGTTTCTGATTCTGAGAGAATCCACAGAGAGCCAGTCCTCTAGAGACGTCTTACAAAAGCAACGTTGTTCGAAACAAATCTTCTTGTAAATCACAAGGGTGTTGAAATGAGCGATAAATGCAGCTCTATTTGTTTTAATAAAGGGAATGACTGACAAGTAGATATCGCACCTGCCCTTGAAGGAGAGCTTTGTGGAAAGGTGATGGAATTACTTCAGCTGTGTTTTAAAGAAGGAGTAGTTTGGTACTAATAAAGCTATTTAAAATGTTATAGTCCTCACCCACTTTGGAAACACTAGACATTTTGTAGTGTTACATCCTGGAACTGAAATGGAATTAAAACTTGTTTTTTTTTTTTTTTTGGGGGTTATTTATGAAATGGAAAGCATTCCATCCATTAAGTCTTTGTTTCCACGTTAACAGTTCATTGTGCTCTTAAAAACACATAAAACTGCAATTCTTCTTTTATATGGTGTGTTTTCTTTACCCTGACATTTTCTGCGCTGTAAAAACCAAGTAAAATCTAATGACCACGGCTCTCATTGGCTGGCACAAAGTGGGCGGGGTTTATATTTGATTATATAGAGCGCAGGTCTTTTTTGAAACCGTTCTGAAGAGTACAGCTTTGAGGCAAATCCGGCTCGGTTTTAGTGACTAAAATCAAAATTTTAGCCGTAGTTTTTATTTATTCGAAAGATATTTTTGAAAACTGTCGCACCCTTTGTTAGTGTTCGAAGTGAAAGGGCGCACGTCTGAGAACAGTCAATCACCGGGAAGTTAAGTGCTCTTCACAGCGTGTGAAAATTCCAGGCTTTAGGCTGAGAGAGATTTTAATGGGCCAGAAAGTTAGTTCAATCTCACTTTAAGGTGAATAAAAGAACCATTTTAGCATATCCTGTGGCTCGCAAATTACACAGATACACAGACCCTCTTGTTTTATGGGACCGAGACTTTCTCGGTGGTTGTTTTATTTATACCTTTTATCTTCAGCGTTTAACCCCTTGCCCCAAAGGTGTTAACTTACCGAGATACTCTCACAGGGCCTCCAGCTGTCCCCGGCGGCCTGAAATTTACAGCACGGTGCTTGAACGTTACCATAAGAGGATGGAATTTTGCTTGTCTCAGACAAACATAGGTCCATGGGTGTAAGGTCTGGGACTGGATGAATCCGACTCGCAAAACGTTCTTGTTATGTAGTTTTATTTGGTTTTAAGGAGGAAAGGGTGTGTGAGGATGACGGCAAAATGTAAGCCCAATAATATTGCTTTTTTAAGAAATTACCGGCCGTGTCACAGCCCCCTCCGTTTATTTCCTCCAAATTTTTGTTTTTATACAAAATAGCAGTCACCTGATGGACAGCTCTCACAGTCATTTTCACGAGTGCGCAACTCATTTTCTTGACGTGGAGATCAGGCTGACTTCATAGGGATCTGTACAGGTGAAACATTGCGTAGTGTGTAGCCTCGTCTATGAGCGTGCACACTGAAAGCCCGAGTAGCGTGCACTCTGCTTTAATCACCTTAGCATTCGACTACAACCAACATCGCTAAACACAACTCTTCTCCAGCAGGCGTCCGGACACCAGTATCCATTATGGCTACCTTTTTGTTTTGTTTTGATTTGTTACGAGGACAGCTACAGCCTCACGGTCATTTCCGTGTGAATCGGCCCATTTGCATCTCCTATTCTTCCTCGGGTCTATGAAGGCCCATCATTTTTCACAACACAATCTTAAGAGGGTCATAACCTCTGTGGATGTCAGGCTGGATCTTCCCATTAAGCATGGCCATAAACTTCATTTATATGCAAATGTTCATTAAAGTAAAGACTGGAGCGACAGAAAGTCTGCGTTTTACAGCCGTTACTAGATTTCACATGCTCGAATTCACCTCAGATATTTAAATGCTAATCATTGGCCATTTCTCATTTGTAAGAAGCGCTCAAAAAAAAAAGCGAGTTCTCATCGAGATGTTGTAGATCATTTTTCTTCTTTCCTGGATATATATATCTGTGACTTTAACACGTGAGCCGTACTTCCTCTAAGTCAGTTACGGGAGCTTACTGCGTCTATTTCTTCTTTCGCGGCTCTTTTGATGGTTTCCCAGAGCAACTTTACGCGTCCCGCAGAGCGCATAAACCGACCCATTCATGATAAAAATGTCAACACAGATGGCACGGACTTACAGACGGCATACTGTGATAAAGTTCTCCCAGCTGCGTTTCTTGAGATTTAGCATTAAGTCATGCACGTCCTGCTCAATCATTCATCAAAGCTACATTTGAGGCTTGAAGACGGAAGGCACTCGTTGTCCGGATCATCTTTTCTAGACCGAATGCTGTCTAGTCATTGTTTTATTAAAAAGGAGCAGATTGAATCCTGGGTCGTTGTCCCCCCCCCTGAATGAATTCGATTGCGTCCTACGTGACCTTCTTCGGTTCTCCTTTTAATAACTTTAAAAGGGAATCATTCCCTCTGACTAACCTGTATACACCAAACCTGTGAGGTAAATCCTTTAGTCCGATATAAGGCTATCGTGATCTTAGTCTTGCCTGGGATCCATGGCATTCTCATAAAAAAGGTTTAACCTGATAATGCAGATGGAGTGCCTCAAAACCTTTATAAATAAATAACTCTTAACAAGCTGTGAAAACTCCAGCTAATATCGGATTATGCCACATTATTGATCACTCTCCATGACAGACCAGATTATGAGCTGTGAATTATGTATGTTTCCAGAAGTGCCACAGTTAGATACCACTAATTCCTCTTCCTCTGGGGTGGGGGGGTCACCTGCAAGTACACACTCCATTCCGTTCATTTGGCGGAGGTGCTAGCGTGCTAGTATACGTTGTCTTCTGTTCAGCCTACGAAGTCCATTTAGCATAACATGCCATCTAGCACCCGAGAGTGTGGTGCTACTAAAGAGTTTCTTTTCCACAAACGGTTCCTCAAAGAACCCATTAGACAAGCTAGAATCATTAAGCGTCCAAAGTTCTCGAGGAAACCCCTTTTTTCATAGTGTACTTTACTTTAGATTCCAACAGTACAGTAGGTTGTTTTCCGGAAGTTCAAAAGTTAAAACGCACCACCAGGACCTGTTTTTATCCATCATTTTATCAAACACAATGATTTTTAAACTGAATTGAAACTGGCATATAAAGTTTACATGCTGTAAACTGTCATGTTGTCGAATCCCTGATTTGTGATATCGACGCTGGAATTGCGGTCCAATTAAACTACTCATAACACCACGTGGGCTACAACCATGGCCACCAAGGACTCTGAAATCCCATCACGCATGTTGCAACGCACCTGATTGCTAATCACAGACGCCTGGACTCACTCACACTCTGCAGTATTTAAGGACTCTCAGGCTGCGTCCGAATATCCCTACTACCTTTACTACTATTCAGAATGCGTACGCCAAAGGAGTAGTATGTCCTAATTCTCAGTATTCATCAAACAGTGGGCGAGAAATACCCGGATGACCTACTGCTTCCTCCGAGATTCTGCAGTATGGAAGCAGTGGACATTGCCCTGTCCCATAGAATCAAAAATGCCGTCGGTCACATGACAATGCCATCATTGTCCAAGTCCAAAACTCAAAATCTCCCACCAGGAACTGTGTTGTTTTGTAAAATATACTTTATTCCAATGCTAACACATATGCAGATTTCCTCAGGGTTCTTAACGTTTTACTTTTGAGTCCTTTCTGGAAAAGGCGACCCTTTGAGTGAACCTTTAACGGATTTCCCCAGAGGGACAAACTGAAAAATCTTTCTTCTTTTTAATTTTTTTTTTCGTAAACGTGTACTGTAACTTCTTGCCATCTGTTAACATTGGATATTGAGTGAAGGAATTGAAATATTATTGTAGTTTGTCACAATCATGTTCATTTTTGATGAATGGTGAAATATAACTGATTCTGGAACCTGCCGTAGCTGCTTCCTGTTAAAATCAAAAGTCAACAGGTCCAGTGGGCGCGTGACTCAGCTACAGCACAGCGGGTCAGCTCCACCCCCAACTGACCAGCATCTGCTCGGGAACTGTGATTTCGACAGGAGATAATGCAACAAACCGCCTGCATTAAAGATAACAGGTGGTTAATTAGGAAGAAAAGCAGGCATGAGGTCGTATGGTGAAGTCCGATCACTACCGTAAGATGTCTACTAATGAGTCACGATGACTGGACTTGTGATGTGGTCGCCATTAATGTAAGTGGCTTTATCAAGTCTCATTGCTGTGATTTCCTCTAATAAAAGGGTTTACCTGGACCTGAAGGGTCTGATTAGTAGTTCTGTCCAAATTAGAGAGGGTTCCATGTAGAACCCTTTTAGATAAAAATACTTAACTATCTAAAAAAAAAAAAAAAAACTCGAGGAGAAAATGCTAAAATGTAGTTTAAACCAAAATTCTTACATTTTTTTTAACTTTTACAAATATTTTGTGAAATTGTGAAATACAAAAAGATCTGGATAGAGATTTGAGAATTGGTTCCGAGTAAGAACTGTTCAATGAATCATTAAGTAGATCCACTGTAAGTTTAAAATGTTTTTTTTTTTTTTTTAAATATCCAGAGGCAACACATCACAAGAGGAAGCGGAAATTCGCTTTAATTGCAGGCTTGATCAAAGAGCACGTATCTCCCTCTTTTTAATGCAGCATTGACATTAATGGTGTTGACAATAAATCAAACCTCATCGAACCAGAAGTAGGAGACATTCAGATTGCCCGGGTTTTGCCCGAGGAGAGGAAACAAACAAACAAAAAAAGTTTTCAGTGGATCCCCAACCAAACAGAATTCTGGATTGGGGCCAGAATTCCCACAGCGGGGTGGTGGGAGCAGTGCATGGTGGGATTGATGGAGGATAAACAAACTGGCAGGACTTCACAGGGAGACTGTTTCAAGCGCCTACTAGATTTGACCTATCAGCCAAGAAAGACTGATGATCAGATCTGTCCATGGTGTCTTCCTACTGGCGTCTCTGTAAAACAGACATCACTTGACAGTAAAACTCACTGGAATCCAGGAATGGTAATTATGCGATCTAAACTACATGAACTATATCTTAATTAGAGCTTAATCAAAAATCTGGAACCTAGACCAGATGTCATCGAGATGATTAACCAAGAGGAACGAAACATGGTGGAATGTAAACCATTGGTGTCCCACACGTCGATAATAACAGCTGATAACGATAGTGTACAAATTCTATTGTATAGCTTTCAGACTTACCCAAAGGGATTTGCTGTCAGTCCTCGATGAAGACTAATGAAATGTTTTCCTTTAGGGTTGCCTTGGCTGAAAGATCAAGGAGATCCTTGGTCTTTATCTTTGAACTCCATGTTTCAAAGAGATACTTAAAGATTAAGGGCCTCTCCTCACTCGCCGCATTATTAGACGCTGCTAAAAGATCACTTGTGCGTCAGAGCGTGTCGAGCAGATCGTCCAGAATGACGGTAAATTGTAGTTATTGAGGGGAAAATTGATTTCAGTTTCGACAGTCGACACAAAGAGAGACACTACACGTGTTAACGCGATTAAAAAAAGAAATGTACAATAAGTCTTGCTGTCATTTCTCCTTTGCTGTCCTAGATCGGTTTTTATTCCAGATTTATTCTCCGTAATGAAAACTTGTTCTCTCAGAGTTTTACATAAAGCATTTTTCATACACCTAACACCTTTTAAGTAATGTACACATGGTAAAAATAACAAATTAAGGGGGAAATATGACCAGAATAACCTTTCTGGGTCCATCCAGAAACCGAAATCAAACAAAACATGCTGCCTTGCAGTTGACGTAGCTTTAAAAGCTTGCTGGAGCTTTCCCAGCATGCATCTCGTTCAGTCCTCATTCGGTTTCTCTCATACCGGTGCTGTGACAGAGGTCATAGAAAGGAAAGGAAACCTCAGCTTTTGGTTTGAGCGAGTTCAAAATACATGGAAAGGATCGAGGCTTGCGCTTGTCACTCATAGCGTGTGAGGTCCCCCCAAAAAAACAAGGGCTTCCCATGACCTGTTGCTTTCTCAGCAGCCCAGGCTAACCTCACAAATCATTAGAGAAATTTCTGTAGGAACAGGTGTGAATGCGGGGGGGCTTTGGGTCAGTCAGCTTCTCCATCTGCGTCTGTCCTTTATGCGGCAATCTGAGAGGCAGATAAGACTCGACCTTTGGTTCCTGACTTGTCAAGCTCTATCATCTTCAGCACCTGGTGATCCATGAGAGATCTGTTGCAGTTTCCGCTGGGAAGAGTACGACCAAATCAGACAAGAAAAGTAGCTTCTGTCATTTTCTTAGTGTCTTATAAGTCGAGTACCATTGCCGTCCAAGGGTTATCACATTGCCCAAGAAAGTAAACAGGACCTGAAGGATATACACAATTCCATCGTCCAATGTAAAAGTGTGTTGTAATGTACTGAACTCTGCTCGGCCCACCGGCCAGCTTGGACGTATAGGGAGCTTAAAGTGAGCAAAAGTTCATGTCAGGAGAACTCGGTGCTTGGGAAGAATAGCACTGTCTTCATTTTGTTGCACATAGATTTCATTTGAACAGAAAACCCCCAAAAACCCCCCATGTGGTTTTTAGACTAACCAAGGATGAGGTGCCCAAAGATCAACAGTTAGACCCCATCTTTGTCCAGTTTTCTATGAAGCAAGAGCTAACGTCTTTCCTCAGTGTCCGAACTTCTACTCTCAGAGTCAGCAGAAGCCGCTAAGTCTCCCCCTGAGCTGCGGTTTACTCGCCTTGTGCTCCAACATGATCAAAACCACTTGACATGAAACGGCAAACACTCTAGAGTCACTCGCACTACTACCCAGGCTAACCTCATCCCTTTAAAGTCTAATGGAAATAAAAGATTAGAGCTGAAAGCACTGGAGATCATCTCATTAGCCAAGTCAGGGGTTAGCGAAAGGGAGGAACGGAGCACATAGTACTACTATCCTCATTAGTGACCGTATGCACCTGTGATCACTTGGCTATGCTCTTTGAGGGTGTTCAGGCCAACCCTGCAGGAGGGCAACATCCTGCTGGAGCAGCAGCGTCTCCACCCTCATGACTCCCACACCCCTCTGATGAATGTGATAAAAGGCTTGATAGGACATGGAATCATGCCTTTGTTGCTCGCTCATTACAGCCTGTCAGACTGGTGTGCCAAGGAGTTGAGCAGGGTCCTCTACACACGCTTGGCATCATGGGATCTTCTGGGACATCCACTGAGGGTGATTTGCCAGACTTGGAGTTGAAACTGAGCGTGGTGATTGGCTAGGATATTGCACACTGTAAAGAAAAGAAAAAAACCACCAGGCCCCAAGTACTATGAATTTTCTTTTCATTATCCGTCGCTCGCTTCTTTAATTCGGCTCCAACGTGAAAGATCAGAGAGATGAAACTCGATGAAATATAGAGTAAAGCGTAAGCCGAACACTTTGTAACTCGCTGCGAGAACAGGGAGAACTCCATTATTTTCTGAGCCGCTGCCACTGCCAGTGGAACGTTCCTCACACCCTCTTCCTCCCTCCCTCCAGCTAATCCATCATCCTCTAGCCACACTCCCTTCAAACAAGAGGCTCTTTTGTTTAAGCTAGGCTATCATGAGAGCTGACGTCGCTATACACACGAGACGTTATTCCTAGACCTGTAATAACAGAAAAGCAGAGAAGGGCTCATCTAGGTTTCATGTTAGATCTGGGTTGAAAGCTGACCTTTTCTGCTTAATGTCATAGCTCGGCTTATCCGTCCCGGTGTGATGCTGAAAGCGAGATAACACGCCCTCAGGTGAAGTGCCGCTTTTGTGTAACTTTGGCTGACCCTCGGGTCAGGGATGCCTTTTTGAGAAGAGTGTGGTGCTGAAACTCGGACTGAGACATTTAAAAACGTTCAGTGATAGCTGGACGGAGTGGTTCAGGGACAGGTTTTTTACATTTTTTTTTTGCTGATACAGCTCTTTACTTCATTATGTGAAGAATAAAACACGACTGAGCGTGCAGTTTTAGGAAAAAAATCAACAACAAAGTGAAACTGAGGTCCTGTTTCCAGCGTGAAGTTGATTATTTTCATAAAAGAGCACACCCTGGAGACTTTTATTCCTGGAATACCGCAACAATTCCGAAATATCCATAGAAATTGATCAACACCTTCTGACCAATCAGATTTGAGAATGAAAGCATTTTAATACTCTCCCATAATTCATGTACAGAATGCGCTGTATAAATGTGCTCACCACATAATGGCTATCAGTGTTTCTAGATTCATTCAACCTGCCTCTTCTGCATAAATATATATATATATATATATATATATATATATATAATATAACAGCCAGATCACTTCACACTTTCTAAGAGGATGCAAATGTAACAAGCTGAAACTCTCACTTGTGGTATTTCACCCCCATTGCCCCATTAGGCAAATAGCTTTTCCCGTCTTGGCTAATCAGAAGGCCGTTACGGACCTGTTATTATTTCATTTACTCATGGGCATTCTTGATTGCCTCACTTTGTAATGCTAATATGGGGCTGATTAGCCTCTCGGGCTCCAGCTCCTGTTTGGCCTATAGTGGTGAAGTTCTGCTGATGTCCCAGTGGAGCCAGATGGTACTTCATGATACATACCAATAAACTCAACGCATACAGCGTGCATTCTACAGATGCCCGAACATCTACGGTTACATCGTGAATTATAGATTAAAGACACCTTCTGTGAGCGTAGTCCGCAGTTCCATATGAACAAGATCAGGCAGGTTTTTAGCGCATTCTGTAAATAAATAAAACATTTGCTGGCTCCTCAAAGGAGAAACGGCTAGCAAGGAAAAGCGCTGAAATATTAATGGAGAGGGGTTAGACCATAATGAAGGAAATAACAGACTTGGGGCTGGGCTGGGCATGACACAAAAGCAAATTAGCAAAACAATCAAAGCCTGGCATGTAATGAGGCGAGATTACAAAGTGGTTCTGATTTACCTGAAGATCCGAATGATCTTAAAGGAGAGCTCGCATCTCAAATCTAATGAAATAAGTCAAGACTTAGCTACCAGGCTAATGTAGCTAATAAGTATGGGATATTTATAGCCACCAGGTTAGCATTTAACCTCAACCCCCTTGCTTCAATTACAGTACAGCATAAATTCTGCATTCAAATAGCACAGGGAAAAAACCAACCTGTTTAAAATAAAATTAGAGCTACAGTGCCTTGCATAAGTATTCATCCCCATTGAACTCCACATTTTGTAGTGTTACAGCCTGTAACTAAAATGGAGTTAACAGAGATTTTACCATATTTATCATGACAAAGACCGTTGTTGGTTAAATAAGTATTCACGCTCCAGGTAAGTACTTCATGGAGCCACTTTTGGCAGCAATTACAGCTGCAAGTCTTCTTAGATAAGTCACTGTCAGCTTTGTACATCTGCATACTTATAGCTTTTCCCAATTTTCTCTGCAAAATTGCTCAAGATTGGATGGAGACTGGATGGAGGATGGTGTAGTCCACAGATTCTCATTTGGATTGATGCCTGGGTTTTGATTGGGCCATTCTGACACGTTCAGGTTCTTGTTTTTGTACCAACCCAGTGTAGCTTTGTCAGTACTCTTAGACTCATTGTCCTTTTGGAAGGTGAACCTCTGCCCCAGTTTGTTTTTTTCACCCTAGAATTGTCCTGTATTTGGCCCCATCAACCCAAACCACTATCCCAGTTAGCTGTTAAACTGTTACAAGTGTCCATTAGTTGTTGCTAATTAGCTATGTCGCTCTAGTGTTCAATTGAAGAATAAAAATAAATAAATAATATTAATATTAACATCGTGTTCACTCATAAAAACTAAAAACTAATAAATAAAAACAGGTTAAAGCAGATTAAAAAGGTTACAGTGCAGCATAAGATATTAATTAAAATACCTTGATGATTTAATTAAAAGCAGCTGAAAAAAGAAAAGTCTTCAGTATTGATTTAAAAGAACTGAGAGTTTCGGCAGATCTGCAGTTTTCTGGGAGTTTGTTCCAGATATGTGGAGCATAAAAACTAAATGCTGCTTCTCCACGTTTGGTTTTGACTCCAGGAACAGAAACAGACCTGTTCCAGACGACCTCAGATGTCTGGATGGTTCATAATGTACCAGTAGATCAGAAATATATATTGGACCCAAAACATTCAGTGCTTTATAAACCAACAGCAGTATTTTAAAATCAGTTCTTTTACAGACAGGAAGCCAGTGCAACGACCTCAAGACTGGGGTTATATGATCTATTTTTTAGTCTTAGTGAGGATCCGAGCAGCAGCGTTCTGAATCAACTGCAACTGTCTAATTGATTTCTTATTTAGACCCGTAAAGACACCGTCACAGTAGTCGAGTCGACTGAAGACAAAAGCATGGACAAGTTGTTCTAAGTCTTTCCGAGACATTAGTCCTCTAACCCTTTGAATATTTTCTAGGTGGTAGTAGGCTGGTTTTGTAACTGTCTTAATATGGCTGTTGAAGGTCAAGCCCGAGTCCATGACTACGCTAAGATTTCTGACTTGGTCAGTGGTCTTAAACATTACAGACTGAAACTGAGTGTCGACTTCTAATCGCTTCTTCTTAGCTCCGAAAACAATAACTTCAGTTTTCTCTTTGTTTAATTGTTGAAAATTTTTCCCACATCCATTCATTGATTTGTTCCTCAGCGCCTGTACGCGATCATATTTCCCTGGCGAAATGGTGATGTAAATCTGTGTGTCATCTGCATAACTGTGCTAACAAATTTTGCTGTATTTCATAATCTGAGCCAGTGGAAGCATGTAGATGTTAATCTAAAGAGGCCCCAAAATGGAGCCTTGGGGAACTCCGCAGGTCATTTTTGTAATGCCGATGTGTAATTGCCTATAGACACGAAGTTGATGTAATGATGGTAATCAGAATCAAAGTCAGAATCAAATAAAACATTTTCAGTCTCTTCCTACAGTACAAGTCATCGTAAGCATTGAACTTTTAAGAAAAAATAAACGTCTACAGACAATACTACAGTAGGCGAGTGAAAATAACAGCTTTTACCCGGTATGTTACCCGGTATGCTACTGGTCCTTGACGCAAAGAAAATAAATGGAATTGGAATTTATTTACAACTAATGTGCTCACATACAACAATTACATCTTACTATACACTAGCTAAAGTTATAAAGATCAAGGTTAAGTACTGTATGTGAACATGTATATGTGTGCTTTTTCATGGCCACTATGTTGAAACATAGCTCAGTCTTAAACAAAAAAGTATCGACGCATCCCCGGCTCTAAAGCGTGCGCTTATTATATATCGCGTTTGTCCTGGATGAATGCTCGAGTGTGTTATTGTGTGTGAGCGCTGTGAAGTGTTCTCTCATCCTCCAGGTCTGCTACTGGGCACAGCGCGGGATTTACATGTTTGATGTTGACCCTCCGTGCTAGGGGTGCGTGTTTGGGAGGGGAATAAACGCAGCATGTGCTGCTGAATGACTGTCAGACTCAGGAAGCCCACATGTCCACATGAGGATTCGTGCCAGAATCCAGGATCAGACACAAAAAAAAAACGCTGGATGATGGAAGCCTCTTTAAAGCAGTAGTCTGGCGCTTTTAAAACCTAAACCTAAGCACTGTGTTCTGTTGCTTTTCCGAGACACTTCCACTAGTCTCTTGTATGTTGCATCTGTAACATACGTGTTTTTTTGTTGTTGTTGCGGAAAACGACTTGAATTGGCAAAATCGCGAATTGCACGAAATATCGGTTGGTAAGCGAGACCTTTTAGCCGTTCTCATGTTCGACGTACGTGACTCGAAGGTTGCCCAAACCTCCCGGAAATGTCGGAAAAAATTCCAATAGCCTTCGAATACCGCGCCGTCTGAAATCCTGGCGGGAAACGGACAATATTTAATTGATACGTATGTTTTTCGCAACACGCCAGTCATCTGTGCTGTACGTACCGGGCATCATAACTGTCCTTTACGATAATACATAGATTAAACGTCAGTTATTTTTGCTTTTTTGAATCAAACGTCCATTCAAAACGCTTTTTTGTTAGTTTCAGGTGTTCAATGCATGCCAAGTAAATCCCTCTCTGTCAGGAACTGTTGCACACTTTGCACACACACACACACACACACACACACACATTCTCAGCTTTCTCTCGAGCAGCTCACACACATAAAAAAAAAAAGTCTTCTGTAATAGCCGAATGTACAGATTAACCCGCATTCTCCTGCATCGACATACGATCAAAGCTATCAGGATTCGGGATCGGCGGACGTTTTATGGGGCAGGTGATCTACAGGAAAGCTTCACACTTCACACTCACTGGTTCGGGGTTCGAGTGATACTTCAGGACGTATCAGATCTTCTTGGGAGGTCTGATTTGGCACATTAGAGCCAGAAAAGACTCAGTGACTGAGGGAGGGCACCATATTGTGAAACTGCCAACTTCCCTAATCCCCCCCCCACCACCACCACCACCCTGGGGTGTACAAGTCTCATTAGTGTGTGTGTTTTGGAAGGTGTATAATATGCACAGTGCCTCATGCTCGGAGATAGCTCACAGGTGTGTAAAAAAAAACGGCACTCGGCGAACGTATGCGTGTGCGCACTTTGCTAACTCCGTTTTGAATCGCCGGTGTTTAAATCGTTTGGTATTCAAATGCGTGCGAGGCCATCTATTTTGTACACTCCCAGACAGAAACGTTAGCAGGAGTGCTACTTGATACGTTTGCACTACCTACCTTGATTTCAGCATTAAACACATTACGCTTCCAATATTCCTACAAAAATCTTTGAAATTCATATTTCATTCGTCTCTCTCTCTGTGCCGGTTTGTTGACGCTGTTAGAAAATCTGTATCGTGACCGACTCATTATCTACACTCGCAGGTGCTCGCTTAATGGAAAACATCTGTACTCATTATCACAGTCAGCCAATTATATGGAAGCATCATTGGAACAAAAACAAAAACCTCGCCTGGTCTCTATCCAATCTTCAGCCGTCCGGTTTCGGTGAGATTATAGACACCACTGCAGCCTCAGATCCCTGTTCTCGCCTGACGAGAACGGAACCCAACTCTACTGTTGGAGCCCATCCACATTAAAGTTCGATGTGTTCTGCGGTACTTTTCTGCTCACCATGGTTGTAAAGAGTGGTTATCTGAACTCCCACAGCCTCCCTGAAGGATGAAGTCTGATTCCTGCTACGTGATTGGATATTTCCATCACTAGCCGATCATACTAGCATTATGCAGTATGATCTGCCTACCGTATGAGGATCCCAGTGAGACAGTATAAATTATTAGCATTTTTTGCATTTCGTTTTTTGTGGCTGCCGAACGTCGTGGCGGTTGAATGTGTTTGGATCTGAGAGTCACAGTGTGAACCGTCAGTCCTTTTATCAGTACAAAGAACGAGACGCAAACATGCCGAAGTTTCAGGCATCCACACTCGTTATTTCATCTTCTGTCAGCAGGTGCAAATATAAGACAGCCTCGGCCAACTTCCCTCACCGTTTAACGACTCGGCTTAGCAGTGTGACGTGTGCAGACCTCAGGTATGCCGTCTTTCCCGTCTGTGTGCGTGTGTTTCTCTCTCTCTCTCTCTCTCTCAAGCGCGCGCGCTCTCTCTCTCTGTCTCGGATAAGAGAACGCGAGCATGCCACGGCCTCAAATCCTCGCTTGACACGATATACCGTAACGCCACTAATCCGATTAGCCAAGCGCTATCAAAACAAAACTTCAAAACATCCCCGCTAGGACCGTCACAAAAACATTTCAGAGGCAGGGATTAGAACGTCAACAACAAACTTTCTCGGGCGCTTGGGGAACTTCTTATAAACATTTTACCCGGCCTCAGATTAGGAAGAGATCCTCAAAACTCGACTTGATCATTTTAGCGAGAAATGATAAATCCATGAATAAGCAAATGAATAAAAGGATGATCCTGACTAATGGGCGTGGTTTATGCTTCATCAAAAAGTGCTTCTGAGAGCTCTGAATGTCAAAATGTTAGGTTTCCGGGCAACCGAAGCACGAGACTAGCTAGTTAGATAAAACAAAATGCTATGATTTGTCCACTCCTGACAGAAGGAAATTTAAGTAATGCATAACTTTATATGCAAAAATTTTTGCATGTGTTCCCAAAGCAATGTATATTTATTTAGCGAAAGTTGCTTGATTTAAAACATTTCATCCTTAATACTAGGAAAAGTGGTTAATAATAACGTTCTTGAACCAGCTTGTGATTTTTCCAAACCGTGCCTCCGCCTTTCACCGTGGTCACCATTGAATATCATTGAAATTCTGGTGTAAACCCTATGCACTATGCGTTCTCAACTCAGGTTCTTCCAAATGTTTTCTAATTCATATTAGTAAAGATGATGATAATGATACACCCGCGTTATAATTCGAATATAAAACCGTTGGCTCAGGTGCTTAAAGCTCTCAGCTGTACAGTAGAGAGAGAACTGTGAGAGTGTGTGGGCTCCCCAGGTGTCCAGACAATAGCTGAGGATCTGAGGTTATGGCCGGATGGACACAGCCTGAGGCCCCCAGCTTCTCCACCGTGGAGCTTTTTTCGGGAACGAGTGAATATGGCCGGGGTCTCGGAGTGGAATGAGCCAGGCGTTTACTCGATGTAAGCGAAGAGGGAGGGAGTCGGAGACAGGGAACGGACACGACAATGGCAAGCGAATGATGAATGGGGCCAGTGGGACGTGACAGTGTCTGACTGTGACTGAGTTTAATAAGGCTGTGGTTGTACGTGTGTGGCGAGGGTGCGAACAGATTTTCCGAGGGATCGAGTAACACGTGTTTTTAAATGTCTTCGGTTGCACGTTGTTTTATGGGTGCGTTTTAATCAAGTGAAAAATAAACATTTCCATCCATAGCGTGAAATGAACACGGTTTAGCAAAAAACCCCTTCTGAGATTTCTTCACGCTTCGTTTATATTGTATATATATATTTTTTTTTTCCCGAAAGCTTTAGCAGGACGTATTGAAATCATTCTCAGTCGCAAGGTTGTGATGGGACTTGGCAACTTTTGGGTCACCCTGTAGTTTATTGTACGAACCGCGGATGAATTATGTCGATGAAAGAACTGATAATGAACCTCACATACATTTTTACGTATGATTCTAATGCTTATTAAAGTCGTTTAATAATCAAAGCAGGTGTCCTAAAAGTCATACGTTCCCATAGGTACTTATCGAAGTCGCACTTTTAGTGTGAGCGAATCCCAAAATTTGTTTGATCGCGCACATAGCGAAGTAGGACACTATTATGTAGTGAGTATGTGCCGAGAGAAGGAAGGTCAGAGGTCAGTAACCAGACTGGATCGAGCTGGCAGGAAATCCACGGTGACTCAAACCACCACTCTTTACAACCGCGTTGAGCAGGTACTACAGCAGGCAACAACATCGTACAGCCAGTAGTAAAGACAGTCTTACTAGTAATGTATTTTTAAACACTGCCCTCCTCTTATGAGGTACAATAACGTGCACAATAATCTCCATGGAAACACGCATATTAGCCACTTCAGGAACAGGTTCGAAACTGTACTTTTTTTTCTTGTGGTCATCTCGATTCTTTTTCAGCACCAGTATCAAGAGTGTATGATCAGATTAAGAGGAGTGAGGGAGAGACAGAGCTCTGAACAGATAAAAAAAAATAGTCAAAATACGAATGGAATGCAAAATACGATGTTCAGAGATGAGATCGTTCTTTCAGAGAAATCTGTGCCCTATTTTTATTTTTTTTTACTGTTTTATTAATAAAGTTTTTAGAATTCTGTAACTGCCTTCGGAGCTCCGTATGTAAAACAATCCTGCTAGTGTACATAAAAAAAAATCCACATTCATTGTTCTATTATTTACACCGAATCCCAGACGGTCGCCATCCACTATATATGCTCGGCACATACCAGGCCCTCCACTGAGGTTAAACAATAAAGACAAATTTTTGCACCATTTACCAAGGGTGCCAATAATACTTGGCTGTGAAAAATTGTCTTTATTGTTTAACCTTTTGATCTTTTGTTACAAAAATACTCTGCACTCATGGAATTCAAACAATTGCAAACACAACACAAATAATAATATATCATAAACTAATATATATTTGTTACATGTAGGTCTGCAACGATTAATGGCACCTCTATGAATTCATATGAGAAAAATAGATTTGGAGAATATTTCCCATTGAGATTTGACATTTTTTAGCACACCTGGGTGACTAGGAAGATGAAATTGTTCAACTATGACTGCCTGTTTCACAGGGGTATAAATATGAGGTAACAAATAGGCCAAATTCGCTTAGTCATTCATAACAATGGGTGAGGAATATAGATGTGATGTGCGGAAAAAGGTTGTTGAGCTTCACACAATGGGACGTGGCTGTAAGAAAATAACGCAATCGTTGAAAATGCCCATTTCCACCATCAGGGCAATAATTAAGAAGTTCCAGTCAACTGGAAATCTTATGAATCAACCTGGAATTGGACGTGTGACTATATCTCAGCGCACTGTGAAGAGGATGGCCATGGCAGGGCACTGTAATTAAGAATACAGGTCTGTGTTACAATTAGGAGCAACACAAGATACCAACATTTTGAGCTAAATACTTTGGCAATAGCATTCTTTTCTTTTTTTTTCAGTTAAACTGAAGTCAAGATGGTTCCTCTTCACCGCATTAATACATGAATGCTCACTCGAAGGCTTTCGAAATTTATTACTAAGTAATCCAAATTTGTGTGCAGTTTCTGACCGCACTAATATACACCCAGGATGAGTGGTGAAGACAAGCTGTTTGTTATGTTGTGCGGTAAGAGCGCTGCCGGATTTCCTCCCCCCCGCTCAGCAGGAGGTCGCTACTGACCTTCACACCAAAGAGGAAGCAGTGACAAGGTCGTCGTGTAGCATCTTCACCCCTGAACCCTGGCCTACAGTGTCTCTCCAACTCCCATCCCTCACCAAGGATATGGAAATCCCATAATACCCCCGGCACCCCTCTACCGCGGCGCCCCCGTTTCCCAGATGTTTCCAATTAAAAAGCGGGCCTTTCAGCGTGAGCCCATTCTCTCCATGCTGAGCGAGAGAGAGAAAGAGAGACAAGGGGCAGACAGAGTGAGAGAAAGGGAGAGAGACAAAGCTCTTAGACTGACTGATAGACGGGTGTGGGGCGCGGGGGGGTTTGGGGGTATTGGCGTGGGTGGAAAAAAAACATGTTTTTTTTTGAGCACTGAAAGAGGCGCTTGGAGAAACAGGACGACCAAGGCACAAGTGGGTGGCTTTCAAAACGTCCCTGCAGTTCAGCAGTCAAGAGTTGTTTTGGTTGTAGGCTAGTCATGAATGGGATTAGGAGTGTAATCAGTCAAGTCTCAGCCACAGAGCCATGGATTAAGATCAGAGCAGTAAGCATGCAAGCAGCAAACAGGCATTGATTCCCTGCAACATGTGCAACGATAACAGATAAAAGACCCGAATAATAAGTTCGTGCGCAGTATCAGATGGACTGCTTGTTCTCCATCTTTCCGAAATGTATTTCTTGGAATATGTTCATACCCAAAGCGAGATAAGGGTTTTATATCTCTTCTTTGCCCAGCCTTCATCTTCTGTAATTCACTGGAAATATTATTAAGGCATTTTATCAGTGACGCATTCAGTCAAAATTTGTGCAGGACATTGTCCAAAGGACTGAGATATTGCCTCATTTTTAAGCAAATTTTTCAAGGCTAGTATCCGTCCAGAACCCATGGAGCCTCCGATATCCTGTGTACACCAGATAAAGTACATTTGAAAGGAAAACGAAATATTAGCAGACAGCCCTACTGAAAATTGTGGAAGAAACATGATTCTAGCTAACAAGCGTGACGTCTCGTGGCGGTTTTATTAAAACTGTTTTCGACCAATCGGTAAGTTGCACTATTTCCAGCTCCACAAGGTATTATCACCGGACTGACGAAAGGATACCTTCTACATCAGTGTTGAGCAAGCAGGGTTGGGTTTTTTTTTGTGATCGCCATCATATTAACACTTCTTGTGTTTTTTTGGGTTTTTGGCCACGTTTAGTGACGGACATCTCACTCGAGAAACTAGACAGCAACCAACATATGCTTTCTCGCAGACCTGTGGAGCCACCACTCCACGTATTTTTCGAACTGCTGTTGTTGCAACATCGTAGCGCGGCCGAGTGTGTGTTTAAGAGCGCCAAATGCTTCAGAATATCCACATACGATCGTCTAATGGCGCTGTGATTGACAGGAGATAGACGACGGCCCTTCCTCGCATTCAGAAAGGGTTGTATAAAAGTGTCAATTATGCTCTCTTGGGTTCCAGCCTCTGGATGGATATTGACTAGCTTGACAGCAGTTTTCCAAGTTGCTAACCAGCAGATATTTAGGGTTGTCATCTAGCAGACCGCAATTCTTGGATTTCAGTGGATCAAACCGAGCACATGAAAAAATACTACAGTGGAGCGAGTCAGCATATAGGGGGGAAAAAAACTGGCTATAGTTCAGGGACTCCAGTTTTTTTTTTAAACAAAAAAACAACAACTAATGTGTAGCTGTGAAAAATGAGGTTCATTTCCCATTAATATTCTACTATCATACTATACTAATTGCCGTTCTCGATGAACGGCTTTGAGACGTTTGTAATGTTTAATGGCGCATGAGCTTAGCACTTGAATTTACACATCTACCCGCTGTAATGTGTACCGAGTGGTTTAGTTTTTTGCTCCGTACGTCATGAAATGTAGAAGAGAGATCCAAGCCAAACATCAAATAAAGGAAAGAAGTTGCTGTCGAGTTCGGACTGAGAAGAAACCCAACGACTGTCGAACTAATCAGAGTCAGTTATTCTGTAACGGCTGTAAAAACACCACGCTGCCGCAGACATTTTATTTTTCTTGGACTAGTTTTAAATGTACTAGTAAGAGTTCAAAAACTAAAGGATGTGATGTAACCTTGGGGTTTTTATTTTTATTTATTTATTTTTTATTTTATAAATCAGCCTTTAATTCATGTTTTCCCAAAAAGATTCTCAAAAAGATAAGAGTTTGTGGTATTTGGATATCGCAAAATAAAAAACCCAAAAAAACTACTTCATGCCCAAGCTTCACGTGGATAATCTTGCTTGGACAGTGTAGATCTGTTCCATAAAACTGCTGCTGTAATCATAAAGACTGTCCTGTGCTCATCTCAGGACTCAAACTGAACATCAGTTTGTCACACTTATAGTTGTGGATGAGTAACAAATGCTTATGTCATTATCCGGTGTAACCCAGAAGACGCTGGGTTTTCCCTTTGAGTCTGGTTTCTCTGGGGTTCTTCCTCATGTCGTCTCAGGGAGTCTGTCTTTCTCGATGGATAGATCTAAATCGACATCCAGGTTTCTTGGCTTTGTGGCAATGGCTGTGCTAGTTTCAAGATTGAACATTTTGGCTTGATTAATATAGGAGCGCTTTTCGGCTTCCAAGTCAGCGCTAACGTGAGACTTTGGTGCTGGAACATTCCTTGGATGAGATCTTCGACCCTGTGATGTTGTGCCAGGACCCTCGAGCAGTCTTCTGCTGCACTGTTAGGCCGCTTGCTAACATGGGTCAGCAGGCCCAGGCTCTGGCTGACCCCGGATCATTTCAGCAGGGGGAAATTTTCACCCTCTGACAGTAGATGGCCATTCATGATTACATTGTGATTCCGTTCAGAAATGCTGGGAATGTAGTGGCAAGAGAGTTCCAGTATTTCAGTAGTTGTCTGTGTCACATTTTTGGGTTTTGGGAAACATTGAAATTCATTGTGTCTGTGAAAGGGGGTTTGTGGTTATTCAAGAAATATAAGTCTGGATGCCTTTATTCATTACTCGAAAGGGATAAAAGTGCCACATTCTTTGTTGAATGAAAGTATATTTTTGTTGGCAGCTGGCGCCCAAGTGTCCCTGGCTATGGAGGACGTCGTTGAAGTGTATACCGGTGATTCGGCCGTCATCCGCTGCCAGTACAGTTTTGCTCAAGATCCGAACATGGTCATGGTGCAATGGTTTGTGGTATGTACCATCCCACAACATTTCCACTTTGCTTGCCAACTAATTGGTAGCCAAAACTACTGTATTCTAAACTATGTTTCCCTGAACCTCAGCGTGGTCCTGGAGGTAGAAGAGTGAGGATCTCCTACAGTGACCTCACCATGCAGAAGGTGGACGAGAACACGACCTACACGGACCGCATCAGCATCGCAGGGGACACCAGCGGCGAGAACCTGACCATCGTGGACGTCAGACTCTCGGACGAAAGGGAGTTTTTCTGCCAGGTCAATGGCCTTGCAGCAGGCAACGGAGAGGGCAGGACCCACCTAAAGGTTTTCAGTAAGTCCTCTTCCTTTCCACTACAGGTTTGGTTGCATAATTGTAAATCCCTCTAGAGCAGTGGTCACCAACCCTGTTCCCGGAGATCTACCTTCCTGAAGACTTTAGTTCCATCCATAATCGTGGCCCACCTGACCGTCTAATCATTGCCTTAAGAAGTTCTCGATCAGCTAAAACAGGTGTGTTAGAGTTTGGTTGGAGATGAAACCTGCAGGAAGGTATGTCTCAAGGAAGAGGTTTGATGAACACTGGTCTTGAGTATTCATTTTGCTTCCTGTTTATTTAGACCCCCCGGAGCCTCCTATGATTGAAGCAGTTTACTCTGGAGTTTCAGTAACCAGTTCATTCCCATCAAAGGTTAGTACCAGTCTCAAACCATTCATGTAGGCCCGGTCGGTTCTTTTAGTTCATTCCTAATTTGTTTCCGATTTCTATTAGATTGCATTTTGTGAAACGCGAGAAGGCTTCCCCAAGCCAAACATCACCTGGTATCGCAATCAGGAGCCACTGTATCCCAAAAATGGCCGTAAGTGAATGAGTTTTTGGCAATATATTTTTTTTTCCATTGGCCAGAAGGTGTTGATTAATTTTCTGTCGCAGCAGCTATAGAAAAGGTTTATATTACTGCAAGAAGCGCCACGTGATCTAAGGTTAATAAGAAACAAATGAAAAATGTGTTGATTTGGTGAAGCGTTCTGTAAGGAGACGTGTGGTTAATATTAATAGAAGGAGTCTTCAGTGTCAGCACAGTGTAGTGAACTGCTGGGTTCAAGAGGAATAAAAAAAAAACAAACGCTTTGGGGTGGTAACAATAGCGCTTGAGTCGATTGTCAGCAGAACTCGTGTTTTTTTCCCCCCTTCCAATGCACATAATAACCCTTCATCATTTATCAGTTCTTCCGTCCATCCAGGACTAATCAGGCCAATTGCTATGAATTGGTTTACAATGATAAGACTATTTAAAGTCTTTTCAATCTAATTACTAATTAATCTTTACAAAGAGAGCTCATCCTTTCCTCTCAATCGGTCAATTAAAATGAATATGTGTGTGTGTGTGTCTGCACAGAAGTGAACGTGGTTACCCTGGTGACCAGGAGGCCCAGTGGGCTGTACACGGTTTTGAGCGAGCTCCAGTATAAAGTTGCGAGGGATGACATCGACGCCGTGTTCTCATGCGAGGTCAGCTATTTCGTTCCCGGTGCCATCCGAACGGCCGAATCCAGAGGCGTCAACGTCACGGTGCACTGTGAGCCTCAGCGCTATCTTACCTTCTTTCTTTCTTCTTTTTTTTTTTTTTTTTTTTCGCTGCAGTGTGTGTGCTGATGACTTCATGAGAAGCATGCACAAAAGAACCGGACATAATAATCGTAGCTCGATTTTTAACCTAATGTTACCTCGCTTGCTACTGGTTTTATTTACACAGCAGATCATTTTAAGCTAGTTTGGTACTGGTGTGCTTCTTGAGGTCCCATTAACAGTGGGTAGCTAAGTGCAAGCTGATACTGGTCTATATAGAAGATAGTTAAAAGTATAATGGACACAGTGGTTTAAAAATAAAATAAGGGGGTACATTAAGATGAAATAACAAACAGAATGACGAAAATGGCCCCAAAACCACTCGGAAGTTCAAAATTCTCTCATAACTTGAATTTTCCATTATCCAATACGAGTCCCCGACCATGACGTGACTTCAGAATGTTCCCTCTTTGTTACTTTTGAATGATTCATGTCGAAACCACACTGCCTTGGTAACGTGTTTCTGAATGGGCCTCCATTTCTGGTCTCGTTATGTGTGTGTGTGTGTGTGTCTCAGACCCAACATTGAACGTGGAGATGTGGATGGAGTCGCCCAAGGGCCTGGTCAAAGAGGGGGACACGGTGGAGATCCGTTGCCATGGCGATGGCAATCCCCCGCCGACCATCACTTTCAGCCGAGAACAAGTAATAATGACCCCCCCCCCCCCCGATTCTTCCAGCAGAGAGGGCGAGTTATCAGTGAGAAAAAGCTGGGAGCATGGCAGACAAATAGATACATATAGCTCACTCAGCATGCCTCACACACAAGCTTAACATTGACTCCGAGAGTAATGTATGCATTAGCAGCTGTTTGGGTCCCTAATTTTGTGCTTGGGGAAAAAAAAAGGGAAAAATATTGTCTAATTGTAACCAGAAGTTTACAGTTTGTCTGAAATGGAAAAGTTCACACATCAATTAAGATTAAAAAAAAAATGCTATTATTTAAATAATTAATGAGTGTGTACTTCCTGTCTCTCCGTGTCTGTAAGTGTTCGGAAGATGTCATATGATAGTGGTGGGTCGGAATTGCCAAGTGATCCAGTTGAGGGAGAAAAGTGGGATGGAGACGGGGGGGTTGGGGAGGATGGAGATGATTATAAGTCAATAAACCAAACTGAAGTCATTAAAATCCAAAATTCTGATTTTTAGCACTTTATTTTTACGTTGAATTGTCTGAGAATTAACGTCATAAATTCTCTCCGAAGACCTGAAAAAAAGAGGTTATAGCCCGATACTTCACCACGTGCGGGATACATGTACCCGTCAAACAGCATTAATCCGTAACGTCATGGTGTTTCGCATATTTTCTCACATTCCGATTTTTAAAAAATTCAATTTTAGTCTAAGTCCTAATTAAACGGTTCATTTGTGTCGCCAAGTTTGATGAAGTGGTTCACCAGCTTCATGAGTCAGTACACGGAAAGAGCCGTTACAGCTGCATTCGTCTCTTAATAAAGTGTTCGATCGTCGAACCTCGGCCTCTCCACGCTGACTTTATCGTCTGTTCTTCTTCTTGTACTTATACACGATAAATGAACCCCATACTGTGTTCTAGGTGTAAATGACGTACTCCGTCACAAGAAGGATCCTTATTTGTGAGAGTTATACCGAATTATAGAGCAGCGAGTGAGTCGTTCCTCTCGTCCATCTTTAGGAGCTAGATGTGGGTCTGGAGGCCGAAGGCAACCTGCTGGTCCTGAAGGATGTGACGCGCAGAGACAGTGGCGTGTACCGATGCCAGTCTCTGGACCTGGACTCTGAAGTAGACTCTGATGTAGGAGCGAACCTGCAGCTTAACGTGAACTGTAAGTAAATGGAGCTGCTCTCTCACACTGTAGCATAACATGTAACCTTTGTTCTGACTCTTCAGCACAAGACCAGCACTTCCTGTTCTACGGAAGTGAGGTTGAAAGGTGATCTCGGGACAGCGTGGGATAAATGTACACTGGTATCGTTTTTGCAGTCTTGTGTTTCGTTTTGGGGTTTTTTCTATGATCGATTATTATCAACATTCGGCACAAATGGTGAGTTTGAAATGAATTGTAGCCAGTTGGGAAGGTTTTTGTCTCGACTTTTACGTCGAACATGAATAGACGCAGCTGTATAGGACGTGGCCTGTTTTGTGTTAACGCACACGTGCTAAATTCACTCAGAAAGGCAGACAGTAATAACTCAAGTCGGACAACGTTCTAAGCACAGGATGTGTGTGTGTGTGTGTGTGTGTGTGTGTGTGTGTGTGTGTGTGTGTAGATCTTGACCCAGCTGTGGTGGTTCCCAAAGACTCGGAGATCATGCTGAAAGGAGAAAGTCTGACAGCCACATGTAACGCTTTGTCCTCTCTAGAGACCTCCACTGTGTGGCTTAAGGTACTTAAGACTGTATATCACTCCCTCAGAAGTTATAGTGTTCATATATCATATGCATCGTAGAGGTCATTTATTGGTTAACGGAATGGAATTATTATTACTGTATTACAATGGATAATGTACGCTAAAAACCGGAAAACTCCCCAAAAAATTTTTTAGGAAAGTATTTACGTCAAAATTTTGAACATGATAAATCAATTTCTTTCAGCTAATAAGTTTTGAAGATTTTATTACGATTATATATGTGTGTATATGTGTGTGTGTGTGTTCAGGAGGGCGTAGAGATAAGACGAGGACACGTGCTGCAGCTGCAGGATGCTACGTTCGACACAGCCGGACACTACGAATGCGAGGTGATCGTTCCCGCCATACCAGGCCTGCATACCAGTGGATCAGTCCATATAATAGTGCAGGGTAAGCAGGCATCGTGAGCCGTCCCGTTGTCTCACTTCCGGCGTGTTCGGTTTGCACGGCAATTTCCTAACCTGTCGACAGGGATCAAGTTAGCGAACTGTATGCTAAAATATGCACTACCAGTGAATAGACATTTCGTTTTTTATACTGTTATCCACTGCGGAATAAATGGCACTCAAATGAATATATAAATGAAATAACATTACATTGAGACAAAACTTTGAGCTTATAGACGTATTTTTTGGTACTGAAGACCGAAGACGTTTGGGTTTGAGATCGAATGATGAATATTAGACGAGAGTTTAACATCGTTGAGACTCAGTGACATCAGCAAATTGGTGGTTTCTTCTTTCGTGATGTTTTTCCAGGTTTTTACCGCAGCTTTTTTTCAGTTGTTGTTTGTTTAAGGGGGTTTCTCCCGTCAGTCTGCTCTTCAGGAGGTGAAATGCTGTTGAATTGGATAAAGGACTGGTGATGGACTTGTCCAGTCTAAAACCTTCCACTCCCCCATCCTCAGCCCGATAAAGTCCTTTGTTGAGTTGGCAGTGTGTTTTGGATCATTGTGTTGATTAGTTTGGATGCATTTCTCTGTAAATCGGCAGACAAAATGTTCTTGTAAACATCTCAATTCATTCTGTTGCTACCATCATAAGTTACATTGTCAATAAAGATTAGTGCGAATGTTCCAGAAGCAAACATGCAAGCCCTAAGCCATGACACTACCTCCACCATGTTTCACAGATGAGCTCATATGTTTTGGATCATGAGCAGATCCTTGCTTTCTGCACACTTTGGCCTTGTCATTCCAATAGTTTCGGAGAGGACTGTGTTTTTATAAAACTATGAACTCGGATTGAAGCTGGGATGCGATCTCGTCCGCCAGGCGCTCCTGAGTTGAGAGATGTGGAGAGGGAGGTGGCCATGATGGAGAGGGTTGGCAAGTGGCTGAACCTGACCTGCGAAGCGAGAGGTTTCCCCCGACCTGTCATTACTTGGAACGTAACCGGCAGTCCTGTAAGAAACCTCCCCCCAACACACACACACACACACGTACACACCTCTTCAACACACTCATCTATAACTAAGTATATACTAGTCAATGATATTTGGTGTCTTTCTGTATATGTGTGTTGTCAGAATTCACGTGAGGTTCTGAAGAGAGAGATGGAGGATGTTGTTCAAAGCATCTTGACCCTGAAGGTGACCATGGACACGGTTGCTGCGTGCAGCGCAACCAACACGATGGGTTCAGAGACCAAGAACTACACCATCACAAGCAGTACGAGTTCAATCGTCCTCTGAATACAGCATTACATTTTTATGGCGACTTTGTAAATGGACACTTTTCACACTTGATGGTCCATCATAGTTTGAGAAAAACGGCAACGACGACGTTGATCCATGTGTATTTGACCAAACCTGAGACGTTTTAACGGAAGTGAAATTTCTACATTCTCGTTGTGGTTCTTTGATCAAATCTCTTCAAGTTAAGGAATTCAATTATCTGATCTTAATGAAGGTAATAGTGAGGGATCAAGTTTTCCCTACTGTGACGACTTTTTTGAAGTATGGAAAGGGGGTCCATTTGTCCATTGAATGGTCCTAAATTGTACTGTTCCTTGTCACTGGGGTCGTACAATCTTTTGAACCATTCAGTACGTTTACATGGACAACAATAATCCAATATTAACCCGATCAAGACGATACTCTGATTAAGAAACTAGCATGTAAACAGCCATTTTTAATGACCTTAATCCGATTAAAGTCGTAGTCGAAGTAAACACAAATGGAATTAAGATGTGTGGAGTATTCCTGTTTTAGTCGCATTATTGACGTGTATTACAGACATGTACGCACCTTAATCACACTATCAACGTCGTGTGAGGGTTTTCACCGAATTGTGCGACAGGACACGATCACACTTAGTTGAATTGCTCAACTGCAAACAAGCGAGCACGGCTGCGTCCCAAACCGTGTACTTACCTACTATATAGTAAGAGAAATACATGTGTTTCAGCTACTATATAGTAGATAAGTACATGGTTTGGGACGCAGCCCACGGCTTCAAGCAGTCGTCTGTCTGCACGTACAGCACGACAAATAATTAACCGCACTTGAAGCTTTCGTAAAATTTAAACTGAAACACCCGAAACTGTATACGGTCCCATAACGAAGACCAACTGTATGTCAATACGTGAAATTCTGGATTGAACGCCGGACGGCGTGACGTGGGGACGTAATGACGTGTGCCGTTAATCCATCTATGTTCTATAGCATGCAAAACAGGAACATGAAAGGAGTATTCTAAAAGTGACTCATGTAAACACCTCAATCACAATATTGTCTTATTCAGAATAAGGTCAATAATTAGATTATTGCTGTCCATGTAAACGTAATCAGTGTTATCGATTTTCCTGAGAGTACATGCGTTGGACGTTTATAGCTTTGCTCGAAAAGCTAAATACAGGTGGTCTTTAGCCTTGCAACGTAAATAATTGAAAAATAACGCCCACTATATTTACCTTTACAGGTGAAAGATACATAGTAAGGACGCCATCTCAGTGAGAAGGAAATGTTTTATTTTTTTTGACAGAACACTGTAAAAGTTGGTCGTTCAACTTCCAGGGCTTCGCTGTGAAGCGTCATAATTAATCAAGTTACACCGAGAGATATGAGATATTCCGCGAACTCCTAACTATAATCTCTTTGCGTCTCTTCACAGTTCCTATCGTAACCCCGACAGCGAGGAACACTGCAGGTAATCACTTCTCACAGCTTCCTCAGCCTGGACTTTCATTTCTGTCTTCCCAAATCCATCCGAAAATCAGCTGATTATGAATAATACATGGATTTAAAAAAAAAAAAAAAATTCATGGTACAGGAAGCACTGCAAAAGTTAGATCGGCTCTCTTTAACAGCCCCCGGGCGTATTTAAAATTCTGTATGAAGAGCAAAAAAAAAAATATCATACCGGAAAAAAGCGAGCGAAAATCAAGGCAGACGTTGGTTAGGAAAACACATCCCCACATCCGTGTGTTTTTCTCCAGATGAGTGTATAATTAGCTTTTTTTCCGAAGCGAATGCCGAATAAAAAGCGCCACGCCAGGGTAGCGAAGCGTTTAATTATTGCGGTAAATGGTTGAGTCGGTGACACGCTGCTTCATTGAGAAGATTTAGCTTATAAAATTCATTCCCAGACAATTGTTTGTCGTCTAGCAGCACGCTTATATTTAGTGTTTGCTACGGCGCCTTGCAAAAAAAAATAATAATAAAAGGAAAAAAAGGGTGACCTAAAGGCTTTTAACAGTCTCACAGGAGGAGTAAGAGTGCATAGGCATTCATCTTTTAGTGCTGTTGTGCATTAGCAAGTCAATTATCCAGCGTAGTCTTTCTTCAGGAATGAATACGAAGCGTCTCCGAAGGACAGATTCATGAGGTTTTTTGGGTTTGTTTTTTTTTTCAGAATTTGCATATGTTTATAAACTCGGAGAGTAATCACGGGCTGAGAGGAACATTTTCTGTGATGCTAATATAATAGACATGGATTAGGCCTGGATACGATCTAAACCACAAGTAATGCAGAATCTAAATGGGGGCAATTTTCATGCAGGTGACTTTAAGGAACTCTTCTGGACCATTTGCTTTTTTTGGTGGTCAGAAAGACGTGGCACAAGAGACGTTTCATACCAACTCAAAACACTTTCTACCATTATGCTGTTGTTTTTTCCCCAAATCACACCATTAACACATTTAAACACAATTATTAACACTATATACTACTACTACTAATAATAATGATATACTACTTCTCATTTTTTGGCCCCACCCCCGTCCTTGTCCTCTTCACTTTTCATGACACCCATGGTAGATTATCAAAACATTTTGACATCATTTAATATGTTTAATTCTAAAATGTAAAAATTAATTAATTAATCATGTATCGCTATATAATTGTATATATGAACGTATACATTTTACAAATGACACTTTATCATAGTTATATTATTATTATTACAGTATTATTAAATAATAATTTCTTGTAAAAAAAAACAAAAAAACCTGAGTACGACGTGAATATTTTTAAATGGAGAACCTGATCGTTGTACATTTTAATAAACATGTTACTGGGTGTAACTTCGAGGTAGCAACCCTGTTGTAAATGGTTTGGTAGGTGAGCGATGTTGTTAAACACTTTGTAAACATGGAGCGAGACTGACGTACATCCAATAGACAGCAACATTTAAGTCCCGGTCCAACTAATACAGAAGCATCATGTCGGCGTTTAACATCAGGATCGACATACACGCCTTAACCTAAATGGGTTTCGGTGACGAGGCGAAATTGACCCCGGAAAGTACGCCAGAGACTCACATCTTATAGCCAGGTGGTCATTTCTCCCAGAAACTAGCCGAACCACTGCGGAAGTTCCCGCAGTCAGAGAGAGCTGAGAGAGCGCGAGACAAAATGAGGCGTGAATTGAAAAAATAACAGCAATGCTGTTAATGAGGCTGCGCTAAATGATATTTCAGATGTTTCCAGTTCACTGCTTCTGGAACAGTCCTGCCTTATTTCATATTTGATGCGTTGAAAATTGTGATATTGCGTTGCACTTCTACAACACAGTCAATTGTTCATACGTCTCCATCTCTAACCTAAAATCAGTGGCCTGGAGTTATTGTGACGTGTCGACATGGCCGTAGAATATTGCCACGCTGTTGTTCTCTCTTCCTCTAGTCGATAACAGCGGGGTGATGATCGTGATCATAATCATCAGCCTTCTCCTCTTGGCCATATTGGGCAGCGTGCTGTACTTCCTGTACAAGAAGGGCAAGCTGCCCTGTGGACGTTCTGGCAAACAGGAGATGTAAGTTCCCGTTCACGCAGCCTTGCACTTACTTTAAGAACGTCACTGCCTGTACGTGTCTATTCAGAATTTCCCTTTTTTTTTTTTTTTACGTTTATTGAGGCGCCATCTTTTGTCTAGTGCCTGTAAGTGTACGTTAATGTGTGCAGCACCAAAGAGACGACCAATAAGGATAACATCGTGGTGGAGATGAAGGCGGAGAAGACGGAGAAGACGGAGAAGTCGGTACTACTGAAGGGCGTCAATGGCAACAACAAACCACCAAGTGACCAGGTAACTATAGAAACTGTTGATTTCATTTGATTACCACGCTTTATCGATCGTCCTCTCTATGGACTGGTGCTGGCTGGATGTTTTTTTCTTGGTGGACTGGTTCCCAAAATCGGATAGGTTTACTTGATATAGGGGCGATTCTATGGTAACTATTAATATCTCACTTGCTTTTCTTTCTTTCTCGTTGGGTTTCTCCTGGAGTAAAGTACACTGACCTGCACAAATGATGCGAAACCCAGGAGCGAAGATGCCAACTGAAGCCCATTCACTCTCCCTTTACCAACCCAACAATCGAGTTATACGGATACGAAATAACGTCTGCTGGAACTGCTGTCGTTCCTAAATAAAGAGGATTTTCTTTGTTCATTTGCAAGCTCTGGTACTCCTGATTGGCCATATTGAACTAGAGTGAGCTCGTTCAGCCATGCCATGACGATTTTTTTTTCTTCTTGGCCAAACCAACCCCCCTCTCTCCAAGCCCGCCCCACTGTTTTATTCTGTAATTCTCAAACCACCTGAGGAATTCAATGTCACATTGTTTCAATGTATGACCTTTATAACGTGTGTGTATATAGTATATATAATATTGAGTGAGGTAAACTTGAGCCATATGGCAAATTGAAATCAAACCATACATTTTCTTCCCTGAACTTACAGAATCTCGTAATCGTTTACGTCAGTCGGCGAAAAAAAAAATAAAAATAGCGGAACAGTGGAAAATTTTCATATTTAAAATAATAATAATTTAAAAAAAAAGCTATGTCGGACAGTATTTCTATTAACTTTACACCAGCACAATAGAGTAATTTGGACCAGTACAGCACATGTACAAAAATAATCACATTCCTCAATGATTTTCTTTCCAGTAGGATGACATAGTTCTCATTTCAAGCTTGTTGCCAGATAGTAACTCAAAAAAAAAAAAAAAAAAATCTGCTCGTGTACAGTCAAATTATGTTCAGTCCTTTTAGCTAACGAGCGGAGAAGCCGACCGTCGTACTCGGAGTACGTTAAACTCCGAGTTTAGAGCCAGTCACCACGTTTGAGGTTTGTTTTCGTCGATCGAAGAGACTACTGCTTTTTGTAAATATCGTCAGCAGACTAAACTGTAGCTAAACTGCGCTGAGGGGATTCACGGCGCCCTCTTTTTTTCTCTGCCTCACGTTCATCAGCTGCAGCGTCTGACTGTCCGTGTTTGTTACACTGAGACTTCTTTGAAGGTCTGTTTAATGTTTTGGTGTGCTTGTTCATGTTTGCGCAAAAGGAAGGGTGATTTTTGCGAGTTTGCTTTGTCTCCTCAAACCAATGTGGATGAGTCGTCGTGGGGTTTTAAAGAGAGGGTGTTTCTTACAGTATTTTCGCCCTCTTATAGTGGCCCAAAGTCTGAGGCTGAATTGAACAAGAAGCGATTCGTATTTGATTTCTGTGCTTGTTTAAATCCGAGATATATTCTGTTGTTTTGCTAATCTGGTAGCTGGAAGCTTCTTTTACTGGTTAGCTGCATTAGACAACAAAAAAATACTCGAATCTGATGAAATAGATTTTGGGTAAATGGAAAATTGTACATCACATTTTTTGGCAAAAAGAAAGAATTTACCTGCTGTATATTTGGAAGTCTTGTGGAAGTCTCTATGACTTTTTATGAACACCAGTGCAGACGTCCGATATAAAGTGAGTGCTTTGATCTTTTATAAAGATCGACATTATACATTCACAATCGTCGAAGGGAAAAACAAGCACCTCTAGCCGTCTTATCATCCGTCCATCGTTGGATGATTTGTTCTTGAGATGGATCACATGCTTTATTTTGGCCTCACGTCCTGATTATCTAATATTATAGATCGGCTTGAATTTTGGAACTTAACCTTCTTATAACTCCAGCGAACGTTTTACCAGAATATAAACCAAACAGCTATGAAAGCATATTTTACATTCTCCGAATTCTTTCAACTAATCAGACATCCTCGTAGACTACTAAATAACGTGACGCAACATCTCGCGTCTCATTCCGCTTGGCTCGACAAGACGAACTGGATATAACGTGTGTATATAACCCTAATCACCTGTGCGGTTCTTTGTTTTTTTGGTTTTTTGTAGCAATGTTACAGTTCTGCTTGTGTGTAAATTAAAGACATGTGATTCGATGCTTGTGTTTTTTATACACTGTAATTTTCTCTCTTTTTTTTGCAAAAACAATGCCAAATAAAGATATGTTACACTCTAAATCAGTACGGTTCGTTTGATGAATATGAGTCTTACATGAGTTGGGGCCAGGTCGTGATGGAAGTGAGACTGAGATCAAATCTAGGCCTTGATTCCACTAATCTGCTTCGTTTGTGCGTTGCACTCATAACAGCTGGTTTCTAGATGGAGGAATTACCTCTTGTCAAACTTTGTCCATGAGAAAAGAGAAAAACAGCTTGAAGATTATCCTTATAAACTCTCAGTTGAGACCAAGACCCTATTTAATGAGCCCAGTGTCTGAGACAAGTCCACTTGAGTACAGAAAACGTCTTGAAGACCCTGGGGCAAGTTTTTGGAAAGACGCTTTGTTTATTATTAGTCTTAGTAGTATTATTAATACATGCCATTGTGTAAGTTGTTACTATAGAAACAATAACCTATTAGAAAGAGCACATAAAAAGAAACCTGTGATTTGCCTTGCAGCTGGAACTACTGCCGGAATGCCTAAAGATACAGGATATAAGTCATAGGTTAGGAATATTAACATTCCCAACAAGGGATTTTTGTATTTATATCTGTTTAGTCAGGGTAGTTTACTTAAACATGGCAAACAGACTCCACTGTCCATATGGTCTGCCCCTATGAGGTCTGTAAGACAATTCAGGCTTAATTTAAGCTCTGTTTTTCATGGGTGGAGTAGGAAATGTAATGTGTGTGTTTTGTGAGTAATTCAGGTCATAACTGCAGTTTAATCATCCATTGTTTCCTCTCGGAAGGAGATGACGATTAGGAATAAAATCCGAATAGAACAAGCGTTTCTTTGTATGAATGTCTGCTTAGTAGGCTATGATGAAATCGATCATTTTCATAAGGAGTTTTGAATCAGTCATAATCACGATTCTCTTTATTTATGGATGTACTTCTTTTTATATAACAAAAAAAAAAAAACGTCAAAATTGTCAAGATCAGAAACATCACTACAATCTGTACAATTTTGTTGCCTTTTTTTTAAGGATGTTACATGTTTGTGTTTTATTCTAAAGGGTATGAGTGCCGGAAGGTCTTAAAAATATCATCATCATCATCAATATATCCTTAATAAAGATCATATTCTTATTGTAAGACTTGAATCACTCACTCAGTCCAGTCTGTGGCAGAAGAGGAGAAAGAGTGCCCCCTTCAGGTTGGAAAAGCCATTTTTCACCTTGGTGGGAAAATTATTTGCCAAGAGTCTACACAACACCTAGGCTCTACTGAACCTTAAAAAATGTATTTTAAAATTATTTTTTTTTTTTTAAAGCAATGCGATGAGCTTATGCAAACTTCACAGTACTGCTGCACAATGACAAAATCATGAGTCACGAATTCGTTTTCATATTAATCAGTTAGCTAATTCAGGAACATGTACTTTTTAGTGCACTTTCTAATTTGAGATTATCGTGTATAATTAAACTGAGGAAGTAAAAACTTTGTATGATAATAAATTGAGCATTAATAATAATATGATTATAAATTATTATTATTGATATGAAATTTTGTCTTCCTTTTTTAACCTTTTTGCCATTTTTATTTGTTTATTTTTAACATTTGCCCACAAGACTATAATGATGCACCGTACAACTCTAAATACAATTAGTTATGTCTATTTCATTTTTCCACTTTGTATACCATCCATCCATCCATCTTCTACCGCTTACTCCTTGTTCAGGGTCGTTTATACTATTTACCAATAATATACAACTACATATATATATATATATATATATATAAAACTAACACACACAACATACGACTACCAATAATATACAAATCTAAACACCATGTGGGTACTGTTTGGCCACCAATCATGTCCATCCATCCATTTTCCATACCGCTTAACCTACACAGGATCGTTGAGAGCCTGCAGCCTATTCCGTGGGACACCCTGAATGGGGTGCCAACCCATAACAGGGCTTGATCGCACACACACACACACACACACACCCGTTCACACACTACAGCCTATTTGGAAATGCCAATCAGTCTACAGTGCATGTCTTTGGACTGTGAAAGGAAACAGGAGTACCCCAGGGGAAACCCCCAAAGCATGAGGAGAACGCTCTGTGTGCATGCAAACTCCATGCACACAGAGCGGAGGTGGGAATCGATCCCCCAAACCCGGAGGTGCGAGGCAAGCATATACTATACAACAGAGGTTTTTATTGCATTTTATATATATGTAGACATATATATATATATATATATATATATATATATATATATATATATATATATATATATATATATATATATATATATATATATATATATATATATAACTTTTCACGTCTTACTGACATCTTCAATAAAAAAAAGCTTTGAAACATGATTAAGGAATAAATTAATTAAAAAAACAATCAAATAATTAAATGAATGAGTGAGACAGTAAATGACTGAATGAATGAATTGCATGCACCTCTGGATCTACTGCGACAGGGGGCGTTGTTGCTCTTGAATGTGTACACCCCTGTCCTTAACTACTGCATGTACAGATACATCTAAAAAAAAAAAAAAAATCATATCGTGGAACTTTGATATATTGTAGCTTCATTACACATGAAGTGAAATATTTCAAGCCTTTTTTGTTTTAATCTCGATGATTACAGCTTACAGCTCATGGAAATCAAAAATCCAGTACTTCTGGTTATTCTAATATCTCAAAATATTAGAATACGGTAAGTATAGAAATGTGTTTTGACATGCACCTGTACTGTTAAAACAACAACAACAACACTAATGCTCACTGCAGGTGGACGGACCAACTGGTGACTCCTATATAGGTACACTATATAGAGTATTAATTATGTTTGTTACACCTTCTGTAGTGCACTACATTAATAACAATAATAAACAGGCTATCTTCTAATTAATGCATATAATTTAATGTAAGCTACGATGTTCTTGTAAGATTTTGACCAAAATAAACAAAACCAGCCTTTATTTAGGCTCCCAGTAGTCCAGTCCTTACTATATCCAGGGTCATAACCCTTCTGTGGATAAGATAGACATGAGTTAATTCTGCAGCTCAGAAACCTTCCCCCATCTAAGGCTCACACACATTACAAGAGTTTAAATAAGAAAATCTAAACAATTTGTTTTCTGGAATATCTAAAAGAATTGATGATCTACCATTTTAAAAATGAAAAAAAAAAATGTAGATGACATTTTCATTTAGACTTCACCATCCAACTCTGGGTTCATCCATGAATTCGTGTCTTACGATGGGATGTCTCGAACCGATCTCATAGCAAATGTGTGGAAATTTTAAACAATTGGTTGGAAATGCAGTTACAAGCCCGAACTCTGTTCTTTACCCTAACCATAACCATTTCACACATCTTTGCTTGTGGGAATTCTTACAAATGCTGTATGCTTTCGCGTCACTTCAGATTCCATTCACTCTTCTCGCTCAGCGACATGGGGTGATCATATGTTGGAGGATATAAGACATCACGCTGGTTTCCTCCTCTGACCTCTGAGGCCATTGGGACGGTGGTTGAGTGGCTCCATCTTGTTTGGCGCTCGACTACTGTGACGCTAATCTTTTAAGAGGCTCAGGATACTTGTACTCGGGGAGAAGCAAGTGAGGAAACGAGATTGTAGTTTGGAGCCGTCATGGAAAATATTAAGATGTAATAATAGTACTCTTGTCTGAGGAGACAGGCCTCCAGCATAGAGCCAGTGAAGGTTATTGAGGACAGGAAGTGTCTGTTTGGAGGAGAGAGGCAATGCCTAAATGCCTGATGCAGCAGAAGGTGGGATTTTGTGAAGGCTGAGGTAAAACCTGTGGATTATGAGCTTTGAGGAGATGTCTTCAAACTAGTGTATAAGCTAATTGAAAAGAATAGACTTGCTTGTGGAACAGACAAGCTAATGGTATCTCATAAAAGTACGTTTTTTATCACTTTAGCTCAGCCATGACGTTATTTCTAGTTGAGACAAGCTGTAGCCTTATTGGCTGGCTTTTTCTGTATATTCTGCTGTGTGACGTGAACAGAAAGCGAAATGCAGAATGGAACTGCAGACTCATCACCCTGATCCACGGGGTCCTCATAGTCTTGCTAACTGCTTACATCGGGTTTGTTGATGGGCCATGGCCATTCACGGATGTCGGTGAGTGATCAGAAGAATAATTGAACTGGAATTCAGTGATCCTTAACTTTACACTGCTGCCAAATTGATGTGGTACACACTTAGAAAAGGATTTTTGGTTGGTTAATAATTCTCGCTTTCTAAAGATGTTTTACCCAAAACATTCCTGAAACCCTTTAGTGTAATATATGGAATATTTAATGGTTCACCCAGAACAAACCACAGTTTCACCTAGATAGCGTGGTGGTGCAGTAGGTAGCACTGCCACCTCACAACTCCAGGGTACTTGGTTCCTGAGCTTGGGTTACTATCCATTTGGTGTTTCTAACGTTTTCCCATATCCCTACAGGTTTAGACCAGGTTCTCCAGTGTCCTCCCACTTTCTGGTAGGTGATTGGTTATGCTAAATTGTTCTCTACATCTGAATGGATGTGGGAATGTGTGTGTGTGGCCCCTTGCGATGGACTGGCATTCCATCCAAGGCACATTCTTGCCTTGTGACCAGTGTTCCCAGGATAGGTCCAGGATCTACCATGACACTGAACAAGATGAAAGAAAGAAATTAGTTTCAATTGTTTCAAGAAATCTTGATCCATTCATCACCAAATTCAGAAACTAATAGAGATCAGATTTTCATGGCAAACGTCCAACAATGTTTAGCACGGCAACGTCAAACTGTCTCCACTCAAGCGATCAGGATGTATCCTCAGGCTGTATTTTTTGCTTCCTCTCATCTCCAGGCTCAGAAAACACCCCACTCCAGATACTAGCCCTGCTCCTCAGTCTGGGCTACTTCCTCTTTGACATGGCCTGGTGTGTGTACTTCCGTACAGAGGGTCCTGTAATGCTGGCCCATCATACCCTAAGCATCCTGGGCATTGTGTGCGCTCTGGGAATGGGTGAATCAGGCATCGAGGCATGCGCGGTGCTCTTCGGCAGTGAAATCACCAATCCACTCCTGCAGGCCCGATGGTTCCTCAAACAGATGGGCCGCTACGACAGCCTGAGCGGTGACATCGTCGACCTCCTCTTCATCACACTCTTCGCCTGTGTGCGGATCGGCGTCGGCGGCCGCATGCTCTACTGTGAGCTGGCGTCTCCAAAACCCAAACTGGTCATGAAGGTAGGCGGGGTAGCCATCTACGCCCTCTCTTGCGTCTTCATGGTGGACATTGCCTGCTTTGCTTGTCGGAAAACCTGCGGCAAGTACAGACGATGGCAGGAACAGAAGAAACTTAATAATGCTAATGGACATACTCGAGTACTGAAATAACAAGCTAAAGCAAGTGGACAATAGAGGGAACATTTTAAATTTTGTTTATGACTTGAAATAAAGGCTGTTCATAGCAAAGAGCAACAACCTTCACTGTAGCATCACAGGACCTGAGTACTTCATCCAAAATGCTTATGTAGATGTATAACTATAGATACTTATTAAAAACATAAGGTTGAGAGCTGTCTAGAAGTAAACTATTACATATGCATTTTTCAACAAACAAATTTAGCCTACAGTTGTTGTGAAGCTGCTCGTGTTGTTACATGTTGTGAAATAAACCAAGTCTTGCAAAACAAACAAACAACTAAACAAAAACGCTATTCCCATTAGCCACGAGCAGATAGCCAAATATATGCGTCACTTCCGTTTTGGGTCTCTCTCTCTCTCTCACACACTATACAGGGACATGGTCGTTATGATGTGTATGCTACATAATGATGAATATATATAAGTAAATATATGAGGAGAACATTTAACATAAATATCAACAGCAAACATGTATTAAAAAATATAGAGGACCACGAGCAGACTACACATAATTTTATGTTCTAGCTGACAATTCCATCAAACGTTTTTGCCAACTTACTCGAGTTAAAACCTCGAATGGAAACATCACACACACACACACACACACACACACACTTATTCAGGCTGATAATCATTTAATTTGTGAACGCCCCTATTTGTTATAAGAGTAACGCTACACTAAGGAAACCAGCAGGTGGCAGTAATCTCATGAAAATAAACTAGAAAAATATAATAAAATAAATAAAATAGTAAAATAAAATAAAAATAAAGCACCAATGTGATATCTTTGTCCAGTAATAATGTATTTCAGAAAAAAGAGTGTTGGTGCGATAGTTTATTTACTCTTAGACTTAAAAAAAAAAAAAAAAAAAAAAAAAAGAAAAAGGCCAGACATGTTTATTTGGTTGTGCGTCTTGGGGTCCTGTGTAGAACCCTATAACATTATCTTTATTGGAAAAACAACAAGAAAATGCAAAGTTATAGCATGTACACTGGAAAACCAGATAATATCTAGAACTCTTAATACGGCTTTAGTTAACCTTTTGGAGGAACCCTTAAAAGTTCTCTGTTAGAGTTCTCTGGGTGTTTGGATATTATATACACTTAGCATTGTATTGAAAAACAAATAAACTATAACCCTTAATAGTGCTTTGATTGGCCCTCTTGAGGAACCTTAGTGTTCTCCTGTCAGAGGATAGGGGATGCATGTTTTGCATGTATGAGGTCCAGGATTCAAACCCCAGCATCTTCAAACGGAGGCCTTCCTGTCTTGGGCAGTCGTGGTTCAATGGTTTAAGGCTTTTGGTTACTGATCAGAAGGTTGCAGGTTCAAGCCCTAGCATTGCCATACATGTCACTGTTGGGCCCTTGAGCAAGGCCCTAAACCCTCCCTCTCTCTCCAGGTTGTTCTCTATCATGGCTGACCCCAGCTTCCTAACAACTTGGGATGTGTGAAGAAAAGAATTTCACTGTGCTCTAATGCATGTGTGACGAATAACGTCGTCTGCTTGTTCTCTCAGGCAAGGTTCCAAACAAGTAGAACCATTTTAGGAACCCTTCAAAAAGTCTCCAGAGGGAAATCTTTCAGTCTATTTCTATTCGCTCATGCAAATGTAGCTGTTATAAAATGTAATGAACAATCAATCAATCAATAAAGCGGGGTTGACAAGGATGAGTAGAATAAAAACGATCGAGTCAACTCAATAAAATAGAATTATAATCAAACAGCCGAAAAAGATCAGCTGGTGTATGAGAGTAAAGTTTTTGAATATCGAATGAGCAGAGGGACTAACAGCACACATGGGCAGCTGCGGAAGGATTTCCACTCCAACTCCCCCTCCTCCTCCTCCTCCCCCTCTTAAAAAAAAAAAAAAAAAAGAAGAAAAAAAAAAAAAGAAAAAGAAAGCCGAGGGAGTGGTTCGTTTCCAGAGCGCAGGAATCCGCAGGATCTAATTTTGCCGAAAGTCTGCGACTCTGTGGATTTTTACAGATTACTTTGCGGGATTTTAATCGGACTATTTCTTTTTCCCCCCCACGGGAATTGGTCTCGCGTGGCATCATCTGCGGGAGCTCCTTCTTTGCGTTTCAAGGCGCTAGAATTCCTAAAACAGTGCAGGAGAAGAAGGAAAAACTACAGAATTTCTGAAAAAACAAACAAACAAAAAAAATAAATAAAAATACAAAAACAACAACATGGAGACAAGGACGAGAAGGAGCGGACTAAAATGACTAAACCCCACGTTTAGAGCTTCGGAATACGGTGGAGAAAAAAAAACCCCACTGGATTGTTTAGTGTGTTATTCGGTGGGAGATGTTCCAGTGTTTCAGGAACATTTTCTAAACAGTCTCCCCCCCTCTCCACGAAGTCGTGTTTTTGGCGTGCCGTGTTTAACATCAAAGCCTTCGAAAGTTCGAGAGGAGAAGAAGAAGAAAGTTCCGTGAAATTTGTATCTTCTTTAGACGGAGTTCCGATGAAACCTTCGGCGCGGCGGATGTTTGGAATCCGCATTGTATCCTCCAGAGCTACAAGGAATACAACCGCGGAGGAGAAGCGCCATGCTGCTCAGTTAAACCAAGCCGAGGCCTGAAACAACTTTTATTTCGGAATTGGATCGGATTGATTTCCCCTTCTCCTGTGTTAACGCTCACGACACGACACGTTGTTTTCTTTTCCCACAGCGTGAAGTGAGCGTTCACGCCACCTAGAGGACGACATTACCGGGAGGGGAAACAACACGCTGTTCGGGATAAACATTTCAGACGGTTATTTAGACATTTTAAAAAAATAATAATAAAACCACGGTTTAATGGGTGAAGACAAACCAAATAGTCGGGTTTTTTCCCCCCGCAAGCTTGGACTCGACCTTAAACAGGGACTCGTGTAATACTGAGGCATTCGCTTGAAAAGCTTAATACGAGTATGCTCCATTTCTTCAAAACATTTCTCCAACCAGTCCGAGCTTCTAGAGGACTTCTGGAGGGGTTTCCGGCGGTCATTTCCTCACAAATGACACACTCCACGAGCCCGCCACAGATCCTCGCCTCATGTACATTGAAGTTAGCTTAGCATAGTTTTTCCATTCGCCCTTCGTCACAGACTTTTTTTTTGCCCCCTCCCCCCTCCTTTTTTTTTTTTTTTTTTGGGGGGGGATAATAAATACCTTTCAGAGTTCATCTTTTGGATCACACACGAGTGTTTTACCTTGGTAAAATGCTAGTTGGATAAAAGCTGAAGGAAAAAGAAGCCAGAAACGGAAGCCCAATGAGTGGCTCACAGTCCACGATAGCTGACAGGTAACTGACACATCACCTGCTGGGGGTGGGGGGTAATGTTGCAAGCCCTGCACGTGCACTGATGGTGGAATCACGTTCACAGTCAAACCCGTGCAACTTTACTTATAACACTGGATTTAAGTTGTAAAAAAACAACAACCACCCACCCTCTCTCTCTCTCTCTCTCTCTCTCTCTCTCGTCATTGGTCATTAATGCATGTGAAGGCGTCTTAATCTGGATTTAGCGTTCATACTTCACTGTACGGATTCAGATCTCTAGATGTTCGAATGGTCAAATTGGGTTCCATTGACCCTATGTCAGTGGTCGCCAATCCTCCTGCCTTGAGACCTAGCTCCCACCGGGTTTCGCCTGTCTTCGCCGATCGAGAACTGCTCAAGGCGCTGGTGGGCACAAGTATGGTTGGCGCTTCAGGAACAGGCTTGGTGACCACTGCATCGACGTCCATGCTAGCAAGCGCACAAAGCAGCAGAGGATCGTTAGTTGTCTACGCGCGTGGGAAGATATCCGTGACGGCAGCGAGTGACCCATTTTAATCATCGAGATCCTCTCAGTTCCGTGTGAATTAGGCATACCTAATGGGCGTGGGAGAATCCGCAGATTAGACGCGGTGCTGTGTTGCGCTTGTGGTCTGATGTCATGGTTTCATGTCATATCATATGACGGGTATGATCTCTCATGAAGTGTGTATAGAGACATTATGTGGAAAAAGCGAAGCTTGGAAAGGAAGTCGGAGATATTATTGAAGCCTTGTTGACGTAAAGCATGGTGTTGGTAGCACTCTAATTGTCTAAGTTCCACCTGAATAAAACACTTCGGGGCATGATGTTCTCGGTAGGTAACCGCTTCGGGGTGGTAACGGTAACTCCTTTACTGTCGGGCTGCATCTCACCAGGCTGTCATTGATTATTTTCCTATAACAGCATGACCTGGAGTGTTTTACGCCTTATGCGTTACACAGCTGGTTTGATTGCGTCTGAAACTCTTGTTAGGTGACGCCTAAAAACAGTGAGACGTCACGTGGAGGATGTACGATCGCATGAAGGGCACTGTGCTGTAAAGGCGTGTCTCGGATTAAAGACAGGTTTAGTGCTGTGATGCACCGGTCTGATGCTGAAGCTCGCAGCACCTATATTGGCCTGAGACGCTGGATTACTATCAGGTTGAATTGATCTTTGTTTTCTAACATTTTGAAGATATTCCCCATTGTCTTTATGGGACTTTGTAAGGGTTTGGTTTCTATATGTTGATTTTCCTTTTGGATAGGAATTCAGGCTTGACTTATTTCCATGGAACGTGTAAAGCCTAGCTTTACATCTTTGAATAAGTCTATAAGCGCAGAGATGTGCTTTCGAGTGTAAAGAATTTTCACGTAGACACTAAAACTTCAGATATGGATCACATTCCGGCGGTAGAGATCCAGTAGAATTTCTGCTTGAGAACAGGACACGAGAGCGTACCATGTTACTACACGGAGTGATTCAGCTCGCCGTTTCCCATGGAATGACCCACGACGGAGCAAAATGGCTTCTTTTTTTCCCCACGTATGTATATTGTAATGTAGATGTCCGTAATACCAATAGATACGTGAAAGAAAATAATAAAACCAGGCGTCTACACAGCACCACCTTTTAAACCGTCAATTGCAATATTTTAAAAATGATTGCTATCAGTTACTAGTTTCAGGTCGATGCAGCGGGTGTAAAACAGCTGAGTGGTTTCCTCCACAGAGCCGCATTGCACTCCTGTGAGTCACCTGTTGATATGAAGGAGAAGAACCGGTGTCGCGTAGCGTTTTCGGGCGACCGCATTGTGTGTCTGCGACTTGATGAGCCACTATTACGTCTCTTTCTCTTTGGTAACAAGGAGCATGTTATAGGTTACAAAGAAACAGCAGCTGCGCCTTCAGGTTTGGTATGAAGTGTTCTTACGCCCCTTGAGCTCGTTAAAACGTAAACCAGGATGTAAAATGTTGCGACGTAAGGCGGTGAAGGTTACGCCAGCCTTTTATATTCATCTCCTCAAACAGTCAGTCCCTCCAGGATTCAGCGAGTCCGCGTCACGTGACGTCATCCAAACGCGCCTTCAGCCAAAACCCTGTGCATCGAACGCGAGTATAGTTAGAAGGTCTCATTTCCCAACAAAAGTCACTGTGAAAGTGCAAAACAAGTTTATGCAGTCGCAATTCCGTCATTTCAGAATGAGTAGTTTCCCCATAGAAAACGCCGCGAATCAAAGCGCAAATTTAGAAAAAAAAGCGCCGCAAAATCAAGCATTTTTGCTGAAGTTCTGTATGGCCTGCACTGTCTTAGTCATGCCGGGACACTTGATAGGTGCAGCAGACACCTACTCATGCAGTTACTACACTGGAATAGTTCAATCACAGTGTTGTTCTGTGTACTCAGGTGACTGGTGTTTTATCTCCCTAACCTGCGGACATGGATGACTCAGGGTTTTTTTTATTTATTTTTTTTGCCAGCGAGTAGGACTTGCCTGTCCTCACACACAGAAGCATGCGGTGTAAACCAGACAGTGTTGTCATCTTATCTGTTTGTAGACGTCCATAATCTACACAGAGATAAGAGCTGTGTCACAAACGCGTGCAGGCGTGTTTGACCTCCTGCACCAAACATAAGCAGTTAAGCACGCTGGTTATGATGATGATGATGATCATAACCGGTCTAATTCCGTTACCTTCACGCCATGCATACTTCGGATAAATCCAGCGCCTTCCTCAACACCACGTACAGCAGTGTGTCTCTCAGCCAGCCGAGCTAAACGGAGTACATCAGTTCATGCTGCTGAACGCACGTCCTTCTCCACAGACTCGGACTGCCGGCGATTCCGCCTGTGACGTGATCCTACATGACGGCTTGTCTGACCGCGAGAGCTCTTTCTATTACCACGTTTCCCTTTCAGGAAAAACTGCTGATTATCCCCACTCACTCACTCACTCACTCACTAGCGCGTATCAGTACCGCAAAAGCAAATACACAGCGTGACTGATGCGTGTGTTTACCTACACCTGAAAAGGAAACTCGACCAACACTGCATTCAGGATTCCCTCCCGTGTCATCATACCTCATAGTTGTGGTGCACATGATGTTTGCTCACCTGCAGTCGCTCACTTGTTTTTTGAGTTGAGAAAGCCCTACTTTTGTGTAGTCTTCGGTCTTCGCGGCACATGCTATGTTTGCGCACCTTTCTGGCTACAGGCTTCAGGGTGGAAATATGGGGATTAGGGATTGGATTTTGCATCCGATCCCTAATACCTTTTTGTATTGGCCCTAACTTGATGACGGATTTTTCACGGGAAGAAATGTGACCGATCAGAAAACGTTGCTGTTGGTATGTGAGTAAAAACGAAGGTCGCCTCAATTCCTCAGAAAATGGATTTTCTGAACTGTATTATCGTTCACAGTTTCCAGATTTTTGGTATACGTACACGGTAGTTTCAGTTTCAGGAGGCGGAGCCAATGGGTTGTGATGTCACAAGAGTTAAACATATGGAAAAAGTTGATAGTGTTTCCTCCATTATTTGTGAGCTCGTAGCTCCTGTGTAGAGTTAAAGAATCCTGGTGGAAAATTCAATTTTTTGATTTTTCACCACGCGCGTTTCTTTTAAAGGGAACCCGTTATGCTTATTATACCTATTAGGGTGCTTTTAAAAAGATGTAATATAAGTCTCCGGTGTCCCCAGAATGTGTCTGAAGTTTCAGCTCAAAATACCCCACGGATCATTTATTATACCGTGCTGTAAATGCCGCTTTTTGGGTGGAAGCATAAACACGTTGTTTTCATGTGTGCCTCTTTAAATGCAAACGAGTTGCTGCTCCCCGCCCCCTTTCCGGAAGAGGGCTGTGCCTTTACAGCTCGTGCTTCTCATACTACGGAGCCGGTATGTCTGACGGCGTAAATACCGGTGTTCGGCCCTATGTGTATGAATTATACAGACAGTAAGCGTCTGTGAATACAATCAGAGACAATGGAATTTTTAGCCGCATTAGCCGTGGATTTTACTAACAAGGAAAGGTGCATTCGGAAAGGCGATTTCACAATATGTAGAGTGCATGGGAGGAGCTATGCTAATGGAGCAGAGTCTGTCACCAGTCATGGGCGGGGCCTGTTCCAATGTGGCGTCATGTTGGATAGAAAATGCGACCGATTTAGGATTTATGGGGCGTATAAAAAAAAAAATAAAAATTAAAAGGAGTGGGTGGACCATTTTGACCATTTTAGGGTGCTTGTGTACACACAAACTACCGACACATTTATGTTCAAACACCATGTAAAAGTAAATTTTGCATACTAGGTCCCCTTTAAAGAACAGTCGAATGTTTAAAAGAAGCACTGTTAAGGTTATCCAGCTGGAGTTGGTTCATATATTTCTTAGCATTTTTGTCACTAGTCAAAAAAACCAAGAAAACTCGACCTTCTTTTTTGGAATTGTTTCCTTTCTACTAAATCTGCACATGTCTTGACCTTCCTGTCTGCCCACATCGCTGAATAAATGCTGTTCTTTGCCCTTGTTGCTGCTGTTTGCGAACACCCCTATGCCTGAGGTTTCGCTCAGAACCTCAGTAGTGAATCTACTGCTGCTGCTAATTTGGTCCATTTGATGTCTTAATGGTGCGGGTTCTTCCGTTAAACCATCTGTGGCACAGCACTTTGTATAGTTTGGAGCTCGGAGGAATGTTGACGTGCTTGGAGAAGAATTCCTTCTGCTGCTTTAAAGCAGGGAAAGATGTTCTAGGTGCGCTGACTTCTTAAAAACTCTTCTCTTTTTCTTCTTCTTAAATAAGCGTGGGTTTGATTCTAGCGTGTAGCCGATGTGATTTATGTGTTTTTCTTTCTTTCTGGAGCTCTTCTGTTCTTGATTGTTTTTTTTAAGTCTCCCAAAGAGCTCTCAGGCCTGTAAAAACTAGCGCTGTGGAGTAATCTCCAGCGAGCAGGCTGCTCATGTCAGCCAAACACGAACCAAATGGCTCTTATTTATCTCAGGTTTTTCCAGCGTATGTTCACTCATCAACAGACTTTTAACAGACTACTGTTTGATAGAGCAGTGGATGATGGAGGGAATCCAATCTGCCTGCCAAGCTGCTCAGATCTGTGATGTGTTTTTTTGTTGGTTTTTTTTTGCAACTCGTATGGAGAATAAATCCTGACAGCTTGGGAAATGATGATATTTAATACTCTGTTGTGTAATACTGAGATTGTAGTGCTGCGGCTGTTTGTCTTGGTTTTTGACCGTCTGACGTGTATTCAATCACACTTACAAACGTTATAGCCTTGCGATAGGAAAAATCCATCCTGAAACAAGTTTTCGCCAACGGTCGAATCGAGAAATCTGTCCTTAACCTTGATTTCATTCTAACGAAACGCAAGATCGACAGCAGCAATCCAACCTGGCAACGCAAACGACTCCTCGACAGCGCCGGTACGAGGAAAAGCGTGCAGGAATCTCGCACAGCACTTTTTTACCCAAGTCAACGAGTCATGAACGTCTTGCGGTGTGTCGGTGTATTTCGTACATTCGTCTAGCAGCATGGTCCTCGCAGAAAGCAGAGAAACGCGGTAAGATTGCGGTTTACGTCACCCTTGCGACCGAGCATGGCGCTGTAAAATTTAATAGAAGCATTTGGTTAAATAATTCTAGATTAAAAGGCACTTTCTTCCATTGTCCTCTTATTTAACTGACTACTGTCGGGCACCAACGATCAGCTTTTAGCCGTTTAGGGTTGTAAGTCGTTGTTGGTGAAGCCTGGCAAGATCAGATTAACGTTTGTTTTTGTACACACGTGCAAAACGTCGTCGGAAATCTTAACCTCAGCTCTCAGTGTGCCAGTGTGTAAATACTGATTATTATAAAAATGCGTAACATAATGAGGAATCTGGGATGGATGCTTTATATAAACAGATTTAAAAGAGAGCATATATATATATATATATATATATATATATATATATATATATATATATATATATATATGATTAACTGTGTTTCACTGAAAAAAATATTTCTATGCACAGCCCAGCTTTTCTAGAGGGAACAGCACTGGGACGCCCCACGGAGTTGTTCTGCATCTCAGTGTTTCGTTCATCTGTTTAACTACCCCCACCCCCCCGGCCTCTCGGGAGCTGATAAACAATGTCCGTCAGCCAGGCCAAGCCAACAGCCCGTCCCGTCCCAGCAAAGCATGTTGGGAAGGGAGGGAGCGTTTTCCTGCCCCTGATTTGCATTATGGCTCTGACGTTGTAATGAAAGGGTGAAGCATGCAGCGCAGAACAGTATTATAAAGCGCATACACGTTGTCATTATTAGCACCACACAGTGTGATTTAAATATAGCCCAGACTCTCCAGAGGATAACCGAAGAGATTTGTCATTTCCAAGTACAGTCATTAAGTAACGCTAGGGCGTCTTTCCATGTCTCAGCTCTAGGGGAAGAGATGGCGATGGAGCCTCCCACAGTAATAACAGGCCCTTGTTGTTGTGACATTCACGTCTGAAATAAGCCTGCCTGGCAGGTCCGACGTGGTCCCGCATCACTCCAGGACTCTTAGGACACGGAAGCAGGGTTGCCGAGTCTGCATGACGAACCCAGCCCATTTCCAAAGCGAAAAATGTGTTTAAGGGTAACAGTTGGTTAACACCCTGCCACAGACACTATTAAACATGAAATCATGACTACTGTTGACAGATATTTTAACAAAGTGGCAATAAATGATCACCAAAGCAGTATTGTAACCCCAGACAAGTAGTTCTCTTTGTTTATCATTTTAATGGGCTTAATTTTTTTTAACTGGATACATTGTTGTAAATCGTTGGCAATGAAACGGCATGAAAAACTCTGAGACTCTGCGATTTTAAACCTTGATCGATTGGTTTCAAATTGTACAACTAGCAATGAGTTAATGTGATTTTAGTTAAAAAAAAAAAAAAAAGACAACGTTTACCATTGAGTTTAAATAGCGGGGTTTTTTTGGGGGGGGGTCAGTGAACCACTGTTCATCAACGTGCGAGTGCGAAAAAGACCTCCCAAAAAAGGTTGTGCGTATTTTTGAATTCGCTTTGGCTGCTGAAAACATTTACAGCTTTTACTAAAACAGGCTCGTTGTCATAAATACGAATTGTGATGAGAATAATCCGTAAAAAAGCACACTCGGATTCAGTCCGTCGTTTCATTTCATACGCATCCGCTACGTGCTACAGTGTTATTTGTACAGCTGCACCATTTCACCTCCATTTTAATCGTGTATAATCATGTATCATAGTCCAAAATACAGCATACAACAGTGGGAAAGGATAAACGTTTTAATCTGACCCACCGAAGACATTTAGAATCGGCGTTCTCTAGTATAAACGTCGGACTGTAACCGAATTGAACACATTTGAAAGCGGACTAGTCTCTGTTGTTCCACTAGGGATAGAAAATGTTAAGCTGTAACCCTGTCTCTTTTCCATAAGAACTACTTTAGGGGTTTCACACCAATCTGGCTGAACACTTTATCACAACTTTTTACATTTTGTATTTGTAAATAAACTATGTTGACGCCCACTCTTACTAAACTGAAAATCCAGCCCACTTGTCATTGACAGTGGATCGCTGATAGCCACCTTAGTCAGTGTTTACTTTCTGTTTCAGTGGCTGAAACTGAAGGGAGGGTTGTGTTGTATGAGTGTGTGTGAGAGAGAGAGAGAGATAGATGGAGAAAAGATGAGTGCATGCCAAGTAGATTAAGATAACAGCACAATATTGAGATTATCCGATGCGCTGACATCACCTTATTTGTAATGATCGTAAATGTGTCAAGTATTATAATAAACTGCTTTTGGCAGATTTGGCCACCGACAAAATGCGATCCCGAAGTTGATTCACGGCTGATTTAATCCCGATCGTAATACCAAACCAGAACCGTCGCAGTCTCGACAGCATGAAAGGGTTTTTTTTTTTTTTTCCCGTTCCCTGTTTGTCAGAACTCGGACTGCTTAATAAAACCGGAGCGCGTTGTGCGTTCCGACATGCCTCAGCCTGTCGGGCTGACACAAGCCTGTCCTAGTAGTGGACCACACCTCGGTGCGCAGGGCGATGGAAGAAATGAGCTCATATATACCTGCGAAACCTGACTGTTCAGCCGCGTTTCCGCCAAAATTTCCCGGAACAGTTTGTCCCAGGAGGCTTTTTCAAGGGACCATTTGGTTCCTCCAGACCTTTTGTTGTCGGCGTTTCCATCACGGTTCAAAGTACCGTGAACATCAGGCAAATTATTCGGGTGGTGTATGACTGCACGCGACAAGCCCTTGGCGAGGATATGAAGCCTCAAAGTATGCTACGTTCAGACTGATTATTGACACTAGAGCTCGATAATCATCGATTATGAAAATCGTTGTCAACGTTCTGGATTAGTCGGTCTGCGCGGCACGGGGCATGTTTACTCACTACGTTCCGTCTCTTCCGAAAACATTCCTCGGAGAGTAAATACTAAAGTTGTGTCCCAAGTAAAGTACTGTACGCTTACACTGTGCACTACCGTCTAGTGTGTGGAATTTAGAAAGGTAATATCATCTCAAATATATCACTAGAGGGTTTTCTTTACTTGACGGCGCAGGATGTCATACGCACGCTAGCATCAGCAGATACCCAGAGTCACCGATAATGACTTTCTTCAGTTTACTTTTGTCGTCGTTATCCAACATTCCCAACATGCTCTCAGTCTCCATCAGACAGGAGAAATCGTCAGCCCTAATAGTTGCAGCCCTAATTGACGCAAAGTAATCTGATTTTAATGATGTAGAATGTTTGCTCGGCTCATAAAACACATAGCAGGCTCTGATTGGAATGCGAACATTTGAACAGTAATAAAAGCTCGTGGGAAAGATACGAAGCTGGTGGTGAAGTGGTTAGGATTCGGCGTGCTCACTGCCGCGGCACGGGTTCGATTCCCGGTCAGGGATTGAAGTTTTTTGGATAATAGTTTGTGTTTTCTGAAATCTGATCGCGACACTGCAACAAGAAGCATGGAGGAGATTCAAACTGTGCTGCTGTCGATTGTGATGTATTGAGAGGTCATTGAGAAAACGCTGGAAAAGAGTCGAGAAGCGGTAGTAAAGCGAATTCAGAATGCTCGTAATGCTAGACTTGAAGTAATCACACGGATTTTATCAGCTAGCGCGGAGACGAACGGGCGCGTAGTCTCTGAACTTTGGAAAAAGTACCACCTCTGAAGTAGGGATTTTCTGAGGGGGAAATATTTTACCCGGAATTTTATTTATACCCTGGTCCCTGCAGTGGAAACCCGCCGAATATCTCCAAAAGTCCCTAGTTCCTGGGGAAAGTTCCTGCGGTGGAAATGTGGCTTTTGTCCCAGAATGGGGTTTTCCATTGATTTAATTTTATAAAAAAAAAAAAAAAAAAAGAAAAGCGTGAAGATTTTTTAGGTTTGGAGATGAGATGAGATGGAAAAGTTCTATCAAGAGAGATCCGCCAAAGACCGCTGCCAACAACAACTTCCTGTTTAGCACCAGCTTCACCAAACAACCCTTTGGCACTAAACAGGAAGTTGTTGCAGGCAGCAGTAATTAAGGCGAGGTTACTCGGTTATTGTTTGAGGGATCGACTGTGTGTGTGTTTTTGTTCTGAATTCTGAAAGCTGTTCGTGTGCTTATTTTTGAGATCGCAAAACAAACCCCAGCTGATTTTTAACTTGTAGTTTCATTGGACTTGTTGCGATTTGAAAATGAAATGTGATCTGATTCCACGTGTTGATGTATTTCCTTCCGAAACAGGAAGTCCGAGCGAAGTACTTAACACACTTGCGCAACATCCAAATAGCCTCAACACCACCAGCAAATCTAAACAAGCCTGTTATTTTCTGATTAAAGAGAATCCTCAACGGTTTCTAATGTCAAAATCGCCTTGTTGCTGTCATTTAACTGTGACCTCATGCAAATTCCACCCTCTTCCACGGAAGCTACAGCTACCAGTATGAAGCTTATGAAAATAACTCGATTGTTGGTTGTGTTTTCAGTTTTCTGCCGTTTTAATAAATGAAGTGCATTCACACGTAGTTGCCATGTTGTCGCAAATTCTCCTTCTGAGCCATTGCTGTTATTTATTTATTTATTTATTTTTAATTAAAACTGAGCGGTGGTGTTAATTCATCAGTCCTGGTTTGATGCTTAAAGAAGTAGATGCTTGTTGCTTAATTAACTCTGCAGGGCAGTTATGTTCCTGATTTAATTCTGATAGTCGAGCTGGAACCAGCAGATGTGTAGACGCGGTACGTCCTCACACACACAAATAACCGTGAACGTGATGAGGTATTATTAGAGTAGCCTTTATAATAAAGTTTAAATCCAGCGCTGTCCCAAACTGCATGCATTCAGTCCTACGGGTCACTCACTGTTATCCCTCTCAGCTAGTTTAGAGCTGTGCAGCGGTCAAGCCAGACTCGTTTTCAGGTGATACCGAGGCTAGAGTTGAACATGGCATGAAAAACCTCCTAGACTTTGCTTTGGTCATTCATTGAGCATTAAGTACGGCTCTGTTGATGGACATGAGTAGAGTTCATGGGAAGAATACACATGACTGTTCTCAATTACAGCCTGAAACCACAAGTCCAGACGTTTTTATTGCAAATCAGTACTTATTCATGCAGAGTTGATCAAACTCGCAGTTCAAAGGGATTAGTCATCTGCAGACTTTTAGACACTGCATCAGCGTTAACGTCTGTCTGAGTGTTAACGTCTGCTTAATAAGTAACCCCACGCTGTAACCCAGGGTTAATATCCTGGCTGTTAGACATACAGCTGTGCTCCGCTGCTTACACTTCCAATAGCAAGTGGTTGAAAAGGACGGCGCGACAGTCCTCTTTCAAAAGAAGGAGGAAATGGCTTTTGGATGGAGCGGGTTGGCTTTTTGGATTTGGAGTTGGAGCTCAGCCCACTGACTCGTCCAGCTGCGTCACTATGGAAACTGCCAGTAAATCTGCAGAAGTATTCCCATTCTTGTCTTGGCAGCAAACCTTAGCTTGGCATGGCTTCTTGCTCTGACTGCGTCATGCCCGGACTAGCGGAAGGAGCTGATGAGTGCACCACGGACCAGATAAAGTGCTGACCTCAGGTCAGATTTGTGGCGTTCGTGGTTGTCATTGTGTTTAGGTGTTGAATTGGCAGTGCTGTTTCTGGATCAGCAAGAAACGGTGACGAATTAAAGGGGAGAAAAACAATACAGGTCACCAAACAGCTTGGCAGGAATTGTACTGAGATGAACTCCATTCTTCCACAAGTTGGTGACGGGGTGGTGGTGGTGGAGACGCTTCCTAAGATCTCCCATAACTGTTCACCTGGACTGAGATCTGGTGATTGTAAAGACATATATTTGACATGATTGATTGTCATCCTCGTCGAGCCGTTCAGTCCGTCTTGTGCAGTGTAGGAGGGAGAGTGGTCATCTTGGAACAGACCACGCCCATCAGGATAGTCTATGGCTTGTAAAGTGTCTCAGCCCATGCTTGTTCAGTCGTGTGCATTTGAATAAAGATTTCGGCTGCACCACAGGACAACGTTCACGTTTAAAGGAAAGTGCTATCTGCGGCATACATGAGCTCACAGACGCCTACGATTGGCTAGTGCGGCTATGATTGGCAAGGGAGAGAGTTCCCCTGTTGGTTCTGTATAAATCCTACAAATATTCACCACTCATTCTTGAGTCATAGCGCTAACAAGAGTCTTGGATGGATGGCTGGATGGACAACCTGATATTATATTTATCGTTATGTCATTATATTATATTATCATTTTAACCAGCAGATGAACTGGTTTTAAGATTTTAAAATTGATCCGAACAGGGTCAAGGTGAAAAATCTGAGAGTTTTTCTTCAATAGCTTCCTGCACATTTGAAGTGGACTTTAAGGGGCGTTTCAGCACACACTTTTTGCTAACAAGAAGCACTAGACTTGTTGGTGGCGGAGGCATTTGGCGCGTTTTCCAGTATCCCTATAGCGGGATTATTTGCATGGGGACATCTATTTGCTTTACTTGGTATTCTCCTCGGCCTGGAAATTTGCTTAAATTTTGCAAAACGTTTGGCTGGAAACGCTACCAGAGAGAAATCTCTACTCCTTTTCAATGTTATTTATTTATTTATTTATTTTTATATCTAGCCAGAAGGTGTTGATTTCATTTTCTATAACCGATGCCCTCACGATAGTGTTCTGGCGCTTTGGATGCTCCACATGATCTAACCTAAAGAAAAACATTATAATCGTCGACATGGAGACGTTTTCAGGAAGTGTTTTATTTTGCTTGTCGGCGAATCTATGCATCATGATGCGTATCAGTGTATCTTTAGAATTGCAAAAAATGAAGGATGGCTTTTGTCCCGTTACGCAGTGAAATTACACATTAGAAATTAGAACCACAACTCTTTAAACTAAATGAACAGCTGATGTATTGAAACTTCAGTATCGGTAAACGAATTGAGTTGTGCTTAGTGGAAATGAGGCTTTTTTAAAAAAAAACAAACAACGTTCTGTTGTATTACGATCTGAGGATCTTCCTTGTCTTCACTGTCGTCAGTTGCATTTCATAGAAACTATATTTGTACAAGGCTACGGTGACTCACAGTCTCCAGCATGCAAATGTCTATAAATCTGTGGGAATATGGCGAAAGTGGAAAATGTATTCCGGAAAATTGGTTTCAGCTTGCTGCCGTTTGCATCGACCAGATGGCTTTTAGACCAGAGGTATTCTAAACATGGCAAGAAGAGGCGATCAGCATATAGCCAACACATATTTAACTGATTTAATGACTAAGTTCATGCAGTGTGAGTACTGGATGTGAAAACCTCAGGTTTATTGGAAAGTGTTGTGTAATGTGTTGGTAAAGCAGTTAGCCAAGCCCTTCTGAGCTCAGACAATTTTTCTGTGGAAACCCGATTGGTTCAGGTCGTCTTCGATAGCACGAGAGTAAGAGGAGATCTGCTTGATTGGGGATGATTAATCCGGTTTCCATGGATACAAAGCACATATTTTTTCTTGTATTGTAATATTATATCGGTGAACTCATTGCTGCTGATCTGTTTCATAACTGTCTCATGTGTTTGTTATTTATTTATTTTTCGTGTAGACGCTCCCCAATTGAACATCAGCGTACGAGTCATCGCCTTGTCTTTTTCACTGCAATAAAATGGGAGATGAGTCGACGGATATGTTAATATGGAATGGTTCGAGCGAGTGTATTTTGATCTCTCCGATATGAACCGCGACCTTCTGGAAGCCCCATCCGTTTCCCCCTCGGTTGGTGGGGTGTCGCCGCGTTCCGTCAAGCGAAATTGAGACAATGCGTTTGAGAGTTAAATTGAGAGTTCACTAGTCTGAAATAAAAAGTATTTTATGTGGCTCTCCTAGACAAGCACGTTAGAGTTTTAACATGCTTGGTAGTCTATCTAGTAAAGATAGTATTCAACCAACCCTGTCTATTTTGCCAGTTTTTTCACATCCAAAAAAAATATGAGCAAAAGTGGGAGGAGTCTATTTTCCCAACCATCCCCCATCCCCCTGCCCCCTTGATGGGATTCATCCGCCTCTGTCTGTTTTGCCAGTATTCTCGCATAATTACGGTAGGTGTTGTTGGCTAACAAAAGCACATGAGCAAAAGTGGGAGGAGCCTAGTCTTCCATCCCTCCCCGAAATTTTCATCCATCATTCCTGTCCAACTTGTTTGCTGGCTTGTATTTAGCCATCAACAATACATGCCATGCGTGTTAAAGGTTTATGGTGTCTAGACTTGCATCTCGAGAGATGGGTTTCGTTTATGTATAAGTGTGCCCCGAAACATGTCCTGGTATTGAGTATTTCCCTATAAACCGCATTGGTTGGCGTGGTGGTGGAGTTTCTGGAATCCGATAGATCAGATAATACACTTGGGTCTCTTGGGTGAAGTCACGGTTTTAATTAGCCTAGAAATAGGACGCTTGATCAGACTTGTCCGTTCTCAGGTGGTGTGGTAAACCTGGTGTGTCTCGGCACTGCCGTTATTGAGATTTGGTCCAAATATCTTTGGCTCTTCTCAACGCAAATGTGGTAAACCCTGTATTAACGCTGTACCAAGTAAAATATACGGTGAATATTTTATTATTTTAAATATTGCACTTGAATAATTTAAACGTGTAAATATATAGCAAATGGTTCCATTGCGTTTAGTCTTTAAAAGGGAAATTATGATCCATTGTACAGACTTTTTTTCATTTGCCACCACAAACACACTTTTGCATTCTGTGTTGAATTTGTTATTTTTGGAAATTGCTAAATGTTAGAAGGTTTTCTGAATTCGGAGCGGTGCATCCAAAAACATTCGTTCTATCGTCGTGAGATCGCTAGTTAGAATCCTGACAATGATACAGCCATCTGTGGCCAGGAGACTAGGGAGCAAAATTGGTCATGCTCTCGTTGTTAATCCCAGGGACGCTAGCCAATCGAGCGTGTCTGTGAGGTGATGTATGTGGAAGAGGGCGGATAGCGCCGTCGTTCCAGTTTTGAAAAAGACTCGTTTCTCATATGATGGAGGAGGGCTGGCTGGTGGGTGGGAATTGTCAGTTGGCCAAAAGTGTGGGACGGGGAGGGGACGACTGTCCAGTAGCTTTTAGAAGCTTTAAATACTTCAGACATCTTGTAAAGAATTAAGAATACATTTTTTTTATCGGAACACTCTAAACGACTTCTCCGTAAGCTAACTATGGGGAGAATACTATTCAGAAAAACAAAACATAACACAAATAGTAAAGTAAGTAAACTTGCTTGGCGTAGACGATGTATAATTAATCTGTTTAAGTGACTTATTAGGTCAGTTTATGCAGCGGAGTACTTTTGTACACGCGTGTGTCGCCGGAGGAAGTGCACCCGGCCCCGAACCGCTTGATTCCGGCATCCCATGTCCTCCATTTTTCTCCTTCGCTGTTTCCTTCCCTCCTCTTTCTATCCCTCTGAGTGTTTCTTCCCTCAGTTTCCATCTCTGTCCAGACCAGTGGAGCGAGTCTCAACAAGAGGCGCGCCCCTGATGGCTATCGCCGCTGGGCAAAGCTGGCTGCGTATACCCTGGCGAGGAAGATAAGACGCTCGCAGTCAGCCCCACCCTGCTCCACCTTCCGCACGACATCCTGCTGCCTCAGATCATTCGAACCGCCGCTTAGGCATGGCAGAGCGCCAGCGTCTAGCGTTTTTATAGACATAAGCATCACTGTATGCCAAATGCTGCAGTTACTGTGTGACCAATCACATTGCTGGATGCTCGATATGATGATTAGAGATGTGTGGCTAGTCGGTTCTATTTCATTCAGGAAGTTCCCTAGACAGGAACTAGTGTCACTTAGTCACTTGCTTGCTAGCTACTTCTATAACACCCGGGCCACACTCCAGCATGGGCTGCTCCCATCGTATGAAATAAAAATGTTATGTAAACTGTTAATTTGCATGTGTTCTGATGCAGCAGATACGTTTAACATTTCCAAATGAGGAGACCTTGTAAACTAGCACACGATTTCATACCTGTCTTCTTGTAAAGACTAATGTATAGCATGAAATCTGTTGCGCATCGCCTATTTTTGATCATATTAACATCGAGCATGCATAAAATGTGCATACTTCTTCCATCCGCTGTGGTTGACAGTGTTCATCCGGTGCATAACTGTACACTGTAATGCCCTGTAATTAGTTCTGTAATTATGTGAATAATCTCGAGCATGCTGCTTGTTTGAGCTCAGAGAAAAGGCCTGGGGCAGGAAAAACAAGCCAAACTTATATCGTATAGTACATCAAGGTTATAGTATAGTACATCAAAAGGTCACCTTTTGGCGGCGGGGGAAAAAAAAAAAAAAGGCAGCAAGTTGTTGAATGTGTACTGTCCTCGCAATATTTTTGGTTAGTGAGCCTGGGCAACTATGAATGAAGGAAAAAAAAAACAACAGGTCTGGTAGAGAGAATGCGAAATCTTTAGGCTCTGGGTGCTGGGGCAGCTGACATCAAAGATGACTTTGCTAGGGCTTCTGAGCGGCGCAACACAAACAGGTTTGTCGCATATCCCGACAATGGCACAGGAATCTTTGGGCGATCACAGTGACGCTAGCCGTCGCTCGTCAGCGTCCGAGAGCTCATGCATGCGGAACGGTTCGGTTAGGTGCAAGTGCGCCTCCGAGGTTCCCACACAGTGACTCGACATGGAGCAGCAGTCCGAAAAGATGGCTGGCTGGCTCCGCCCTTATACCCTTCACCCTCCTGGGTCGGTGTGTAGGAATCGGCCAAGACCAAATTAGGGAGAAAATTGGGGATAAAACATTACTTGACATTTAAAGATGGTTTACTCTACGCACATGATTCCCGTGCAGTGAAAGGAGCAAGGGACAGTTACAGCGTTTGTAGATCAAAGCGTTTAATTATTCAGGAGCCGTTATTACGTTATGTTGGTGCAGCGATTATATATCAAGAAATGAAGAATATCCAGGTGGTGTTTGTATGCTGACACTGATTTTCTAAACTGCTCCTGTATTCATACTGTGGATTTTCCCACACGGTGGATCCCCCCCCCACCCGTTTGCTTTGTAGTTTGCCACAAGCCCTGGCACTAAGAGCATGAGCGGTCCGTTCCCACACCTGAATAAGCTTCGGCTGCACGAGGCCATTGAAACCGCACTGCGCTCTCTAAGTAACGGGCAACAAAAGCAACTGCTGAGCCCGGGCTTTCGTTTTTGTTTCCCCGAACAAAGTGCACAAGCTGACCCCCAGCGGAGAGGGAGGGCGACGTGGCCGCTAATGGGATTGATAAACTCGAGCAGACGGGCAGTAGAGGAACCTGCCGCTGACTCCGAGACGGCCTGATAGACGAGACGTGCGAGAGATCTAAAGGTCGTCTTCAGTTTCTGTGGCCAGTCTCTAGTTTCTAGAGGAGTCTTCAAATGATTTTCACTGTCCGTGTAGAAGCCGTGGAGGTAAACGAGAGAATTTTTACAGTGGAAGCACGTTATTTTGTCGACCATGTAGTTTCCATTCAAAATATTTTTTTATAAGATGGATTAAAGTAGAGGAAACAAAACATGCTTAGTCAGATTTCAGTATTTGATTCATTATTTCACTCCCACTCTGCTTCCGACTCTGAGCTGACTCCGCTTCCGACTCTGACCCGATTCCGACTCTGACCTGACTCCGCTTCCGACTCTGACCTGATTCTGACCTGAACCCTCTTCCGATTCCGACTCTGACCTGACTCTGCTTCCAACTCTGACCTGACCCCGCTTCCGACTCTGACCTGATTCTGACTCTGACCTGAACCCTCTTCCGATTCCGACTCTGACCTGACCCCACTTCCGACTCTGACCTGACCCCTCTACCATCTCTGACCTGATTCTGACTCTGACCTGAACCCTCTTCCGATTCCGACTCTGACCTGACCCCTCTACCATCTCTGACCTGATTCTGACTCTGACCTGAACCCTCTTCCGATTCCGACTCTGACCTGACTCTGCTTCCAACTCTGACCTCACCCCGCTTCCGACTCTGACCTGATTCTGACTCTGACCTGAACCCTCTTCCGACTTTGACCTGAACCCTCTTCCGATTCCTAGTCTGACCTTACCCCGCTTCTAATTCTACTCTGTTCTTGACTCTGCTTCTGACTTCAATTCTGACTCTACTTTTGACTTCACTTCTAACGTTGCCTCCAACTCCGTTCCTGCCTCCACTTCTGACTTCGCCTCTGACTCTGCTTCCAACTCCGCTTCTGACTCCGTTCCTGCCTTCACTTCTGGTGCAGTTTCCCACTTCACTTCTGACTCTACTTCCTACTCTGCTTCCAACTCCGCTCTCGACTCTGCTTCTGACTTCACTTCTGACTCTGCTTCCGGCTTCGTTCCTCCCTCCACTTCTGACTCTGCTTTCAATTTCGTTCCTTTCTTTGATTTCGGCTCTGCCCTCATCTGCGCTCGCTACTCTGCTCCATTCTCTACTTCTGACTCCGTTTCCCACTCCACTCCTGACTTCCTCTTTCACAGAAATGCACCGCACATCTAGCTGTCCTACCTGATTGTATACAACATGGTTCACACAGACAATTTAGCCAATTTATATAGCGTATGATTGATCTATTTATTTACTTATTTTCAGGAATTCATGTCTTGGAAAACACAACCATCACACTACTTCTTATTTATTTTATTTTAAAAATATTCTGTAATTTGCTTTAAAAAAAAAAGCCCTATGTGGTATGTACAATGCTCTTAAAACAATACATGTTAACTGAGGTCCTGTGATATTGGGAATCAGAATAAAAATCTAGGCAGCTGTCACGATCTGAAAATTGAATATCGCCACATGCCCTACTAAGCATAACTAAAGCGCTTCATCAGTTAATAATTTATTTAACCCCTTAAACGTCCAAGTCTCACATTCCTCACTCTCATAAATGCCTTTCTTAGTAGTCATACGGTAGTTACTGAATAGTAACCCTCAAGCTTAGGGGTCAACAAGAATCAGTGTGGTGAAGCAAAAACCCCCCAGTGAGGTATTTTATATTTTACTCAGAATACTGTCTGATCGCTTTCATCGGCCTAGTAGTGAGTTTTCTACCTTTTTAATTTGTATCTTCCAGGTCATATGGATGCCTTATTTCTCCTCCTGGATCGGTATGCACGCTCAGATAAATCTATCTCTTCTGGCTGTGAAAAAGCCTGCGCTCTGAACATCCCTCAGGAATTGGTCTGGTATTTTCGGCATCTGAGACATGAGAGCTTTGTTGTTGCGCCCATTTTTTTTCCCCCCCCTCTTTTTGTAATCAAACCGCTAAAAATAGTGCCGGGCTTTGGTCACTCCCTGAGATATCATTGTTTTTCTGGGGCTTTCTTGAGACCCTCAACCCCCCTGCAGTTTCTGCGGAATACATCACCGCAGCGCTTTTGAGTACTTGATTCTGATTGGTCAGAAGGCATTCGTTTAATTTTCTCAAATGACACCTCTGAGCGCTTGCAGCTCATCAGCGCTGATGATTTAAGGCATCCGTGACATGCCAAAATGGAGAATGTTGCAATAGAGTGTTAAAACCGATTTCTTATGGGCACGTCGGTCCATGTACAACCTCTGGTGTGAAACGCACTTCCTAGGAAACCGTGGACCGAAACATTGTGCTATAATGTAAGCTATGTAGTTTACAGCTTGCTTGTTTGCTTTCCACAAGTGCTCGCTGCTCAGGTTTCGGACAAGTCGCTGCCCGAAAAAAAAACAACACGCCATGTTCATTTTCACTCCTCCAGACCACAGCCATCTGATGTTTTCATCTCCGGCTGCTGCCCTGAGCAGAGAGGATTATGTCCTTGCTGTGTTTACCATAAATCTGTAATGAGCTGACTTTAAGTGCTCTCCTCTGCAGGCCCTTGCTGAAAGAGTTTGCCAAAGCGCGGGGCTCAGATCCTCAAATCCTGTCAACGTCCTCCTCGTCGCACCAGCTGCTTCCTAAAGCCACTGCGACTCGAGGCTGCTCGACTCTTAACGAGAAGGGATTCAGTGGAAAAAAAAAGAAAGTCTATAAACATATAAATCAAGTAACTTTGGACCAAGTTTGTCTACTTTTTAATGCTTGATTGGATTTCCGATTGGATCATCATTTGATACTCGTTTGACCTTTTGGTCCTTCGCTGTTTAGTAATAAACTCTCATTGTGGTCAGATGATAATTGGAGCAAAGCTATTCATTTACTCATTCAACTGCCAAAAACGAGTGACACTGACACCCCCGACAAAAGGTCAGTGTACATGAACACACACACACACACTCTTGTGCATGGTGTGGTCATTAAGTTTCTCGTCACATCCAAGCTGAGAGCAATGAACAGTTTAAACACCAGCAGATTGAACGAATGTATCTACGGGTTACGTTTACCTAGCTAGATAGACGGGCCGATGGATAGACGGACAGGGACATGGATACTAGGAGTGTTGCACAATGCCACTATCTGTATTTGCGTAGCGCTTCAAATATTCGTATTTAAACGGGCAACAAATCGTAACAATTAGCAATTCGCAGAGCAAAACTTTATTCAACTCCAGAACCAAACAACCTGTGGAACTTTCCGGCAAGTTTTCAAGTCTTTTTGTGTTGTAGTTGGGGGAGGGGAACGCATTTTTGCACAACCTGGCAACCGATTGAGCTTTAGAGCATCGTTGATGCTCCTCAATTAAGTAAAAACCACGTGCCTGCACAACTTGATGGTTTAGATCTTGCTACCTATGTATTAGTTGCCTAATTTAACCCACTACGACCCTGAACATGCAGTTAGTAAGGACCACCGCAGGGTTACGCTAACAAATGGGATTTTTGTTTGTCCCGGGAAAGTTCATGCTCGATCATGCTTAAACCTGCATCACATGAAAATAAAACTCTCCCATTGCAATTAAAAAAATAAATAAATAGTTTTGTTGGATTTACTCTCAAATAGTCGCACCTCCTATTCATATTTGTATGGGTTTAGGACCGTGGGTCTCAAAATGGGATCTGCGGACACCCAGGGTTCTGTGAAGCATAGCCAAGAGGTCCATCATTTATTTGATTTTTTTTTTTTTGCATTGTTTTGTTACAACTCATGTAATCACGTTTATTACATTCAGGGGTCCAAGCACCAACGTGAACCGAAATGGTGGAAAGTTCAGAAATCGAAAGTTCTGCAGCTTTCCCCCCGAAGAAAATATATTATTTGAAAAATTATAATATGTAATAACCTTCATGATTAAATCAAAACCGAAGGAATTTATCCTACAGTGAAAGCGGCCCATCGGTTGAGGACATGTTCTTAGTTCAATCTGAATAATGAATTTCCATTCCGTTGCATCCTAAATAATTTGATTGGATGTTTGGTCGAATTTTCTTCCCCGTCAACAGTTCGGCTTCTTATCAGGCGTTTAACACCACGCATCACACAGATATAACACCGAGGACCATTTCAGGGATTAGGTTACATTTTTCAAGTTATTATTCAAATAACATGCCAACCTGTCAGTTATTTAGGTTTTTGATGGATTAAAAATGGCGGCTTTACCGAACATTTGGGTTTGCATTGTAGTACAATTTCATGATTTCCATTTATATATTTTTCAAAGAATTGCCACAAATAACTGATAATTGAATTCAATTATTTACATGTTCGAAGGGTTCCTAAACTTTGAGGGATGGAAGTAGTCCACCGGTGGCGTTTATTCTACAGTCAAATCGGTCCTTGTCTTTTGACAGCCACTAATTTCGGACATGTTCTCAGAATAATGGATTTGTATACGGTTACATCTCAAATAAATCATTTGATTGGTGAGTTGCTTGGTTGATTTTTCTTCGCTGAAAACTGTTAAACGTCTTCTACTTATTCTCTCTACCTAACAAGTGCGCTACACCTAGCGCGCACCATTTGAGATTCAGCCACTGGAAATAAACGGAGCCGACCGGCACGGTACAACCACATCGGTCTTTGAGAATGTACAAGCGAACACTACACTTACTATTTCATCGTGTTTAAAATATCTTCGAGAACAGGACTGAGTGCTGGTAGAGATGTGGCTCGCTTTTCAGTATTAATTCTCCTCATTGTCTTTTTGCTCCTCGCTGTCCCGGATGTCCACACAGCCGGCCTAACGGCACAGTATAATGGCTACCTATAGCAGTGTTGAAATGCTTTGATATGTAATATATTAAAGCATTGTAGCACGTTCTAGCCTCAGGTTAGTGTGTGTACCAGATTATTATTAGACTGAGGAATAACCTACCTCTGTATAGAGCCTGTGTTCGGATTAGACCAAGGGAAAAATGGCCACATATCTCTGTTTTGCGTTAAGTAGAGAAAGTGTCAGTGTGTGTTGCTTTGTCTTTGTCCTTGTATCCGTCTTGTTTCTCTAGTTTTCTTTCAAGGTGCTTGTGGTTCTAGATCAGGGTTCAGCTTTTAGGGAAATGTCTTTCAGGTACATCTGCTCAAAATACCTACAAGAGAAGATCTAAAATCCAAATGAAATTGTTTAAACTGAAATGTTCCTTTGAGCGTGTTGACGCCCTCGTTAGCCCACAGTGCTAGCTGCTAGACTGAGTTCAACCAACCATTTCAGCCATTTGCTCTGACTGCAGGCTTGGGCTCGCTTTCTTCGAAACCCTTCGTAGACCTTTGCTTGTTAGAGAAACTGAAATGTTGCAGTAAATTCCAACATTCAGCCTTTAAGCATGTTATCTTGTTGGCGTCTTAAAAAAATAAATAAATAAATATATATATATATATATATATATATATATATTTTATATCCTCTTTTTGGACAAGCTTGAATGCAAATTTCAGAGTCACTCATTTTTCTTTTTGTAAGGAAGTTGCCATGTTGTTTCCTCTTGCGGATTTTTTTTTGGAGCACAGAGGATGTGGAAAAGCCAAGGTGGTGTCGTCTGGGTTCATGGCCATGCATTCAGGCCTTTGTAACAACCAAATGAGAGTAAGAGTGAGCGAGAGAGAGGAAAGGGAGAGAGAGAGAGAGAGAGAGAGAGAGATTTTCTAGCCATCGATGCACTTCTACAAATGTATAACCTAAAATTTCCCACAGCATGCAAGATTCTCACAGAGAGATGGAAAGATTGCACGGTGTTGCATCTCCTGGGCGGATTAACCACGGCAGCTGAAACGGATGTTCATTTTCCGTCTCTCCCTCTCTCTCTCTCTCTCTCTCTCTCTATCTGACTAATGCTGAAACATAAGACGAGGCTGTTGTGGTGAAATTGAATCAGTACCGTTCTGTGGTTTAGGGTTATAGAGCTTGCTGTGTTAATGCAGCAGGCCTTATTTGTCCCACTAAAACGTAATAATGTTAGACAATTATTTTAAACAAAAAAAATACATTGCCATCATTAGGTAAAATTTTCTATTTATTTATTTATTTATTTATTTTAAAACTGCTTTGTTGTTGCTGTTTAGATCGTTTAGGACGATAACAGTGAGTAACTTTGCACTATTTGGCAACTGCCGATATTGTTGTTCTTTAATTACCGTGGAATATCTTCCCATAATCTGACTCAAAAAAGCGGCAGCCATTTTCGATCTGCAACCCCTCCCCCGCTCGCTATAATAATAATAAAACGTGAGCAGACAGCGTAGCGTGAAGAAATGTACGTCCTCTAGCTCCCGCGCTGCCTCGCCGGGTTTATTGGGGCAGAAGGAGCCACGGCGCTCCTCGCTTCAGGGCCTGGAGATGAAAGCTTAGCCTAAAGAGAGAGGGATAGAGCGAGCAAGCGACTGACAGATGATGTGCTTGCTGTATAATGTATAAGACACGACCGTTTGAGGTCGTTCTTCCACAGTGCTGGGATTTTATGGGCGTTTAGGAGCAACTCGGTCGTTAGCGTATCGATATTGAACAAGGCTGCGAATATGCAAATGAGCCACCTTATTAAATCAAAGCTTATTTAATTAAAGCTGATTTGAGTTTAGGTAGATTATAAATGGCAGCTTTACCCATCCTTGGGTTTTTCACTGTACTATAGTTTCATGGAATGTTTTCAAAGAATCGCCACAAAGTAACTGAGAATTATATTTATTTATTCAAATTTTTAGGGGCTCAAGCGTAAAGACTCTAAACTCTGAGGGTTGGTACTACTCCACCGGTCTACAGCGGCTCCAGGTCTCGCCCTGACCGGCCACACGGTGGCGCAAGAGTGACCAAAATGGCCATAAACTTCGAAGCGTTTTTTCGTCACGAAAAATTTTCCCGGCGTTGTGAACCGTTCGCGTCAACGAATATAGCGAGGAGCACGCCAGAACGAACATTATATCTCCGCAGCACTTTGGCGTTTCGACACCAAACTTGGTGCGTCTTATAATAACCATGACCTGAGGGTGCCTGAGCAGTTTCGGAACAGCGCCACCGACTGGTCACTAGATATAAAAAATCACTATTTTTGATCATAGCTTCTGTATAAATCGTCCTAAAATCACGGAAGGTGGATGGGATGGTGTCTTTTTTTATTTATTTATTTATTTTTTATTCAGCGAGACATACCGAGATGAACAAGACCCAGTTTTACTATGTCGGCCATTTTGGGCGTCGGCCACCGATTTAAAGGAGGCGCCATCATCATAAATCATTGTATATTGTGCAGTACAATATATTAGACCCCTGAATACGTAACAACTTCGCCTCAAGAACCACTGGTGTCAATCAAATCATTAAATATTTGTGATTTACCAAAAAAAAAAAACAAGACTTTTGTGAACTAGTCCTTTGTTTTTCACTCAGACTCAACAAGTGTGAGTCCCTACATGAATTATTATGAAAAAAATGTTGAACTTTAGTCTTTGGAGTGTCAGTTATAGGGTGGTGGTTGTTGTTGTTATTATTAGGGTTGTTTAAATGACGCAAAATGTGGGCGTGACGAAGTGTACCTATTGGGCAACGGGTAGCACTATGGCAGTAATAAATGTTAATAAAAACTCTATATTTCTACCCGAAATTGCTGAAAATTCTTGTTTCATCACCAATTAAAGTGCTCACACACTTGCTAAATAATATGTAATATCTTTTTGCGCATTCACTCAGAGTTCTCAAAGTGCTTGAGCCCCGATAATTGCTGCTCGAAGCTATATTTTAAATGTAAGCTTTTACTGTATGAAATTATTGCTTAAAAATCTTTTTTGAGTTGCGTTTTATTTGCCCAATCGTTGACGAGTCCTTCAGTACTGACTTCAGGAACGCTGTTTTATATAGACATGGCCGCCCCAGCTTGTGCGTTCTCACTGTTCTAATCAGCGCTAGTGCTCACGTTTCAGCCGCTCTGCTCCAACACGCTGGCCATTTGCATTTGGTTGCCATCCAACGTAACGCTAATGAGCTTAAGTGATTAGAAAGGCTTACGATTACGAATCGATCCAAATAACACCAAAAGCCGAAGCGCAGAGTCTGTAATCCATCGGCCGTGATTTACACACCACGATCGCGAAGTGCGCGTGTGTACGGCAGCTCAACGGTCTGCTGATAGGAGATCGGTCCAGGGCTCGCCGAGACGAAATTCCCCATTTGTGAGTCGCTTTGGATAAAAGCGTCAGCTAAAATGAATAAATGGAAATGAAAGACCGTTCCAGTATTCCGAAATCCTTCCTGTAAGAGTCTCATAGTTTGTGGTGAGAATTTATAAACTCAGTTGATCAGTAATAATCAGATTTGATTGGCAACCAAACACCTGGGTGGTGGCTAGCGTTGGCCGACATGCCGAAAACGTGCCGCGTCGTATACATTTTAAAAGACGCTTCACAGGTTGGCTGAGAAACCGTGTTCGTAGTGACGGGGACGAAGTAACCGTGAGAACGAGGACGCGTCACGGCAGCGGAACACACTCTGAGGAGGGCGCCGTCCGCACTCTTCTGCGTACACAAGTTTACAGACTGGCTAGTGACGAGAGGGCGAAAGATATGCTATCGCTTGCACCCAGAGAACACCTCCGATTTTTGCTCTCTCGACACTAATTCGAGCTCGCCGTCTCTGGAACGATCGGCTGAACGCTTTTCTTTAAAGTCCCCTTTAAATGCGAATCCGAGTTTTCTGGCTGTTTGCGTGAATATTTTAGCCTTAAGGTGAATGTACAATTTGAATGCAGACAAAATGCGATTTCTAAATCTCTCTCTCTCTCTCTCTCTCTACCACCGATACGGATCAGCAGTTTCGACGGCATCGCTCTGCACTTCGGCGTCTCATCAGATTTTCCGTCCAATCGAACGCTCTCTAGAATCTGAAGTGTCCCGCCCTCAACGTTATTTAAAAAAAAATCGCCTTGCCGAAGTTGCCGTTTTTGAGCGGTTGGCTATTTTAAAAAGGGGGAGGAGCGACTCGATGTGTCCCGCCCTGACTTCCTGTTTGAGTGGAAAGGACACGCGAGGCACTACAATCGTACTGTGATCCTTTGGTTACGGATCGAACGACTTCTTAACGAGCGTGATGCACGTGTTTGCAGCGTCCTGTGGGAGTGTCTGAGTCCGTTTAATTAAAGTGCGCGATTAACGACGACGTCGCCTTGTTCCCACAGAGCGGGATTCTCCTCTCCTTTCCTCTCGCAGGCTCCTTTACACTATAATCCTCTCTGCATTGCGGTATTAAGCTCTTCCTGTTTCCATAGCGCCCTCGGGGTGATTACCCAGTTTTCCCCTCGTATGTTAAATACAAAAGCGTTGGAGTGGATCTACGCTTAGCCACTTCCCTCCTGTCTTTTTTCTTCTTTTCTTTTTTTTTCCCCTCCTCCTTCACTGAGTTTAAAATGCACCAAAACAAAACACTAGGACTATTTTAAGGTTTGCACTTAGGATATGTTTTATTGATGAGCGGTTATTTGTCAGGATTCTGGGGTTTTATCATTTTTATTTTTTTCTCTGAAATCTGAAAGTGAGGGGGGGGGGGCCCTGAGTGAGGGATTCACTAAAGAGGCCTGAGTTTTATTTTGGCCAAATCCTGCCCCCTGCCTTCACCCTTCACTGCAGCCCGTCCAACACACACACACACACACACACACACACACCCCTCCTCATTCACACACATTCAGGAAGCCCGCGTCGCTGCCAGAAGCGCTCTCTGTTTCCGGGAATCGGACCCGCGGGCCCGCTGTGGAGTGGGCCGGCACTGACGCGAGAACCATTGTTCCCCATGTCGCGGAGGGGAAGGAAAAGCAACAAAAACAAAAACCACCCATGGAAGGAGCGGAGAGAGAGGGAGAGAGACGGAGAGAGAGAGGACAAGATGTCCGAGCTATTTCTGTTAGAAAGGCTCCTCCAGTCGTACACACACACACACACACACACACACACACACACACAGCATTCCTGCACTCTTGTGATTAGATAGCTGACCACTTTGACCTGCCTCATATATTGTCGCTAATCGCCACATTAGCATCGGTGATATCATATCAGCGAAAAATGCAATATAATGAATTCCACTTAGCGTCTCGGTTGTATAAGCGTCGACAATTCTGAAATTACACGACAGGCCTGTTGAGTTCTCCGTTCTGCGTGAACAGGAGGTGTTGATTTCATTTATTTTATTTCTTTTTTTATTATAATCGCACGTCTGGATGTAGCAGGTTTATATAAATGGTAAATAAATTACCATTTACCAAATGCCCTTCTTCTGATACGTAATCTATAATTCTACAGCAGCGACCGACACCGGCGCTTGACACGTCGACACGTGAATTTGTAGCGAGTCACTTTGTGCTCTAGCTTAATGTTGTGTCCTTTATCGTGTCTTTAAAAAAAAAAAAAAGTTCTCGCCTGAAAGGCTCTTCCAGAGTATTTACTGATTAATGGTTGTAATGCCGGTGTTCAATCACACAGGCCTACTGGATTAACTGCACTGTTGTTCAGTACAGATGTGCTTTCCAGGTGTTTTGTCGATTTTTATGCAAATTTCTGCCAAGGAATGTATTAATAACTGCGCTTCCGCTGAGTTTTGAAGAAGCAGCCAAAGGATTACGTAAACACTGCTAGCAACACACACACACACACACACACACACACATATCTAACGCGGACTCTAATACCGAATCATGGTTGTATTTCCCCGTTATGTTTTATTTCTGTGTATATATAAATAGCTTGAGATCCTCATGTTGTAGTCATGGCAACGACGTGACATCACCCAACACAACCTACAGTGAATTTGATTGCCATTTTCTGAGCTTTGCACAATTGATTGATTTTGTCTTTTGTGAAGGTTTATTTTTTTAAGGTAGAATTATCTATCTGTAGATTTTCCAGTCACTTTTTTTTATTTAGTCTCCTCATGCCGTCTCGTTTTCCCCTCACATGCCCTCTGTAGGCTTTTCTTTTCTTTTCTTTTCTCTCAGGAACAGCGATGAAGCATGATGTTCTATGTTGTGCATGAAGGTTCTGGACATGGAAAAAAAACAACTAATACTTTTTTTTTTTTTGTCTTGCAGGTTTCCCAAAAAACCAACCAGGTGAGTCAGGAGCAGCTTCCTTCTGCCGTTCCTCCGGCGAATTTACGTATAGACACTATTTCAGGAGAAGAATGTAGCTTGTGCGCGCTGAGCGGCTAATGCCGGTCATGTCTGATGATGATGATGATCAAGAACTGTCTGAGTCATGGGGTTGTGGGGCTTTAAGCACGTAGCCACAACACTGATGTTGGAGATAACTGCAGGCGCAGGAACACTGCACAACAAAGCCTCGCTTGCGTGCAGGTGCATTGCCGTGGGCATTTAGTTTACCTTAACGTGTTGGGAGTAACGTTTAAGGAAAACGTGATAATAAGGTGTTTGGAAATCACGAGCCGCCAGAACAGCTTGGCAGAGATTCTGCTCTTCTCTGGAACTGTACTAACGAGATTCTTCCAAAAGATATTCCCTCAGGCTACATTCACATTACAAGCTTCTTTGCATAAATTGGGGGTGTTTTTTTTTTTTTTTTGCCCAGACTTGGATCAACAAGTGCCCCACACGCACATGTCGACTTCTCGGGCAATTGTGTCACTACAGTATTCGGTTTCAGCGGATTCCTTCCAGTTTTGGTTGAATCCATTCCCAAAATGTTGAATAACTCACCATTTTCCCCAGCCTTCCACGGAGTATACAGCAGTCACTGCTGGATGATGGAGACAACAGCGATATGCTTGTTGGTGGTGGGAAAGCCACAAGAAATCTGACCTGATCGTTGTCGTTCACGTCACATGACCACATATTGGATACGCATCCCAACAAGGACTGCTTACAAATGTGGCTTCGGATTGATTTGAGAAGATTTTAATTTTCTTTGTCCACACAGACTGGGGGGGGGGCCCGCACCAGACTGAGGCACAAAATCCACATGTATACGGATATTTTTAAAAACGTTTTTTTGGAAATATTTCTATGTCCTGGCGTGTTTGTAACATGGGTGGCACTATGGCGTCAGTGCACTCCTGCACCAAGCATCTGGTAGCATCTGGTGAAATTTGGCACACTGATTGGGGAGGGTCTAAGGAACATTCTGACCAAATTTGGGCCAAGTGCTGCCAACACTCTAGCGCCACCATCGGGTCAGGTTTGGGCCTAACTTTGAAGTATGTTTATGGTCATAACGTTTGACCCATGTGTCTAAAATGTAAACATCCAGACGTCCCTGGATTCCCTTGGTCGAGACAAGTTCAGTGCACCCTATTACATCAATTTCTGATTAATTCGATTTTCCACCATCTTGGATTTTGCCTTTGAACGTTACTGCTCCTACAAATTTTGAAGAATCATCACCAAATTTGGCGCACTCCAAATGTATAACGGTTTGTCTGTAATGCGCCAACGAATGACACTTTGCTACAATGTAAAGTAGTGAGTGTACAGCTTGTGTAACAGTGTAAGTTTGCTGTCTCCTCAAAATAACGCAACACACAGCCATTACTGTCTAAACTGCTGGCAACAAAAGTGAGTACACCCCTAAGTGAAAATGTCCAAATTGGGTCCAAAGTGTCAATATTTTGTGTGGCCACCATTATTTTCCAGCACTGCATTAACACTCTTGGGCATGGAGTTCACCAGAGCTTCACAGGTTGCCACTGGAGTCCTCTTCCACTCCTCCATGACGAGCTGGTGCTGTTGGACGAGCTTGTGGATGTTTTGAGACCTTCTGCTCCTCCACCTTCCATTTGATGCCCCACAGATGCTCAATAAGGTTTAGGTCTGGAGACATGCTTGGCCAGTCCATCACCTTCACCCTCAGCTTCTTTAGTGGGAGGCAGTGGTTGTCTTGGAGGTGTGTTTGGGGTCGTTATCATGCTGGAATACTGCATACTGATCATGCTCTGCTTCAGTATGTGACAGTACATGTTGGCATTCATGGTTCCCTCAATGAACTAGCTCCCCAGTCCCGGCAGCATTCATGCAGCCCCAGACCATGACACTCCCACCACCATGCTTGACTGTAAGGAAGACACAGTTGTCGTTGTACTCCTCACCTGGTTGCTGCCACACACACTTGACACCATCTGAACCAAATAAGTTTATCTTGGTCTCATCAGACCACAGGACATGGTTCCAGTAATCCATGTCCTTAGTCTGCTTGTCTTCAGCAAACTGTGGGCTTTCTTGTGCATCATCTTTAGAAGAGTCTTCTTTCTGGGACGACAGACATGCAGACGAATTTGATGCAGTGTGCGGTGTATGGTCTGAGCACTGACAGGCTGACCCCCCAACCCTTCAACCTCTGCTGCAATGCTGGCAGCACTCAAACATCTATTTCCCAAAGACAACCTCTGGATATGACGCTGAGCATGTGCACTCAACTTCTTTGGTCGACCATGGTGAGGCCTGTTCTGAGTGGAACCTGTCCTCTTAAACCGCTGTATGGTCTTGGCCACCATGCTGCAGCTCAGTGTCAGGGTCTTGGCAATCTTCTTATAGCTTAGGCCATCTTTATGTAGAGCAACAATTATTTTTTTTCAGATCCTCAGAGAGTTCTTTACCATGAGGTGCCGTGTTGAACTTCCAGTGACCAGTATGAGGGAGTGTGAGAGCGATGACGCCAAATTTAACAAAGGTGTGTTAAATTTGGTGTCATCACTCTCGCACTCCCTCATACTTCAGCATGAGAGAGGAGCAGGTGCTCCCCATTCCACCTGAGACCTTATAACACTAACAAGTCACATGACACAGTGGAGGGAACATGGCTAATTGGGCTCAATTTCGACATTTTCACTTAGGGGTGTACTCACTTTTGTGGCCAGCGGTTTAGACATTAATGGCTGTGTGTTGAGTTATTTTGATGGCTCAGCAAATTTACACTGTTATACAAGCTGTACACTCTCTACTTTACATTGTAGCAAAGTGTCATTTCTCCAGTGTTGTCACATGAGAACTTATAATCAAATATTTACAAAAAAGTAGCAAAAAAAAAACCTTTGCTGAAGTGAACGCACATCAAAATCTGAAATTTGATTGTACGACCTGTCGACCATCTTGGATTTTGTCAAAAACTGTTTTTTTGACTCTCCTCCTTTAAATTATGTCCAATCAACACCAAATTTGGTTTACATCATATCCAGACCAATCTGGACAAAAGTTGATATTCCAAACAGTTTGCCCTTAATGCGCCAGGTGAAGCCGCCAAACAGGAAGTGAGGCTGTATCTCAGTAATGACCTTGCACACTGACACAAATCTTGGTAATCATTCTCAGGACAATGTCCTGACGCTAGGCAACAGACTTGGTGACCGTTCCACCCACTGATCAAAAGACACAATAACATGCTGAAAATGCTTCCATTTAACTGCCGTTTTTGCTCCTCCTCCTCCTTCAAATTTTGTCCAAATTTGGCTCACATCAGCTTGAGACCTGTCCAAACAAAATTTATCAAAGGAATTCTGATATTCAAAACCCCGTTCTCCCATAGCAGGCTGGGAATCTACAAATCATTTTTGAATCCTTTTGCCTATACCTACAGTGGTTTGAAAAAGTGTTTGCCCCCTTCCTCATTTCCTGTTCCTTTGCATGTTTGTCACACTTAAGTGTTTCGGAACATCAAACCAATTTAAACAATAGTCAAGGACAACACAAGTAAACACAAAATGCAATTTGTAAATTTATTATTAAAGGTGAAAAAAAATCCAAACCATCATGGCCCTGTGTGAAAAAGTGATTGACCCCTAAACCTAATAACTGGTTGGGCCACCCTTAGCAGCAACAGCTGCAACCAAGCGTTTGCGATAACGTGCAATGAGGCTTTTACAGCGTCCTGGAGGAATTTTGGCCCACTCATCTTTGCAGAATTGTCCTAATTTAGTTACATTAGAGGGTTTTCGAGCATGAACGGCCTTTTTAAGGTCATACCACAACATCTCAATAGGATTCAGGTCAGGACTTTGGCTAGGCCACTCCAAAGTCTTCATTTTGTGTTTCTTCAGCCATTCGGTGGTGGACTTGCTGGTGTGTTTAGGATCATTGTCCTGCTGCAGAACCCAAGTTCGTTTCAGCTTGAGTACACGAACAGATGGTCGGACATTCTCCTTCAGGATCTCTTGGTAGACAGCAGAATTCATAGCAAGTCTTCCAGGTCCTGAAGCAGCAAAACAGCCCCAGACCATCACAATACCACCACCATATTTTACTGTTGGTATAATGTTCTTTTTATGAAATGCAGTGTTCCTTCTACGCCAGATATACTTGGACACACACCTTCCAAAGAGTTCCACTTTTGTCTCATCGGTCCACAGAATGTTGTCCCAAAAGTCTTGGGGATCATCAAGATGTGTTGTGGAGAAATTGAGACGAGCTTTGATGTTCTTTTTGCTCAACAGTGGTTTTCTCCTTGGAACTCTGCCATGCAGGCCATTTTTGCCCAGTCTTTTCCTGATGGTGGAGGCATGAACGCTGACCTTAACTGAGGCAAGTGAGGCCTGCAGTTCTTTGGACGTTGTTGTGGGGTCTTTTGTGACCTCTTGGATGAGTCGTCGCTGTGCTCTTGGGGTAATTTTGGGCGGCCGGCCACTCCTGGGAAGGTTCACCACTGTTCCATGTCTTCGCCATTTGTGGATAATGGCTCTCACTGTGGTTCGCTGGATTCCCAAAGCTTTGGAAATGGCTTTATAACCATTTCCAGACTGATAGATCTCAATTACTTTCTTTCTCAATTGTTCCTGAATTTCTTTGGGTCTCGGCATGATGTGTAGCTTTTAAGGATCTTCTGGTGGACCTTACTGTGTCAAGCAGCTCCTATTTAAGTGATGCCTTGATTGTGAACAGGTGTGGCAATAATCAGGCCTGGGTGTTGCTAGAGAAATTGAACTCAGGTGTGGACAACCACAGTTATAGTATGTTTTAACAAGGGGGGCAATCACTTTTTCACACAGGGCCATGATGGTTTGGATTTTTTTTCACCTTTAATAATAAACACCTTCATTTACAAATTGCATTTTGTGTTTACTTGTGTTGTCCTTGACTATTGTTTAAATTGGTTTGATGTTCCGAAACACTTAAGTGTGACAAACATGCAAAGGAACAGGAAATGAGGAAGGGGGCAAACACTTTTTCACACCACTGTATGTGAACAATTGTTGCGCGCCTGTGACTGTGCATCTCACTGAGTCTGGGTGCTTGGCCCCCGAAAATGCTGCTTGCAATTTAATTATTTTAAACCCCACCCATCCACATGGAAATGGTGAAAATGGAGTTTTCTTTGGGGGTGGTTTCAAAAATTTCCTTCTCAGTGGCCAAAAACAGCATGGGCATATCTGTGTACATGTGGACAGGGCCTCGGTGGTGGTTGTTGTTGTTTTGATTTCAGGATCCAGGATGAGGTCCAAAGTTTTAGTCCAATATGGACCCAGATACTAATCAGGATTAGACCAGGTACTTTTCAAATTGGGGCAAAGACAGAAATGAGAAGAACCAGTACTTCATGGACCTTTGGTTTAAAACTTAATATACAATTGCTTCACTTTTATTGTAGACATTTTCTCTGCACTGATATAATAATAATATTATTATTATTATTATTATTATTATTAATAACAATAGTGATAATGATGATGATGATAATGATGTGTGTGTGTGCGCGCAGACCAGGAAGCATTCTCAACAAGGACCACCCCCCAGACAAGAAGCCCAAGAGTGAGAAGGTGTCAGTGCCTCCTACACATGACTTTGACCCCACAGGTAAGAGTCTGTTCTTGAACACATCAGACCGAGGGGAAATATTTAGTCCTGGTTTTACTTCAGGATGAGCGAAATGATTCAGTTAAGAGCCACACCGATGATGATGGCAGTAGCGTTCATTCATAACTGTGTTATTCACTGTGGCTTCCAGTTGAAATTTTGATTAGCTAAACAAAAAAGAAGGATGAGTCATAGATATGCGGTTTGCCAGAAACCATCGCGCAGTGACGCATAATACGATGGCACAATATTTAGGAAGCTGGTTACTGGATTACAGAAAAATCCTCTCTGTGCATCATGCAGGATTTATCACTAGGTAATCCCACCCTGAATCAGGCGGTTTCGCATGTGCAGACAGAGTCGCTGAGTCACGCGTGAGCATATCATCGGGAGGGGTGGGGGGCGGTAGAGAGAGGGACCGACATGATTAGATTGAATAACTCCTTGAATTTCTAAAATCAGAGATTTTCAATGTTTCTGTACAGTAATTAGTTCATTAAGCGTTAAGTTCAGATAAAGACGCCACTAAACAGGCGCTACGGCTATGAACCAATCACAGGCAACGTGCAAATTCGTCGGTGCTGATACCTGCAGTGCATCCATATTCACTGTGCCTGGGCAATATGGCGATATTTTGTGACCGGAGCACAAGGGTTGTACACTGCGTATCACGGTGAATAGGTATCTTTTCAGACATCGCATCATATCATGTACTTGTAGCCAAGAATGCAGGAAGTGACATATTCTGGACAGGAATTTCAACTTGTTTAGGCCTTGGTGGTACGTTCTTGAAATCGTGCTAGAACCTAAAAATAGCGTTCTTAACCGGTTGAGCGTGAAAACGCAAAAGACGATGTCAAGGCAAGGAATTTCGGCAATTCGAGCAATTTTGGCCGCGGCCATTTTCATTGATTTTCACTTTGTTCATTTATTTCGCTTTCGTTCGTTCATGGTGTTCTTGCGTGGAACATGTTGAACGTCACATCACTTTAACTGAAACCGCTTCCTGCTGCTTCTCTGCTTCTCTACTTCCTAAAAATTGTGCCATGTTTTTGCCTCCCCCTACCCCTCAATTCATTTTGCTTCCATCGCCATCGTCCTTATCTTCTCCACGTTTGTTTTTGTTTGCGTCTGTGTGTCCTGCATGTATCCCTGTCGTCAGAGCTGCCCGTGCACAGTGTAGAGCGACGGCCCGAGTCGTGTGGTAAGACGTTCGCTGCCGTGGGTGTGCGAGTGTTGTGTCTTTGCCGTGGTGTTCCTCTGTTCTCCAGCTCCATCCCTCTTTTACTCACTCCCTCCCTCCCTCACTCTCTCACTCATTCGGTCGTTGGTGCATTTTCCTGTCCCTCTGTACTCTGGGTTTGGAGCTTGGTCCTCTTTTGGAGCTGGATTTAGTCCTGGATCTGGGACTCGTATGTGACAGATGTGTGTGTCTGATCCAAGTTCCAGCTCATGTATATTTCACCCTGAAATGCTAAGAAGAAATGAAAGCTAGCGGGGCTGATTAGCATAACGCGAGTCTTCGCGTCATGCTTAACGGAGCCGTGCTGGTTTTCATTCTTCTGCGTTAGCATTTTAGGGAGAAGACAACCTTCCCCTGTAATTATGCTGACTGGTGAATTTAAAAGCACAAACTGGTTCTGGATCAGTGGTTTTTGGACTGAGTGGTAACTCGGCAACACATACGTCTCTGAGGTTTGTGGTTCTTTATGCATGAGTGGAGTGGCACCTCAGACACTTACTAACCCGCCTGGCTGTTCACGGTGTTGGTTAAGGGAGAGGATAACGTTGGGGATGTACGTACAAACCCTATATATTTAGTCTGGGATTAAAGTATTCGCATCCTCGTCTGTCTTTGGTTGACTTTGGTCGTTCATGTAATTATCCAATCAGCCAATCTTGTGGCAGAATACAGAACAAGAGGTTCAGTTATTGTCTGTTGAACGGTTGTCCGTGCCAAACGGGCCGGTTTGAGGGGTGTCTCTCAAGTTGAAGGAGAATGGTGCAAAAAAAAAAAAAGCCAACCATCCAGCGAGTGGCGGTTCTTTGGCGAATAAACGCATTGTTGATGACGGGAAGGCTACGGCGATACGACTAACTGCTCGTTACAACCGCGGTGAACAGAAAAGCATCTCCGAACTCACGATAGCCAGAGTATCGAGCCGGATGAGCTGCATCAGTTAAGAACAGGAATCCGAGGCGACGGGTGGCCAGGAATCTGGGATAGACCTGACGACGTTTTGCCGTTCTGTGGACAGAAATGAAGGCCACCCTATAAAAGAAGGAATAGTTAGAGTGTGTGTGTGTGTGTGTGTGTGTGTATGTAACTGATGCGATTGGCGTTCATAAACGCGTAACGTAAGTATGAGGAAAATCGGTGTTACCCAAGCTTGGTGTCCAATCTTATCCGCAAAGGGCCGGTGTGGGCGCAGGTTTTCATTCTAACCAATCAGGAGCCACACCTGAGTCCACCTGATTAATCAGATGATCTTGGCTTTCAATAGACTCGGGTGGGGCTTCTGCTTGGTTGGAACGAAAACCTTCACCCACACCGGCTCTTTCCAGATAAGATTGGACACCTCAGCACTATTTGGTGCAGAAGTTAACTGATTTTTGTGAAACGGCTGTGATGTTCGTGTGAACTGTCCAGTTTGGGTGTTGGTTGGACTCGTGCCTCTGGACAGACGTCTCCAAGTGCAGGCATTGACCCAGCTTCATTCTGTGCACTCAGCGCAAGATGGGAGTGTGATTTAGGTCAAGTGAAGTGTTTGGGAGCACACGCACATGCCATCCCCCCCCCAACACACACACACATATATGCACAGACACTAATGCTCAGTCTGTTGGGTCGTATAGTGGAAAGGGCGTGTGCTCCCAGTGGGGGAAGAAAAGATATTGCGTTCAGCCACTGCACACGAATGCTTTATGAGCAAGTGTCTTGTACACACACTGCAGCTGCGTAAAGAAAGTGATTATTATTGTGTGTGTGTGCTTCATAGGTTATACAGTGTGGATGTGTGTTAAGTGATGGTGTGATTCACTCAAAACAGTTAGCTTTTGGGAGTGTCAGGCCACGCCCACTTCACAGGGATTGACAGACATAAAGGGGTGTGTGTGTGTGTGTGTGTGTGTGTGTGTGTGTGCATCGAGGTTTGGGTACAAGCTATTATACTCATTTTTGATGAATGATCAACATTCAACATTTCCCCCTCTCTCTCTCTCTCTCTCTCTCTCTCTCTCTCTCTCTCCCCCCTCTCGCTCAGGGCTTGTTCAGCGGTGCGTGATCATCCAGAAAGACGAGAATGGCTTCGGCTTGACCGTGAGCGGAGATAACCCAGTGTTTGTCCAGCTGGTTAAAGAAGGTGAGCCGCGGTGTTTCAGTAAGCGCTGAGGCGAACCTGCAGCACATTCGCTCCTCTGTTTGTCCGGTTACTCCCTTCGGGCGGCGTGAGCGTGCCTAAAGTAATTATCGCGGTTAATTAGCTCGACGTTCTCTTCGTGAGGATTTATTTATTTATTTATTTATTCATAATTCAGCCAGTTTGGAAACAAAAGAGTTTTAATGCGCTTTTTATTAGAGCAGCTTTAATCTACAACAAACAGCCTTTTCTTTTCACCGTTTACATTATGCACTCATATTCCCCTTCTGTCCTCTTTCTGTCTCTGTCCTCTTTCTGACTGCCTCTGTCTTTTCTCTGTTTCTCCTCTTTCCTATGTCCATTTTCTGTCCTTGTCCCCTCTGTATGTCTGTCTCTTCCCTCTCTGTCCACGGCCCCTCTTATCTGTCTGTCCGTCCTCTTTCTCTCCACGTCCCCTCTGTCTGTCCCTCCTCTTTCTTTCTTCTATCTCTACTCTACATTTTTGTCTCTCCTCCCTGTCTCTCTCCCCTGTGTTGTCTCTCCTTTGCCTGTCTCTCCCATATGTCTCCCCTCTATCTGCCTCTCTTCTGATGTCTCCTTGGTGTGTGTGTCTCCCATCTGCCTGTCTCACATCTTTCTCTCTTGTCTGCCTGTCCCTCTCTCCCTCTCTCTCTCTCTCTCATGTTAGATGGAGCTGCTATGCGAGCTGGCGTTCAGACGGGTGATAGAATAATCAAGGTAAGCCTTTTCTCTAGATATTTGATTAAATTATCGAATCAAATTCATCAAGAGAAGTTGTCTTCGTCGTTCTTCATTTGCAGACAGATTTGAGACATTCCTCAAGCTGTATAATCGGATCGCGTCAGCGTTTTTTTTGTTTGTTTGTTTTTTCTCTTTTCTTTTTTCTTCCCCCACATTAAACATGTACATCCCGGAGTACAGGCTCAGCTCATTATGCCCCCCCCCCTTCTGGCAGACTGTAGTATTACACATACATGATGTACAGTATGCTGACTGAGTGCAATGATGGTTGTAGGATCAGCTCCTCGGTGTTAGTAAAAACGATTCATCATTTTTGTGCAGGTCAACGGGACGTTAGTAACGCATTCCAATCATGTAGAAGTGGTGGAGTTAATAAAATGTAAGTAATGCCTAAATACATGTCCCTGAAAATCTGAAGCTGTATTCGTTATACGTGTGGTTTTTCTTTCTCACAATGTGTGTGTGTGTGTGTGTGTGTGTGTGTGTTTACAGCGGGCTCATACGTGGCTCTGACGGTGTTGGGGAGACCCCCTGGTCTGCCGCAGATCCCCTTATCTGAGGGAGAGGGAGATGGAGACCCTCTCTCCTCCCTCAGCTCCCCTCACTCCCCCACTGTAGCCGAGCGCTCATCCTCTTCCTCCACCTCTCCCTCTGACCGCATCACCTCCCCACTGCCTGCATGGGTAAGAACACACACACACACTCTCCCTCTCTCTCTCTCTCTCTCTCTCTCTCTCTCACTGTTACTCCTCTCTTATTTTGCCCTTTGTTTCTTAATCATTCTCTCTCTGAATTTTTCTTAGTAATAGTATTACATTCTTTTCTGAAATGTCTTAAATTCTAGATTCTGACCGTAGTCAGAATCTTCAGTCTGAGTGTGTGTGTGTGTGTGTTTGTGTAAAAGATCTCTCTCTGTTCTCCATACTGTCAAATTATGACCTTATTTCCTCAAACCTGTACTGTCTGCAGCGCTCATTTCCCCTTTCGCACATTCGCCACTCGAATTAGTTTCTTTTATCATGTGCTGTAAGTAAGTGCGACGCCTCTACGCCTGTGGTCCGGCTGTCACCCGTGTAGCCGCTGTACGCCGTCACTAAAGCCGAGTTCGGTTTGTATCGCTGTGTGTGTGCGCGTCGCAGGAGGACGGCGGCGCGGCGTTCAATCAGAAAGTCGACACCCTGCAGAAGATGCTGATGAAGGAGCAGCAAGACCTGCAGGTCAGTGTCGCCCCGGAAGGCGCCACGCCACGTCCCGGGTCCTGTTTGTTGTTAACACGCGTAAAAATATCGGACGTCTTTCCAAAAAGGCACACGTTCATTTTAGCGGGTAATCTGGGGTGTGGTGTTCTAGGAAGACAATCAGCGACAGGGTGGCGCGATTCCTTTTCTGGTACAGTCGAGAGTGTCACTTTAAGGAACATTCTACATGCAGATGGTGTGATTTTCTTGCGCGTTTTCACATCCTCTTCTGTGGGAACGGAGTGAAGGCAGTCGAACACTCGCAGGCGTGTCGTCACAGACCGACGGAGCGCTCTTCACGCCGTCTGTTCCTCTGTATTTGAACCGTAGGCTATGAAGGAGGAGTACGGCAGAAACCCTAACTCGAGACTACTGAAGGACATCCAGGAAGCTCAGAAGCACATTCCTCTGCTTCAGGGCCAACTCAGTAAAGCCACCACGGCCGGACAGGTACATCTCCGTCTTCACACACTCTGTCCTTTCTCGGGTACCTTTTTTTTTTTTTTTTAGCATTTTTAATAGATTTACGTTGTATGTGTGTGCGTTTGAAGGATGGCCTGCTTTCTCGAAGACCGGGAGAAGGAGACTCCGAGGAAGGTGGAGGGTTAGGAGACTTGGACGCCTCTCCATCCTGGCACTTTGACGCCGAGTCACCCGTGAACAGCAACTCGACGCCGGTTAGCACCGCACGACACACTCGTTACTCGTTTATATTCTGTTAACGTGACCTGAAGGTTGCGAAAAGTGCTCTATTTATATCCGAACTGTACTACGTAGCGGTACGACGCACTCTCTGGTAGTCAACGAGCGATGGATGGATGGATGGATGGACGTTCTTAGTTAATAACAAAAAAATGATGGGAAGACGAATAAAACGCTTCCCCAAAAAGATGTAGTATGAAACCGTCACGTTTTTATTAATGTTTACTGTTAACATGTCGTCTGCAATCGCACACCCACAGGTCACGCCCAGTATGATCCCAGAAAGCCCGTACCAAAGAGACACACCATGCCACAGCCCAAAGCCGCTGCCGCGCTTCAACCTCAACTCGTGCCCGTCTCCCGATGGCGAGGACGCCGTGGTCGACCTGGTGAGCGCACACTTAACTGCCTCTCGAGTCCGAATTTGTCCTAACCTCGCTAACGTGTGGCTTATCACGTCAACAGGACTCGAGCTATCAGTGCAGCGCGGGGAGCCCGTTGTCCCGGCTGCCGCCTCCCATCATCGGAGCGGAGGACGATGACTTCGACACCGAGCAGGAGCAGGTCAGGACTCTCTAGTATTGTCTCTAGTTTCCTTCTGTGTTCTCAGGTAGACGTTTTTGATGAAGTGACTCGATGTGGACTCAAATGATTCATTTATTTTGAATAAATCTTTTCTCCGTTCTTCTGTCGCAGGTGAACGGTCAGTGTAGCTGTTTTCAGACCATGGAGCTGTTGAAGTCTCGGCCTGCTCACCTCGCAGTCTTCCTGCATCACGTGGTCTCTCAGTTTGACCCTGCACCACTGGTATGAACCAAAAACCTCAACATTTCTCTTCATACCTTCTAATGGAGATTCCTTAAAACAACGACGTGGCGATCTAACGGAGATTCCTTTACTGCATGGTGTTGCCATATCGCAACAATTAATTGGTCTCCAATTTTTTGATAGACAATAATACAACGCTACTCTTTTCCTATGTAACTGGAAAAAGAATGGGTCTTTAACTCAAAATTATTCACTATTTAGGCGAAACTACTTGAAGGTTAAAATAGAAACGCTATCTAAGATACCGTTAACTTTTTTTTTTTTGGTCATTTGAATTTTTGAGTATTCTGTTAGACGGTAAAATGTCATCGTTGCCGTACGGCAACAACACGCGATAATGGAACTGTGGTATATGCGTTCACGAATTGAAACAGGCCTACGGAGCAAAAAAGACACTAGGGCTTCTCTAATAGTATAATTACGTTTTTCTACCATTCAAAGCCAAAAAAAAAAAAAAACTGTTGCCATTTCAGACATTTTTCAACCTTATTTTCGAAATGTTTTCTTTCAAGTGAGAGAGTTAAGAATTCGAAAGCTACTGCGCCCGAAACGTGTTTGGATTTAATTTTTATATGCATTTTGAGTGAGTAAATCCATCCACGTGCTTTTTACGTATATATATGTGTATATATGTATAGCAAAAAAAACAACAAAAAAAACTCTGCATGTTTTTAGTCTGGAAAATGCATTAATACGGAATTACCGTAAGGCAACAATTTACCAACTACACTCCCCCGCTGAACTAATTCAAGTTAAAAAAAAAAAAAATCCATAAAAACTTTTCTTTTTTTTTTGTAAATGTAATCATTCATGCACTCGAGGGTTAAAAAGAAATTGTTTCTAAGTTCCGCTTGGATTTCAAAGTGCCTGGAAGGGTAACCGAAACTCGTCTCTCCCTGCCCTAGCTGTGCTACCTCTACACCGAGCTCTACAAGCAGAGCAACCCCAAAGAGACGCGGCGGATATTCGGGGAGCTCCACTCAACGTTCATGGACCGATCGGCGGTGAGCCCTTACAAACGCCCGCGCACAAACGTATTCGCTTTAGCACGCCTATACAGACAAAATAGTTGTGTAGGTGCATATCGCGGTTAACGTTTTATCTCTCGTTTTCACCCAGCAACTGAAAGTAGCGGTGCCGGACTCGATCTCGGCCGACATGGGTAAGCACACGTCGTCATTTTCGCCTGACCCCAAGTGGTCTGTTCTTGTTTTTGTTTAGATTAGACTGCGTGACATCAGTCGCGTTGTGTTTGTCCGCCAGTATGAGTCACTTGTTGTTATCATCATATCACGGGGCTTGTAGGGAGTTCTCGAGCGAAGGATTGCTTCGCTATAACAGCAGCTCTGACAGTAGCTCCAGCTGTAAGACAAATCGCAGGTTTGGCGATAACTGTTGATCTTCAGTGGATAAAACTTGTAATCGTTGGCAGATCGGAGTGGTATAAGAGGAGTGACGCTTGAGAACAGGACACGCCGTTCTAGCAAAATAAACAAGGTGGTAACGGTAACTCCCCACCGATTCAGTCTCTGAACGGAAAACTGGTGGGATAAGTTTAGGCTTCTATTTAGTCTGTATTCTGTACATTTTGAGTTCTCAGTGTACAGAAATTCTTATGTATTCTAAAACACCATAACGCTGGGCGTGTGTGTGTGTGTGTGTGTGTGTGTGTGTGTAGAACGATGGAAGCCAGACTTAATTCCAGAGGACGTCCAAAGACAGCATGTACAGCATCTACAGGACACCCTCCTACCTGACATCCAGAAACATCTGGAAGACTTCAGGTAACAGCCACACCGAAACTCGTTACGAAACATCTGTATTTTCCTCTTATCTAATCTCAAAGATTAAAGTATTGGGACACTTGACCGTTTGGGTGCAGGTGCTGACATTTTAACGAGAGTACAGAACTCATGATGTTTATGAGGTTTTTTTTTTATTGTTGTTATTATTATTATTATTATTTTACGATTTTAGTTTGAGTAGAATGTTGCTACTCAACGCCCGCCATAACACTAATCCGGTGCAGAGAAACTCCTCGTGTTCTCACGGCCGGGATACAGCGCTGAAAAATGTACCGGTATGTTAGGGAGTGTGTCCATGTGCGATTTGTGTTTTTTTTTTTTTTCTTCCTTCCTCAGGCAGAAGCGCAGTATGGGCCTGACTCTGGCCGAAGCCGAGCTCAGCCGGCTCGACACGGAGCGCGTGCGAGACCGCGTGGCCCTGGAGAGAGAGCGCTCGTGCTCGGAGCAGATCATCTCCAAGATCAACGAAGTCTTGTAAGCGCACATGCATACGCGTATAATCTTCCTCAAAGGCTACGAACGCACAAGGCTTCATCTCCGATGCCGATTTAGAATATTGTGGAAGAGTTATAACGTAATTTAATTCAAAAAGTGGAACTTTCATATATTCATTCTTCATATATGGGGCAGTCTGTAAAAATCCCATTAGATGTACATTTTTAAACCTTGCCTAGGCGTCCTGCAGAGATCATGTTGGGTAAGGGAGCCAGTTTGGCAACAGTAGGTCTGCGTAACGATGTCATAAACCGCGCCGATTTCCTCACACAGGCACGGTCACGCTTTGATCAAGTCGTCGGACGGCTTCGCGCCGTAGTCAGACGCCTACTCGATTCAGTTTGTAATCCGATACCTGCTCAGAACGTCTGACGCGTTTCACGCTGTGTTTAAAAAAAAAAAATACTAATTTTAACCAAATCTTTAAACGCAGTTTTCACGTCGGATTGAAATGCATGCAAACGAGAACTACATGTAGTATGAATTTATTTATTTTTTCAATTAAGTATTTCCTCACGTGAAGTGTTTCCTCAGGGTTTTCTTCTGGAGGAGAGGTTTATTTATATGTATATATATATATATATATATATATATTTTTTTGTCGTTTTATGTGCAGGAACTCTTGGCACGCTCGCTAATATAAAAACTGCAGATGGCGCATTCAGAGACAGACCTTCCAACAATATCTCTCTTCACAACTCTCCATTCTTTTTTTTTTTTTTCTTTTCTCTCCCCTTTTTCTTATTACCGTAAACGATAAATGCATACGCTCTTTCAGCAGACATACCGCCTCGGGGCCTACCCGGGGGTCACGGTGCTTTTGCGTGCCGAGTGTTTAGGGAGCGAAACGTGTCGAACAGGAAAGCTTAAAGCGCAGATTAAGACGGGTCCGACGACTCCTCCTGAATTTACGTGTCTTTCATTGTCCTTTTGACCGCGCGCGCCCGAAACCGCTTCACGCGAAGCACGTTTACAGTCTGATACAAAACAACGGGGTTTGTCTTGACGAGTCACACTCGCCAGCTCCTGTCAATCCGGTCCTGGAGTCGATCAAGATGGAGAAATAAAGAACATGTGAATATATCCGCTACGTGCATTAAAAACGAAACGAAAAACGTTGAGGTGTGCAGAGCGACGTAGGGGGCCCAGCGACCAGCAGACGTTCCAGAAACCCTTTTGATGTACGTCATGCTGAGAGCGTCCTTATTTTAGTGCGGAATCGAGAAGTAAAACTTGGCATGTTTGTGTGTTTGCGCTCTCTCACAGGTTGACGCCATCAGCCACAGAGGAGGAGAAGTGGTAAGGGGGAAATTTCTTACTGCTTTTCACTTGACATCAGGCCCATGTGCTCAGCACTCGCACCGCATGATGTTTTACCGCATGAGTTTAGACGTTTTTAGTGCCAGTGTAATATTTAACAAAGCACATAATCGAGTATGAAGAATTTCTTTTTTCCTCTTCACGTGAGTAAGGACTAGTGTACGGCGTTATGTAGTATGATCCGTCTCGTCCATGTGGTAAGCATGCTGGAGGTGTGTGTGTGTGTGTGTGTGTGTGTGTGTGTGTGTGTGGACAGATGGTAGAGAAGAGAGGAGGCTCATGTTGCTCAGAGCAGAAGGTTGTGGGGAATATTTGTGCTGTTACCCAGTGTGTGGCCGGGTGTTGCGTAATCGCCACCGCCTCCTTTGCCACACGTGACTACATGAGAGAACAGCTTTTAAAAATAAAAACTTCATTATTTTTAAAATGTATTTATTTTTTAGAAACTTCCCCGGCAACCGTTGCCATGACTTTAGTTTTAACATTCAACATTAGCTACCCCTGCTGGATAGAAATGTAATAGAAATGATGCAGGAAAGTGACAGGACATTGCACGCGCACACACGCACACACACACACAAACACACACAAACACACACACACACACGCATTCCAGGGTTGTTTTTTTTTTTGTTGTTTCCTATAAAACCCCCTACAGAGCCGATGATGAACAAGTTGTGTTTATTTCAGTACTGCCATGCAGTTCGTCATCCAGGCCTATATGAAGCACCTCGGGGTGAAGGTGAAGGAATCTCGGGGATTTGAGCCCAAACCCAAGCTAATAAACCTTCTCCCTAAAATCAAGGTAAGGACCCCCCCAAACATTTATTATTCCTTCCTTAAACAGCTTATAGTTTTTCTTTTTTCTTCTATTTACTGTTTTTACCTCGAGCAGAAGACGATAAAACCAGAGAAGGACGGAGGTGTGGAGGTGCTGAAAAAGTCCCGCTTCCAGATCATGCGCAGCCACAACAAGAGGCCCAGCCGAACCGACGTCTCCTCGGGTAAGCCATTTCAGAACGAGTACACTATATACGGTACGGTTTGTATAACGAAGAACCATCGCAGGCCATGGTTACGCAACAAACACTTTTATTAGCCGAGAGAAAAGGTGTACGGTAAGACCCAGCGCTCTTATTCTGAAAGGACTGATGGACTGGTTGAAGTAGCACTTGAGTATGGTTAACACCATACTGTTTCTTTCTCGGTCTTGTGTGTCTGCGCAGTTACCAAGGCTCTAGAGCAGAATAAGCAGCGTACACAAAAGCAGCTGTCGCAGAACGCTCTCGGGCCGACCGAACAGCCTGAAGCACCTTCAGCAAGCCGAATACGGAGCAGTCAGTCCAGTGACGGGCCAGACGGCAGCACAGGATCCATCAACTCCCCTACTTTCAGCGCTTCCCCTGTACAGAGCTCTGACAGCACAACTAGAGAGTTAGAGCCAGGTGAGATGTTTAATCACTGTAACTGGTTTCTCTCTCTCTCTCTCTCTCTCTCTCTCTCTCTCTCTCTCTCTCTTTGGCACAACCTTGGAATTCAACATGATGGTTTTTTCCCCCCACACATTGTTTATCAGGCACTACTCCCTTGTCAGCATTACCCAGACTCGGAGAGGTCGGTCCTCAGGCTGAAGGACAGGACTCGTCTTCCTCAGGCACGCACTTTGACTTCACCACCTATCCTCCGGACCATCTTCAAGAGGAGGAGCCAGAAACGGACAGGTGGGGCTGTACAATCTGTGTCCAGTGACGCTTTCAGTACAGTACATAGAGCAGGAACAAAAGGCAGGCGGTGTTGCGCCTATTTTTGGTTTTCAGCATGGCGGCCTTCCTAAACGAAAGGTTTAAAGTTGAAACCTTGCTCTGCGGACCTGCGCTCTCTCTCGCCCTCTCTCTCTCTGCTCTGTGCACACGCTGTATACATAGAGGAAAGTCAGAATACACCAGAGATGGAAACTCGAATTGCAAAAAACAACAACAAAAAAACGACTTGTGTCTTTGACTTGAACAAGACATGACCTTGGTCTTGAAGACATTGGCTCATTTTGGTTTGGCATTCCCGATTACGTTCACTCTTCACCTCGGGGACCTGAGACTTGACGCGGACTCCGCCTCGGGGACCTGAGACTTGACGCGGACTCCTCCTCAGGGGCCTGAGACTTGACGCAGGGTGTTCCGCCTCAGGGACCTGAGACTTGACGCGGACTCCGCTTTGGGGACC